>BSBM01000101.1:21945000-22360000 GCA_027924585.1 Larix kaempferi | reverse complement strand
GAATTGAGGATTCCACATTCACAATTACCAAGCTTCAAGGGGATTCCACATTCACAAATTCAAGCTTCAAGAGGATTCTACATTCACAATTTCAAGCTTCAAGGTGATTCTATATTAACAATGTCAAGCAAGTTTGATGAATCTATATGAACACAATTGAAGAAGAATCTACATTCCCTATTGAGAAAGCTTGAAATTTCTATATTCACAAATGAAGAATTTTCTATATTCACAAGTGAGGTAGAAACTTTACTTTCACATTTGAGCAAGATTGATGTTCATCTATATTCACAATTGAGGAAGTATCTATATTGACAATTGAGCAAGCTTGAAAAACCTATATTTACAGTTGAGAAATAATTTGGATATTTGAATAATTGAGCACACCTCTAGGATCTATTTTCTTAGTATTGCTCATTGTGGTCACAGGGAATCCACGCAATCAAAAAGGAAATTGGCAAGGAAAGAGAAGCCTCAAGAAACCATGGAAGAAGTTAGAGAAAAGAAAAGATTGGACATGTGGAATCGAAGGCATTCCATGGAAACTCATCCAATTCCAACCGTAGATGATGCCATGGTTGTTCCTATCCATCCACCTCAAGAAATACGAAGAAATTCACTAAAGGGGCCCTCAATTTCAACAACATTTGATGAACAAGCACCCCATGGCACTAGTGAAGAAGTAAGACATAGGTGCTCATCGGGGGATGTTTCAATTCCCACATCAAGTCAACCTCAGAATATGGTAGTGAATGACTTGTTGGGTAGTGGTTATAAAAGCGACGAAGTTAGAGAGGCATTGAGTGGAGGATTGACAATGGAAGAAGCAAATGTTATGGAGACTGTCTAAGAGAATGAAAGACAAGGGGCTCCTATGGAAACGTCAGAGCATCCTGATGATGGTGTACATGCTCTAGTTCCAACACCCTTACCTCCATTAGCAACTGCACGCCGAAGAACTCCACGACATATACAATTTGATGAAACTCTCATTAGTTCACTTGAAAGTACGTTGTCTAAACGTTCTATTGCTTATCAAACTCAACAAATACTTGATAACTTTTTTTATTCTAAATGTGATGGGGACAAGTGCAAATTATTTTTATCATTGTTGAAATCTAGGCATATGACTGTTGTTAGAAGAACATTAGGGATAAAGATGGCCAAAAAGTTAGAACCAAGTTCTCATATCGTTAAAAGTTTAGTAGATGCATTTAGTACAATTGGAAAGAAATCTCGCTCAAAGGATCGCAATGTGGCTCGTCGTGTGTTGTCACAATCAATCATTAACAAAAGCAGTAGGGCACTTCGTTTTCTTAAACCAAAATAAAAAATTGTTAATTTGAATGTGAAGACACTTCGTAGGTATTGTGTTAGAAGAGAACAACTTGAAACCGTTCAAACAGATGTTTGGGCCTTCATTGGCAGGTTGCCACGCTCTGATATGAAGCTCATTGATGCGGTAAAGGGATTAGTGCAAGCTTTTTGGCATGACAACACTAGACCTTCTTCCAACCAAAAAGATGTATTAAAATTGAGAAGGGGTTCAAAGGATCGTGAACCACAAATTAAACATTTTCTTGATATGACACAAACATAATTATATGAGAGATTTACGAATGAACATAACGAACTTGACTTGGGCCAAAGCACGAGGGCTTCACTAGAAGGCAATATAATACCACTTTCATTCATATTGCGGTATTAAATATTCATGAAAACCTAAAAATTATATTGCTTATATATTAAGGGGAAAAGGGTTTTTTTATTTAATGTAACAATACAAAAATACTTTGGGGTCTTTTTTATATGGGCGGGCTGACAAATATCCTCCAAATGGAGATGGAGGGATCACGATCGGATGAGAAATCGGGTTGAGGCAAGGCTCGGGCTTACCAATACATAGTGAAATCACGTCTTGAGGCATGCTTGAGGCTAGGGGTTTCATGGTGAAGTGGGTTGCCAACCGATCATAGTCGAGAGATAGTGGTCATTGACAGCCAATTGTTACCAATAGCCTTGGGAGGCTCTAAGCCTCTAGGGCTTGTTATAGGCCCTCTATAGGCCTTGGGGGCTTGAATACCCAACAACGCGTACCTATTATAGGCCTTGGGAGGTTTAGTCAGCCTCCTAGAGCTTATTACAGGCCCTATGGGCTTCGATACCTAGCCCACAACAGGCTTAGTCAGTGATTGGAGAACTGCAACATGCAATCTAAATGTTGTACTATGTGCATTGGCTCTAGTGACATACAAGAAGTGATCTCCTATCTCTTCATTAGACCATTAGATGTTGCAAATCATAATGATATGTGGTTGAGTAATTGCATTGTGGGTGAAGTAATGTGCATCCACAATATACATTGAAAGAAGCAAGGTGCATTGTAGAATGCATTTGGGGTCATAAGAGGGGTATCATATCAATATACTAGGTAGAAATATAAACGGGTATAAAAAATGTTAATGAAAAAATTGATACATACAATATCTAGTGAAAATAGGTTTTTTTTTTAAATTGAGAAGGCATATTGGGAGGGGGTTAAAAAAAACGATTTTGGAAGGTATTTTCCAATATTTAGTGAAATTAGGGGTATTTTTTCATATGCCATGAATGAATGCGCTATGATAGTTGTTTATTGAGTGAAGCCCCCATGGGCCAAAGATCCTTTGAAAAATGCAAACCATGGTATGTTAAAATAAACACAAGTTGTTGTCGATACCACATTGAGTATGGTTATATTATAACCCGTATACATATATTTTTCGTGTATTGCATAACACTCTTGTGCAGGAATGCTCAACTGCATTACCACCAATTCCATCGAGAGACTTTATTCATAGCATTTTGTGTAGTAGGCCAAACGATTGCACATTTTATCAAAAAATTTGCATAGATGGGACATGCCCAGGGTGTGGTGGATTCGCATTATTGGACAAATGCATACTTGTGACCGATGAGCATGAACTTGGGAGGCAGGAGGTGAACTTGCAGTCATTCAAATATGTCATGTATGATATTGATGGAGGGAACGAAAGAAAAAAAATACAATTGGTCACTTCTCAGGTTGGTAATGAGTTATTGAATACTATTTTTTCTTCATATTGCAATTTCATATGTAACAATCTATTGATATATGTATTTATTGTTGATCTACCAGGTACAGGTTTGTGACTTCATGGAGGAATTCTTTGAAAATACACAACATTATGTAAAGCATGTGCATGCAGCTCATTGGCAAGATGAGCAGTTTAGAACGTGCAGGGATACATTTACTATTGGGACTATCCTATCATTGGTCGATTTTGTGGAAAAATACACTCTTCAACTGCAAAATGAGATTCAAAGTCAATACTATCACTCAGACCAGGTCAGCATAATGGTCCATATCACCTATAGACATGGGGCAGATAGTACTGAAGACAACATGGTTATATTGAAGGAGTATCACATCTACATAAGTGATGACAGGTGTCACGACTTCGCTTTTGTACAACACAGCTTTCAAATGTTCTACAATCACTTGAAGGATAATAGTATATAGATGGAACAACATTGGATTTGGTCTGACGGTTGTGTAGGGCAATTCAAAAATGCCCTTGTCTTCCAATGGTTGTGTATGGTCCACAAAAGGCACAAGGTGCCACATATTTGGAACTATTTTGAGACTAGACATGGAAGAGCTGAACACGATGGAGCAGGTGCATGCATAAAGACTGCATTACGCAGGAAGGAAATGAAGTTCACAGATGGACCTATCATCTAAAATGCAAAAACCATCATTGAATGGTGTGCTTCAGTCATGGGGGAGGGAGCAAGAAGGTAGAAAGATCACTCAACCAAGAAAGCACATGTGGTTAGATATTTTTGGGAGGTGGTGGATGTAGATCATTCACAGTTATATGAGTGCAAGACCATCCAAGGAACTCGTGCATTTCATTCAGCTAGAATGTCGGATAATGCTATACTTGAAATGTGGACAAGGAAACTGTCATGTTTTTGTTCTCCATGTAGTAGTCGTGAATGGGACGAATGTGAATCCATGGATTGGGTTGACAGCTGGGACCATGTATCACTCCCCATTGGTCGACGGATAGATAAATAATTATCCCAGTTGGAGGAGGACCAATCAAGTATTTCACCAGACTATGACCACATATCAGATATCGTACAACCAGGTTCGATTAATTTTTTATATTTTTGACAACTAGTTCTGTCTAATTAGCTATGTATATTTTTGATATTTTTGACAACTAGTTGTGTCTAATTAGTTGACTAAATCATTGGAACTATATTTTCTCCAGGGCACATATACGCAGTGGTTTCCCCGAGATGCAATGCATAGCGCACTGACTATTGGATGGAACGTTGCTTAGAGGGGAAGCAAACCCTAAATGTCCCATTGCGGGACTCTGAGGGAGTTGATTTTTCGATTAGGTCGATGGTTATAAAGGGAGAATATTTGAACCAGGTTTCCCACTCAACAAATAGAAAAGGGTATACATATGAAGATTATAGACCAGGTGAGATTGTATACCATTATACAAACTTAGTTTTTGGCACAAACCTCCAGCTACAAACAATGCCAAGGAAGAACTCATCAAAGGCACGATACTTATTGCCTTATTCCGAGCATGAGAGGTTAAAGGAAACCATTGGTATTCAAGGTGATCCTGATGGTCTAGTCGAATGACCATAGGTAGGTAATATGGTACGTGGTTTGCTTGTTTTATTTTGTACTATGTTATAGGTATGTGGTGTACATGTATGCTATGATTTTGTTTCATGGTTTCATTGAGTATTGACATTAATATTTTGACTATTGTAGCCATACATTGATAGCTTTATAGATTCATAAATTGCATAGACTTGGTACAAATTGATAAATTGCACAAGTTTCGTAATCATCATCATCATCATGATCATCATCTTCATCACCACCACCACCACCACCACCATCATCATCATCATCATCATCATCATCATCTTCATCATCCTCACCACCACCATCACGATCATCATCCTCATCATTATCATGGTAAACCATCATCATCATCATCGTCGTCATCATCATCATCATCATCATCATCATCATCCTCAACATCTTCATCCTCATCCGCACCATCATCATGATCATCATCTTCATCACCACCACCACCACCACCATCATCATCCTCATCACCATATTCATCATCATCATTAACTCTAACTCTTACCCTAATTCAATTTCCTTCTATAACTCTAACCCTCACCCTCACCCAAACCCTATCACTAAACCATCTTCTTCATCATCACCATCACCATCAACACCACCATCACCATCATCATCATCACCATCATCATCTTCATCACCTTCACCATCATCATTTCCCTGTCTAGGTTCCTCATCAACATCTCCATCATCACATATTCTTCGTCATCATCATCATCATCTTCATCGCCATCACCATCATCATACACGTCTTCATCATCATCATTAACTCTAACTCTAACCCTAATTCAATTTCCTTTTATAACTATAATTTCCTTCATCATCATCACGCTAACTATACCAACCCGATGGACAATTTTGCAAAGTTGACCCCCCTGGGCTAAAATTCCATAGTCCCTTACTGAGAAAAACCCTAGTTTGCAGAATGCACCTACAAGATGACACGTGGGCCATGGGACCAGTGTAGAGGGGCACCCCTAGCACTGTCCCGACATCCTAAATCCAATGGAATTGACGGTTCGTTGATCGGAGCCACAACCGTCATTCTATGGCTTGTTCCGTCTTGCATCCAAAAGGCCTCCAGGGACACTTGCTGGATACATGCAGGGGTCAAAGAAGTCCAACTATGCAGCAAAACTGGGTTCCGGGAATCCTGCAAGTGTGTCTAGGGAGGTTCCAGTTGGGAATGCTAGCCACAAGTGCCCAACAGACGATTTTGCAAAGTTGACCCCCGTGGGAAAAAATTGCACAGTCCCTCACTGAGCAAAACCCTAGTTTGCATAATGCACCTACAAGATGACACGTGGGCCATGGGATCGGCAGAGAGGGGAACCCCTAGCACTTTCCCGACGTCTTGAATCCAACGGCATCGACAATTTTTTGATCCGAGCAACGGTCTTCATTTTATGGCTCGTTCCATCCGGCATCCAAAATGCCTTCAGGGACACCTGTCGGATGCCTACCGAGGCCATAGAATCCCAACCGTGAAACAAAACCAGGTTCCAGGGAGACATGCAGGTGTTTCTAGGATGGTTCCAGCTGGGAACTCTAGCCACAAGTTCTCGGTGGATGATTTTGCAAAGTTGACTCTCGTGGGAAAAAATTGCACAATCCCTTATTGAGCAAAACCCTAGTTTTCATAATGCACCTACAAGATGACACGTGGGCCATGGGATTGGCGGAGAGAGGTACCCCTAGAACTGTCCCGATGTCCTGAATCCAACGGAGTCGACGGTTCATCGATCGGAGCCAGGGACATCATTCTATGGCTCGTTTCGTCTTGCATCCAAAAGGCATTCATGGACACCTACTGGATACCTGTCAGGGGTATAGAAGTCCAACCGTGGAGCAAAACCTAGTTCCGGGAAGTCCTACAAGTGTGTCTAGGATGGTTTCGGCTGGGAATGCTAGCCACAAGTGCCTAGTGGACAATTTTGCAAAGTTGACCCCAATGGGAAAAAATTGCACAGTCCCTCACTGAGCAAAACCCTAGTTTGCAGAATGTACCTACAAGATGACACGTGGTCCATGGGACCAGTGGAGAGGGGCACCGCTATCAATGTCCTGACATCCTGATTCCAACAACGTCGACGGTTTTTCGATCTGAGCCATGGTCTTCATTCCATGGCTCGTTCCATCCGACATCCAAAAGGCCTTCAGGGACATCTGTCGGATGCCTATCGAGGCCATAGAATCCAAACCGTGCAACAAAATCGGGTTCCAAGGAGACATGCAGGTGTGTCTAGGACAGTTCAAGTTGGGAACGCTAGCCACAAGTGCTCGGTGGATGATTTTGCAAAGTTGACACCCGTGGGCAAAAATGCATAGTCCCTTACTAAGGAAAACCCTAGTTTGCAGAATGCACCTACAAGATGACAAGTGGGCCATGGGACCGGCAGAGAGGGGCACCCCTAGTACTGTTTCGACGTCCTGAATTCAACGGAGTCGATGGTTCATTGATCGAAGCCACGCCCGTCATTCTATGGCTCGTTCCATCTCGCATCCAAAAGGCATTCAGGGACACCTGCTAGATACCTGTCAGGGGCATAGATGTCCAACCGTGCAGCAAAATTGGGTTATGGGGAGTCCTACACGTGTGTCTAGGATGGTTCTAGCTGGGAACGCTATCCACAAGTTCCAGTTGGATGATTTTGCAAAGTTGACCCCCATGGGAAAAAATTTCATTGTCCCTCACTGAGCAAAACCTAGTTTGCAGAATGCACCTACAAGATGACATGTGGACCATGGGACCGGCAGACAGGGGCACCCCTAGCATTGTCCCGACATATTGAATCCAATGGCATTGACAGTTTGTCGATCCGAGCCACGGTATTCACTCTATGGCTTGTTCCGTCCGGTATCCAAATGCCTATTGGGGCCATAGAATCCCAACCGTGCAACAAAACCGGGTTCTGGGGAGACATGCAGGTGTGTCTAGGAAGGTTCCAGCTAGGAATGCTAGCCACAAGTTCCCAATAGATATTTTGCAAAGTTGACCCCCGTGGGAAAAAATTATACAGTCCCTTACTGAGCAAAACCCTAGTTTGCAGAATGCATTTACAAGATGACATGTGGGACATGGGACCGGCGGAGAGGGGCACCCCTAGCACTATCCCAAAGTCCTGAATCCAACGGAGTGGACGGTTTTTCAATCAGAGTGACGGTCATTATTCTATGGCTCATTCTGTCTCGAATCCAAAAGGCCTTCAAGGACACCTGATGGATACCTGCTGGGGGCATAGAAGTCCAACCATGCAACAAAACCAGGTTTTGGGGAGTCTTGCAGATGTGTCTTCTGGGTAGACTCAAGAATTCTCAAGGAACTAAATTTATAATTTCCTTCTGGGTAGATTCAGGCATGGAATAATATTTGGCGGCACTTCCAAGCTCCCCAGACCATTTGGTCAGCCACAATATGTGCGACTCCTTTGACGAAAGATAAATTCTGGTGTGGACGGTAACATTTGATACACTAGCCAAATCTATCTTGTTAGAAGAACTTACATATTTCAACAAAGGAGCGTTTTGCAGGTGACTTGAAAATCCCTTCCAATTTTCAGCAATAAAACAAAGAAATTCAACGTACATATTTTCAAGCAAGCTTTTCAACCAATCAGACAACTGAATACAGGGAGATAACCACGCCTAAAAAATTCAAGATATTATAAAACTCTTGTTTATCAAGATAAGGATGGACTATGTGTGCATTACAAGAATATAGATGAATGAAGTCACTTTGATGAACTTGTCCTCTTGCTTTCTCCTGAATGCGTTTAAAAGTAGGAAGTATTGTTCAAGCTTCTATTGGTTTACATAAACATTTATTCCCAAATTTGACATCACATAAAACCACTTCCTCAGCTCTCAATTGGGTCTGAATGGCATCTCTAACTTGTGTTAGCTGTGGATAACGAGGAAAAGGGAAAGTACCTATAGACCCAAGTTTTCGATGATAGAGGTGAATTACCACTTATCAGAGCACGAAATGCTAAACAAAAGGCTAACGGAACACAACGAAGGATTCCCTAGTTCCACTTGTTATTGAAAATGATACTTTCTCTTGATGAAACCAGTAAAAAATATGCCTGCATTATAAATGGAAATCATGTTACAATTTTCATCGGAAGAAAAGCATAGATACCTACAACCGCCATATTTCCTTCTGTAAGCCACTCGCCCATCGACAAAGCTAATGTAATAGCCTATTTCCCAACATATTTCCTCTGCTCAACCCTACACTCGTCTTCCACATGAAACCGCTACCTCCACATGTAATAACTACATTGTTTTGTCGAAAATTGATCTTCTTCTGCTAACAAATGAAAAATGAAGGATTCATTGTCATTGCTACGAGAAGTTCTAAGGTCAGTTTCTTGTAAAACAGAGATTGTATAAATCCTTTTAAGATCGATATGTTCTAGATCACGAACTAAGAGCTTCTTTATCTTAGACATAAACAAAAGAGCTTCGGGATGAATACTAGAGAGCTGTTGCTTTACAGCTTCAACCTTCTCAGGACGTGGGGGTATAAAACGAGCCATAGAATGACTATTGTGGCTTGGATAGACAAACCGTTGACTCCGTTGAATTCAAGATGTCTGGATAGTGCTAGGGATGCCCCTCTCCACCGGTCCCATGGCCCATGTGTCATCTTGTAGTTGAATTCTACAAACTAGGGTTTTGCTCAGTGAGACTGTGCAATTTTTTCCCACGGGGGTCAACTTTGCAAAATCGTCCACCGAGAACTTATGGCTAGCATTCCCAGCTGGAACCCTCTTATACACAGTTGCTAGACTCCCTGGAACAAGGTTTTGCTGCACGGATGGACTTCTATGCCCTCGGCAGGTATCCAACAGGTGTCCCTGAAGGCCTTTTGGATGCGAGACGGAACGATCCATAGAATGAAGACCGTGGCTCGGATCAACAAACCGTCGACTCCGTTGGATTCAAAACATCAAGACGGTGCTAGGGTTGCCCCTCTCTACCGGTCCCATGGCCCACATGTCATCTTGTAGGTGCATTCTACAAACTAGAGTTTTGCTCAGAAAGGGACTGTGCAATTTTTGCCCACGGAGGTCAACTTTGCAAAATCATCCACCGGGCACTTGTGGCTAGCGTTCCCAGCTGGAACCATCCTAGACACACCTGCCTGTCTCCCTGGAACACAGTTTTGTTGCATGGTTGGGATTCTATGGCCCCGGTAGGCATCTGGCAGGTGTCCTTGAAGGCATTTTGGATGGCGGACAGAATGAGCCATAGAATGAAGACCGTGGATCGGATCGAAAAACTATCAACACCGTTGGATTCAGGACTTCGGGATAGTGCTAGGAGTTCCCCTCCCCTTTGGTCCAATGGCCCCAATGTCACCTTGTAGGTCCATCTTGGAAACTAGGGCTTTGCTCAGTGAGGGAGTGTGCAATTTTTGCACACGGGGGTCAAATTTGCAAAATCGTTGACCAAGCACTTACGGCTAGCATTCCCAGCCGAAACCTCCCTAAACACACTTGTAGGACTCCCTAGAACCCAGTTTTGCTGTACGGTTGGACTTCTATGCCCCCGACAGGTATCTAGCAGGTGTCCCTGAAGTCCTTTTGGATGCGAGATGGAACGGGCCATAGAATGATGGTCGTGACTCCGATCGACGAACCATCAACTCCGTTGGATTCAAGATGTCGAGACACTGCTAGGGGTTCCCCTCTCCACCGGTCCCATTGAAACATCCCGAATTTTCATAAAAACCTTTTGAAAATGACATTTAAATGCGAAAATTATAGTTGCGGAAAATAATAATTGTTTGAGTACAACAGAAATGATTAAAAGTTCATTAAGTACTAAACATAATTTAATTTCTATATTAGCAGCATTGTGATAGTGACAATTTTAACACACACTTGACAAACATGATTATTGTAATTAATGCATTGACAGGTCAGGAATATGATGCGATACTTTTTCTTTTGAGATGATATTGACAGTTTGCTTTTTGATGACCAGGGTGTCCTACGAGGCACCCTGGAGTTTACTTAGCTGTAACACTAAAGCATTTGAAATGTTCTATGTGTAGACTACAGGTAAGATTTTCCATGACTGCGTAAAATCAAAGCACGTGTATAGTTTCAAATCAACGTCGTAAATAAATAAAATGTTAGAAATCTGTTGGGACTCACAGGTAAGATTTACATGGTTATATTTATTGTTTTTCAAAGCTGTCGTATAACTCAACAATGTTTACAATAACATCATTCATAAACATAACCAGGATGATAGTTTTGTTGCTATAATCCTTGTCGTAGTTGTAGATGGCTTTCTCGTCGTCCTAAGATAATCAATTATCTTCATAGTACTGATGTAGTATTTATACCACAAAATCATTAAATGTTTGTAATGAGAAAATATGGTAAAAGTACATAACATTGAATAGTTGTAATGCTAAATATTTATCATTGGATTCATTTAAATACCAATGCAAATCCTATATTTCTTGATATTGCAAAAGTACGAAACATGAAGAATTATCGATAAATATACAAAATTTAAAATGCTAACATTATCATTCTTTAAGCATTGACTACCCTATGCTTATATTATCTATCTATAAACAAATGAACATACCTTGTGGCCTATATATAATTATCGCTCATAATATATTTATACATTTAAACATAACAAAATGTTGTTATTTTGATTATCGAAACAACTATTGTATGGTCATAATACTGAACATTATAACCTACGAATCTACCCTAGGAACTATATAGAATTAAATGTTAAATAAACATAACATAATGATTCTATAGTGCAACCTAGGCTTGGATCTATATACATATATAAACATTGATCAATAATTAAAAACATAACACAAATAAAATGTGTCGTATGCCAAAACTTGGGAACTAATAAACTTTGGATTATTGTTAACATAACACGTAATGTTTTAACGTTGTAAACCAAAGGCTTGGACGACTATACGACTTCGAAACAAAATCTAACATATAACTTGACGTTTTAATGTTATAAATCAAACGTTGTTGAAATCGATAGAGTACTAAACATGCATTAATTTATTGATTGACAGGTTGATGGTTGGCATGCGTTACGAGCCGACGTTGGTGATCGTGTTATAGGCCTGTTGTAACGTCCCCATCATTGACCCCATTACATTCAAATGTAATTGATGTAATATTGTTATGAAATCATGGTGAGGATCTCAAGGCCAAGGCCCCGCCATCGATTTATTGATGCATATGCTTTGCGTGCTAGCCAGGCACATTGGAATTTCAACATCATGTAATATGCATTTCAATAAAAATACCCACAACTAGCTATGCAATGCAACAAAGAGATGGGAGCATGATTTCACAAGGAATTGGGAGGGAAAACATTCAAACCCTTGAACCAATAGAGTCAAGCCAAGTGTCAATGAGAGAACCCATCAAACCCTCAACTAACCATGTTGACTTTTGTACCCAACCATTGATTTCTCCCAAGAGTTGGTTGGGGAAGTTAATGCCTTGGGAATGGGGAGGTATGGCTGTCCAAAATCGGGTATGGGTAAGCCACCCTTCATGGAAAATCGTGTTGGTCTCCTTGGGCAAGAATAGAGCCACGAAATTGCTCTCCAAGCCAGGATGCATCCATCATTCTTTCTCCCTCACGAGTTTAGAGCCACCTGGGCGTTTTCCAGGCATGTCTACTGCATTTTTCTTCATTCTCCCTATAGAGAAGGGCGTTTTCGTGCTGTATACCAGTGGGGAAGAAGGGGAAATCGAATGGGGGATTCAGTAGAGACCGTTTTGGGCTGTTGAAGGCTGAGATATTTGGGGAAGGAATTTTTTTTCCTCCCTGTGGTTGTTTGCCCCATCCCACGATCCGTTTTTGGTTGGGAACGTTTTTGAGAAAACCCATGGCCGAATTAGTTGTAAAAATTCCATTGTTTGAATTATGGATCCCTGCCCCATGTCTATGCATGTTGTGTGAGAGAAGAGTATTTTGGGTATGGGTTATGGGTACCCATAGCTTTGGCTTGAGCTTGAGAATGAGCATCCATTGTTCAAGTGTAGCCTGATAAACCCAGTTGAACTGGCTTGGCTGAGATGAAATGGTTAATGGACTACGTGTGAGCTGAAATGTTCCCTGTCCTTGTGAGAATCATGCCTAGCTCGGGGGTGGCCTTCGGATGGAATCAGTATAAGCTGTCAAAGAGCCTATGGTTGGGTGGAACGTTGCAACGAAATAGCTAGTTGCTTGGGGCAGCTGCATAATGAAGATAAGTGGTTTTAAGTCTATGTATTACTTCTGCAATGTTTAATTAATGCTTATTTTGATATGTTAGATGAGCATGAAGTGTGTGTGGATGTTGTTTTAATTCCATTGTGCATAGTTGATTTGTTTTACACCTGCACATCCATTTTTATATTTATATGAATCTAACTAATGGGGCTGAGATCATGTGAAAGCCCTGAATTCGGCATCATGTACCCTGCCTTGCCAGGGTTGAATGGGTGGGTATTTGAAACCTCCATTAATGGTCGTCCATAAAGCTATGGTGATATGGACTTACAACACTTCCACATAATGCAACTCAATGCATATGGTGACTGCAAAGGTTGCTATGTAATACTTCCCGTTGATATTCTTTCGAGCTGGCCGTCTATCTATCCATCATGTGCAAAAGTTGGGCCATGCTAAGGGTAATGAATGATCAATAAATGCAATGCTATTCGCTCTAAAACAAAATGTGTTGGCACGATTACAATCATTGATCAACTTTGATCCTGGTCGTTGGATACAACCCTAGTATGGCGTCATTGCGATGGGTTGATAGAAAGTTAATGTGTTTGTCATTGTTGCTATTGTTTCAGTCTGTGAGGGCCGACAGGCTGCTGGTCTTTAGGGTTTAGAAAACAATGTAAGTGGGTATCGACCCCATGACCTACATGCGAGATTTGAAGTTGCAGGTTTCGTCTTTGCTGTAATGGTGTGAACACTCGTTGTGACTTGGGTTTGCAATACAGTTAAGTTGATAGTTTAGCTATTTCTTTTTTTGAGTTTTGAGTGGAAGGATACTTCCCTACAGCAATAGTAACGCTACCCTAGTCCCATCGAAACAACGAAATCGGCGTTTACAGATGTATGTACAGAGTTTGGTCGTCGGTTTGTAAGGTAAGTGTCTTTTAGAAAACAAAACTCAGAGTTATTGTATCGTTCAGTTTGTCGTTTAAAAAGTATAATGTTTAACCTCAAATGTTTATGTGGTAGGCACCAAATTTCAATAGGGAAATCTTGAATCAAGGTTTGGAAATGGATGGCAACTCCAATCCTGGTAAGCTTCGGGTATTCAAACCCTCATAGGTGCTCTATCGGTATGGGTTGATGTTTTTCTCGACAGAATAAGTGACTAGGTTTTCGTCATGCTTCGGTGTGGTTTGTTAGTCGATAAACTTTGAAAGTCCTTATGTTTTTAAGTGAAAACGTTTACAGGGAAGGACCTTCGTTTAGTTAAATGATACTCTGTCTTTTACTTTGATGTCTAGCTTTGTAAAACAAAAGGATTTGTAAAACTCTTTTCAAGAGTTAAAAGTGGGGATAACCCTGTGTGAGTTTTGTTTTGAAAATGTAAAGATGACATGTGCAAAGTTAACTTCCTTTGTGAAGTTGGTGTTAGGATATTCCTATACTCCATCCTAGTCCCACCAGTATTTTGATCATTTACATTTTCAGTCATGCATGCACCTTTAGGGTTTGCATGCATCCCAGTCATCAGTCCAGCACCTAGCCCTCAGTTAACTAGCCCCCAGGAGCTTCTCACTATTCAGTTTTAGCCCTCTAGTTGCTTAATGCGCCCTTCTTCCTTGATTTTAGGGAGCAACTCGCCCTTCTTCACCTACCAGTCCAGTTGTCTTTAGTTTACACTCAATTACACTCAGTTACACTTAGTTACACTCAATTACACTCGGTTACACTTAGTTATAGTTAGTTACACTTAGTTACACTCAGTTACACTTAGTTACACTCAGTTACACCTACCATAGTTAGTTTGATTGATGGTTGATAGTTACTTGAGCATTGATGACTCCACTGATGATGATGATGACTTCCAATTGTGCTCCGATGATCATGAGGACACCTAGTTGTGCTCCAATGACACTCTATTGATCTTATGATCACTCTAAGAGGCTAATTCGAATTGCCACCTTGGGAATTCGAATCCTCTCTACCATTGTACTATTTATTTGTCCATATTGTGATTAATTAACTAGTGTGTGTGAAGTATTATTGCTTATATCTGAGTTCTACTGTACCATATTATTCTGTTGCTCATTATACTATATTGATAACTCTTCTTCTATTTTCCTGCTTAATCATAATTACTCTTTGAGTTATACATCATCTCTTAGATCTGCTGTGAGGATTTTCACATGGTATTAGAGCATGTTGAGAGTATTGTTTATCTCCATTCTTGAGAGTTTTTTGCAGGTTATTACCAAGATTTCGAGTGCAGCAGTTTTTGCATCTTTGCAGTAGTATTCTTTATTGTTTTTTGCAGGTCTTCTACAGCTTCAATGTATCCATAATTAGAAGAAATGACTCCTCTTTCTCTATTCAACTATAATGAATGGAAACCAAAAATAATAGCATATTTGAAGAGCCATGATCTCTTTGATTGTTATTTTGAAAGAGAGTTCGAATCCTCTGAAGAAAAGATTGACTGGTTGAATAAAGGTGACATACACATTGGAAGAATGAAGCTTACTATGCCAGATTACATATTGTTCCCAATCATTATTTATATTGAAAATCCACAAGAGCTATGGGCTCACCTAGAGGAAACATTTGGCAGAAAGAATGAAGGGATTGGTCCAAATCCATTCCAAAGCAAGCAAAGTGATGCATTCACTCCTCTTGATGGTCTCTCAGACCATGAACCAGTATCATCTCATATTGAAGTTGTTGACAAAGAACTTGTAGATTCTCCACTCATGCTCAAACTTTCTTCTCTTTCTGTGCCAGCTCACACTCTAGATATTGCAGAAGGTCCTAAATCCTCTCTTGCACCAGAGTCTATTGGTTTGCATCATGATCACATGATTATTTTGGAGGTCAAAACAGTTATTGAAGGTAATGCATTCACTCCTCTCCAGCTATCTCCTCTTTTATACTACTATATGATCATAATTCCATGCTTTCAAAAGGTCATTGAAGAATATGGAAATTGCCATTCGCTTGGGAAGATTTCTCATGCATCTCATGGTTTTGATCTCACCCCTATTGGTTCAAAGGAGATCTCAAGAAACTGTGGCCATTCGCTTAGGATAATTTCTCATGCATCTACTGGTTTTGATCTCACCTCTCATGGTTCAAAGGAGATCTCAGGAAACTGTTTTTTAAGTCTTAAATCTGATTTTGATTTCAAGCAAACATGTAATAGTTCTTTTTGGCATAATCTCACCCATAGTGGTTCGAAGGAGAAGACAAAAGACTATATGCACATTCAAAAATTTGATCCTACCTCAGCTGATTCAAATCACAGGTTCAAGGATCATTCTCATACTGTTGGATTTGTTCTCATCACATTCGAACTGAAGAGAAAGTACAAACACATGCTTTTTGAGCATGATCCACTTCTTCCCAACAAGAAGATACCTCCAAACATATGACCAAGCATCACACCTGCTTGAGTTTGGAGCATTTAATTTTTGTGTGTGCTTTATAGTCTATTTTTTGAGGAGGGGGTATGTTTCCCATGAAATTTTCCCACTTCCTTGGTTTATTGATTGTTATTATTCATTGTATTGGGTGACCTTTGGTCTTAGTTACCAAGGCCCAAGATGGATTAAGGGGGGGTGTTAGGATATTCCTATACTCCATCCTAGTCCCACCAGTATTTTGATCATTTACATTTTCAGTCATGCATGCACCTTTAGGGTTTGCATGCATTCTAGGGTTTGCATGCATCCCAGTCATCATTCCAGCACCTAGCCCTCAGTTAGCCAACCCCCAGGAGCTTCTCACTATTCAGTTTTATCCCTCTAGTTGCTTAATTTGCCCTTCTTCCTTAATTTTAGGGAGCAACTCGCTCTTCTTCACCTACCAGTCCAGTTGTCTTCAGTTTACACTCAGTTACACTTAGTTACAGTCAGTTACACTCAGTTACACTGAGTTACACTCAGTTACACTTAGTTACACTCAGTTACACCTACCATAGTTAGTTTGACTAATGGTTGACAGTTACTTGAGCATTGATGACTCCACTGATGATGATGAAGACTTCCAGTTGTGCTCCGATGATCATGAAGACACCTAGTTGTGCTCCAATGACACTCTATTGATCTTATGATCACTCTGAGAGGCTAATTCGAATTGCCACCTTGGGCATTCGAATCCTCTCTACCATTGTACTATTTATTTGTCCATATTGTGATTAATTAACTAGTGTGTGTGAAGTATTATTGCTTCTATCTTAGTTCTACTATACCATATTATTATGTTGCTCATTGTACTGTATTAATCACTCTTCTTCTATTTTCCTACTTAACCATAATTACTCTTGTGAGTTATACATCATCTCTTAGATATGTTGTGAGGATTTTCACAGTTGGAGCCAGTGTTGGTTTGAATCTCGAACTAGGATAATGTTTTTATTTTAAGTTTGAAGAAATACAATTTGGAGCCGAAGCTCGTTAACTCTGTGTGCTAAGTTTTTAATCCTCAGTAATGTAAAAGTTTGAGTGAATGCTATTCATTTTATATTAAAAGTTTGAGATCTATATTATATGTTTGAGTACTGTAGGAAATCGTGAATGTCGAGCTATACGAAAACTACATGCATTCCTGTAGAGGATACAATTCTGTATAATGTAGATGATAGAATGGTTTTTCTTTTCATTTATAAGTGGAAAAGAACACGGCCATACCCTAGTTCGAAACTTGTCATGTATATAAACTTCTAGAAAGAAATTTCAAGCCAAAACTGGGTTTTGATCTGTAGCTTGTATAGATCGTGTTTGTCTATTTTGAAAAACGATGATAAGGATATAGTACTATTACTATGATTGATACAAAAACTAGTTTTGAACGATACATCAAGATTGTAATATAAATGTATGTAAGATCAATGAAAACAAAGTAGGATTTACATTTATTTTCATGCTCTGATAGAAATAAAATAATTTATGAATTTGTTATAACAAGAATGGAACAATGTGTATGTGAAAATGTGTAGACTATGAAAAATGACTGTGATTTGTAGATGTGTCAATCGTTAGTATTTCTATTTATTTACAGCATCACTATTTCTATTGCAGATATAATGCATTGAAATTTGGAATTACATTTATTATCTATGTAATAATTAGAGATAAAAGAGGAATCAATATAATTGTAAAGAAGATCAACCGTCTTTGTCTTTTATGGAAAATATGAAGTATTCTATAATATTTTAAATACTATACTATAATTACTACTGTTATTAACTGTAGGGCAGAAATGAAACACAACTCAATCACTGTACTTATTTATCGAATCAATGGCAGTTTGCCTATCTTTTCATCTATACTTAATTTGCTTCTCTACACTAGAGTACGATGCATAAAAAAACTTGTGGAAAAATGTAGAGATTGGTTTATTAATTCCAGATCATCATTTAAACTTAACATTAAGACTTTAAACAAAATTAGAAATAAATTCTTCTTCCAAACGAAAAAACAGAGATTACCAATTTTACTAATAGAATTAGTAACTGAAATAAAATAGGAAACAGTAAAACCTGGATAAATCTGTAGGGAACAAACAGCCCAAAAAGACTGTTCCACCCAACCAATTCCTGAAGATAGTCAAGTACTTGCCTTAGGAACCCCGAGCTTGTTCAATGAACCACCAGGAGGAAGAAACTTAGGAATTTAGGATATCTACTTGCAATAGCACTAACTGTGGAATCTTCAAGAACTAGCAGTCCAAAAGACCTGCACCGGCACCTCTGGTTCTTCTTAGCAAATAGTATGCAGACTTATAATTGCACTCACAACTAGCCTCCCTATTCGAATCTCTCAGTGATCACCTAATGCACATGAGGAAATATTTCTGCATAAAATATTGTGTAAGAGCTTCCTGCTCAATTTGAATTTGCCTTATGTAGGCTGCTTAGGCCTTTTCAGTTGTTACTGGTTTATTAAATGAGATGCCTGCCCACTCCCACCAGCTGAGGGATAATGCCACATTTTTAGGGGTAGTTGTCCCATAACAAACAGCTAGTGGTGAAGTGCAATTGCTGCCATCTGCCCCATACCTTCCAACAGCTTCCATTCCTCCTAGTGGGTCAGTGAACACTCATTTAACAGTCCCCTTGGGTGTTTGTCTCCTAATTAATTTATTTAAATAATAATAATCAGTAATTACATTCATCCTTGATCAAAATTGATCATAATTACAAAACTTTGTAATTAAATTTAACATAAAGTATTTTGCTAATAAAATAATAATTTCATAAATTTGGGTAGGTGACATACACCCCCCCTTAAGTCTCAACATCATCCTCGATGTTTGTTAATCACTCCTTCAGTGTTCCTGAAACAGATTTGGGTATGCTACCTGCATACTACTCTTGAACTCCCAGGTTTCCTCTTCCGGTCTAAGGTGCTTCCATTGCACTTTCACTTGCCCAATGGTGCGATTCCAGAGTAGAGTTTCCCTCCTTTCGAGGATACAGTCCGGTTCCACCTGAAAATCTCTGTCTTGTCCCACCTGTACATCATTCCAGTTTACAACATGAGTAGCATAGTGTACATACTTCTTTAAAAATGATGTATGAAAAACATTATGTATTTTTAAATTTGGTGGCAAGGCTAGTTGGTATGCCATTGGTCCAACCATGGACAATATTTCAAAAGGACCACAATACCTGGGTGCCAACTTGGCATAGCTCCCCAATTTTAATGAACTCTTTTTCAATCTTACCTTGAGGAATACATGCTCACCAACCTGGAACTCTTTATGAGTCCTTTTTAAATCTGCTTGACTCTTTTTCCTATCTTGGGCAGCTTTTAAATTTCCTTGTACCTGTTTCACAATTAGTTCTAACTCCTGCAATAATTCAAGTCCTAAAACAACTCTATTTATTGGATCATTCCACGAAACAGGTGTATCACATTTCCTACCATAAAGAATTTCAAAAGGACTAAGTCTGGTTGATGCATGATAATGATTATTATAAGCAAATTCTGCTAAGTGCAAATAGTCCTCCCACTTACCGGGTTGATCCTTAACATACATTCTTAATAAATCTTCTAAAACTTGATTTACCCTTTCTGTCTATCCATCCATTTGTGAATGAAATGTTGTGCTGAAATTTAAGGTTGTATTCAACCCCTTAAATAGTGACGTCAAAAAATTTCTGGTAAACTTAGAGTCACAATCTAAAATTATCACCTTTGGTATCCCATGTAGTCGAAAAATCTGTTTCATAAAGATTTCTTCAATGTCTAGAGCTTTATGAGTTGTCTTCACATGTATTAAATGTGCTGCTTTGCTGAGTTTGTCCACCAACACCATGATAGAGTCATTCTGTTTCTGGTTTTTAGGTAATCCAGTAATAAAGTCTATGCTTATCACTTCCCATTTCCAACTTGATATAGGTAACGGTTGCAACAATCCAGCAGGATGTTGGTGTTCAACTTTCACTTTTTGGCAATTAAAACATTTAGCTATAAATTATGCTACTTTATCCTTCATTCTGGGCCAATAATACTCCTTCCTTAGCATAGTAATGGTCTTCTGGTAAGCTGGATGACCAGAATAATGACTTTTATGCATCTCATTTAAAATCAAAATTTTTATTTCTGGCATGTCTGGTACATACAATCTGTTTTTATACAGCAATAATACATTTTCCTTCATATTGTAATCTGCCATAAAATTTTCAGAATTGTTGCTTGCTATCCTTTCTTTTATTTTTCTATAATCTTCATCTGTTTCACTCTTTTCAAGAATCTGATTTTCCAAATCTGTGGAGTAAGTACTGATGCCTGAAATAAAATTTAGTTTGGCCTTACGACTCAAGGCATCTGCAACCTTGTTCTCCTTCCCTTTAATATGTTGAATTTCGAAATCATACTCACTTAAGAAGGTCAACCATCTCTCTTGCCTAGCGTTCATATTTGTCTGATCTAATAAGTATTTCAGACCCATATTATCTGTCAACAAGGTAAATTTTCTACCAATAAGGTGATGACGCCACATTTTTAAGACATGAATTATTGCCAATAACTTTAAATCATAAGTAGAGTAGTTCTTTTCATGTACTTTCAGCTTTCTTGATTCGTATGCCACCGCATGCCCTTCTTGTGTTAGGACTCCACCGAGTCCGTCATTGCATGCATCTGTACAAACTATAAAATCCTTGTTAGGATCTGCTATCCTCAAGATAGGTGTTGTAGTCAATAATTCCTTTAACTTCTTGAAACTGTCAGAACATTTCTGATCCCACACAAATTTCTTCCCTTTCTTCTGCAAGGAGGTTATGGGGTTTGCAATTTTTGAAAAACCTTCTATAAATTTTCTGTAATATCCAGTAATACCCATAAAAGATCTTACATCCAACACATCCTTAGGAACCGGCCAGTCATTAATGGCCTTTATCTTATCGGGTCAACCGAGATTCCTTCTTTAGAAATTATGTGTCCTAGATACTGAATTTTGTCCTTGTGGAAGTCACACTCACTAAACTTAGCGTATAGTTGATGATCTCTCAGAACTTGTAAGATAATCTATAGATGTTCATCATGCTCTTCTTTACTTTTTGAATACACTAAAGTGTCATCTATAAACACAAAAACAAACTTGTCTAAGTATTTGTGCAGAATATTATTCATCAAACACATAAATACAGTTGGGGCATTAGTCATGCCAAATGGCATGACTACGAACTCGTAATTTCCATACCGAGTTCCGAAAGCTGTCTTTAAAATATCTTCATCCTTGACCCATACTTGATGATATCCTGACCTTAGATCAATCTTTGAAAATATCGTTGCTCCACGCAGCTGATCAAATAAATCATCTATGCAGGGTAACGGATACCGATTCTTGATTGTAATCTTATTAAGCTGGCGATAATCTATGCACAGTCTTAAGGTTCCATCTTTCTTCTTAACAAAGATGACAAGTGCTCCCCAAGGATACATGCTAGGTCTTATATAATTCTTATCAATCAGTTCCTTCAACTATGATTTCAATTCGTTTAATTCCAGTATATTCATTCTGTATGGAGTTTTAAAATTTGGTACTGCTCCTGGTATTAACTCGATGGTAAAATCTAAATCTCTTTTAGGAGGTAATCCTGGAATCTACTCAGGAAATACATCCTTGAAATCTTGCAGGAAAGGTATGTCTTCTAATTTTAGTTTGTCCTCTTTACAAATAAACGCATCGTTTACTACATTTACTGCAAACAACTGACATCCTTTCCTAACTGCTCTCTTAACTTGCATGGCTGAAATTTGTCTAAGGGTTACCTTTCTTGGGATACCTTTTATTTCTATAGTTTTTCCTTCGTCATTTAAACATGTAAAACTTTTTCCGTAACAGTCCAGAATGACATGATGGGCTTCTAACCAGTCCATTCCGATTATAACATCATAGGATCCTAAAGGTAAAATATTCAACTTGATTTGTGTCTGTAATTGATTCATGGATAAAGCACAACTTTCTATAAAATTTGATACTTTCCTCTTTGTCCCAGTTGCTAGTCTAACTAACCAAGATTTACTGAACTTTTTTGTTTTTAATTTAAGACTTTCTACTATATCTGGTGATATATAACTTAAGCTAGCACCTGGGTCAATTAAAATAGTAACAGGACAATTTTGCAGCATACCTTCAATCTCTACCATGGAGATTTGATGATCTGCTTGCCTGTTGTCGGGTGCTGCATTGATTCTGGGCATTTCCCTCGCCACGTCTCCAACATTAGGTTAAATTTGAATAGAGTTGATGTTGTTAGTTTTTCGCTTTCTCAAGGGACATTCTGATGCATAATGGGGACTTTGACATTCAAAACATTTGATAGGTGCCTTTTGCTCATTGGTTCTGGTATTATTAGGTGCATTTCTGGGTGATGTAGAATTATGCTAATGATTGTTTCTGGAATTATTCCCTTGGTAATTCCGATTCTGAAAATTCTTCTTTTGGAAACCGGAATTTCCACTGAACCTGAAATTCTTCTTTTTCAGTTCAAAATTGTTGGGCTTATGACTTTTCCAATTCGACATTCCTTCTCTTTTTCAATTTGTGTCATAACAGAAAACTGCCTTTCTCATAGCCTCTTCCAAGGTTTTAGGCATTAGAGAGATTTTGAGGTCAAAAAATGGCCTCCTAAGAGATGTACTACAAAAATATGAGATGTATTAAAATATTATGAATTGGGGATTTTATGGAGTAGGTATATATGACAAGTCACCTCCCACACTATTTTCTATGCATAATATAAATAACCATGGTTGAGTTGCTTTTCAAAATTCACTAGAAATAAAATTAATAAAATAAGTCTACATTCATGTGACTAAGATTCATTGTAAATTCCCAAAAATTTATTGTCCTTTAGCATTTATTTGTCTTGAACTTGCAAATGAAATTAAATAATAAAAAATATTTTTAAAAGCTATTTTTTTAATTTTATGTTGACTTTTTATATTTAGTACTTTTCTCATGAATTTAATATAATGTAATTTAATTGAGAATGTATTTACATGTAAAATGTTAATAATATTATTATAATCTTCATTGCATTATTATTATTATTATTATTTATTAAATCTATTATTATTCTTTATTAGTTTGACATTATGTTATTAAATAGAATGGAGTGAATATATAATTTAAAATTAAAAACATAAAAATGATAATATATTATTTTATAAAAAAATGTGAAATGACTTTCTTTATGAATTAAGAGTATTTCACTTGAAAATGAAAATAATATTATTTTATGAGAAAGTGTGAAAAGACATTCATTATGCGTATTTTACTTGAAAATGACAATAATATTATTTTATGAAAAGACTATCACTATGAGTACTTTACTTTATGACTTAAAAGTACTTACATCACTACCTTGGTTAACTATGTGTTTTCATCCACCATAGAAAATTTGACAAATAAGCATTCTTAACTCATGCAATGCCACCTCACCAAGGGGGATGATGTCATCTACTAGAATATGATTGGTTGTTTTTTATAGTACATTTTCTTTGTTTTGAGGCCATTTTTTGACCTCAAAATTTCTCTAATGACTGTCATATTCGATTCTATCCTTAATATTGAAAGGTAGGCAGCTCAAGTATCTTTGAATTTTTGGTTTTTCTTCTATGAGGTATGGCACATATCTTAGTAAGTTCAGAAATTTACTGTTCATTTCCTTCATGTTCATACCTCCCAGCTTTAAATCGTAGAACTCTTTGGATTTTTCTTCATAGTACTGCTCAGATAAATACTTTTTTTTAAAGTATCGTTTAAAAGTACTCTAGCTTACATCTTTATCTTTGATTCCCTTTACCCTTTTGATGTCCTGCCACCAAATATCCGCTTTTCTGGTCAGGTTATATATAGCCATTTTTGCCTTCAAGGACTCTGAATAGTTATAAATCTGGAAGTATTTCTTCATACCAGACAGCCAAGCTTCAGCCGTCTCACCCTTCTCAGTTTCTCCATTGAAAGTTGGAGGTCTAATATGATTTTTCCTTCTATGTTTGAAATCTCCTTCACTACTATCACTGGTGTAGTTACGTTTCTTTTTACGCACTCCAATAGCATCTCCTGATGAGGTTGAATTGTTGTTCACCTCACTAGTTTTCATTTTCTTATTTTTATTAACATGAGGCAGATCCTCAACTTTGGAAATATCTTCATTATCTCTCTCTTGCTCCTCAGTTGGGCACTGTTCAAACAACACTTGTTTTAATTGCTCTTGCGCTTGCAGAATTCTTTCATTGTCTTGTTTCACAGATCTGATTTCTGCCTTTAATTCATGAAAAGCATGTAACAATTCTGATGAACTGTTATTTAGTTCACCATGACCTTCTTCTGCATAGTGTTGTCCCGAGCTGTGGCTGTTTGGTTGAAATCTGTCTTCTACATGATCAGTTGAATTCTCCATACCTGTAGCTTAAAACAATTTCTGAACAACATAATAATTTAAATTTAAATTAGTAAGATTTTCTGTTGTATAAAATTTTCTGCTGCATAAAATTTTCTGCTACGTGTTCTTGGACCTCTTTCAGGCCTAGAGTTCGAACATGAGCTCTAATACCACATGTAACATCCTGAATTTTCATAAAAATTTAAAACTTTTGAAAATGACATTTAAATGCGAAAATTATAGTTGTGGAAAATAATAACTGTTTGAGTACAACAGAAAAGATTAAAAGGTCGTTAAGTACTAAACATAATTTAATTTTTGTATTAGCAACATTGTGATAGTGACAATTTTAACACACACTTGACAAACATGATTATTGTAATTAATGCACTAACAGGTCAGGAATATGATGCGATAGTTTTTCTTTTGAGATGATACTGATAGTTTGCTTTTTGATGACCAAGGGTGTCCTACGAGGTACCTTGGATTTTACTTAGCTGCAACGCTAAAGCATTTGAAATGTTCTATGTGCAGATGACATGTAAGATTTTCCATGACTGCGTAAAAACAAAGCACGTGTATAGTTTCAAATCAACATCGTAAATAAATAAAATGTTAGAAATCTGTTGCGACTCACAAAAAGCATACAAGTAAGATTTACATGGTTATATTTACTGTTTTTCAAAGTTGTCTTATAACTCAACAATGTTTACAATAACGTCGTTCATAAACATAATCAGGCTGATAGTTTTGTTGCTGTAATCCTTGTCGTTATTGTAGATGGCTTTCTCGTCGTCCTAAGATAATCAATTATCTTCATAGTACTGATGTAGTATTTATACCGCAAAATCATTAAATGTTTGTAACGAGAAAATATGGTAAAAGTACATAACATTGAATAGTTGCAATGCTAAATATTTATCATTGGATTCATTTAAATACCAATGCAAATCCTATATTTCTTGATATTGCAAAAGTACGAAACATGAAGAATTATCGATAAATATACAAAATTTAAAATGCTAACATTATCATTCTTTAAGCATTGACTACCCTATGCTTATAATTATGATATTATCTATCTATAAACAGATGAACATACCTTGTGGCCTATATATAATTATCACTCATAATATATTTATACATTTAAACGTAACAAAATGTTGTTATTTTGATTATCGAAACAACTATTGTATGGTCATAATACTTAACATTATAACCTATGAATCTACCCTAGGAACTATATACACTTAAATTTTAAATAAACATAACATAATGATTCTATAGTGCGACCTAGGCTTGGATCTATATACATATATAAACATTGATCAATTATTAAAAACATAACACAAATAAAATGTGTCATATGCCAAAACTTGGGAACTAATAAACTTTGGATTATTGTTAACATAACACGTAATGTTTTAACGTTGTAAACCAAAGGCTTGGATGACTATATGACTTCGAAACAAAATCTAACATATAACTTGACGTTTTAATGTTATAAATCAAACGTTGTTGAAATAGATAGAGTACTAAACATGCATTAATTTATTGATTAACAAGTTGATGGTTGGCGTGCATTACGAGCCGTCATTGGTGATCGTGTTACAGGCCTGCATTAATGGCCATCCATAAAACTATGGTGGCGGGGACTTATAACACTTCCACGTAATGCAACTCAATGCATATGGTGACTGCAAAGGTTGCTATGTAATACTTCCCATTGATATTCTTCCGAGCTGGCCGTCTATCTATCCATCATGTGCAAAAGTTGGCAAGGCCGTGCTAAGCGTAATGAATTATCAATAAATGCAATGTTGTTCGCTCCAAAACAAAATGTGTTGGAACGATTATGATCATTGATCAAATTTGATCCTAGTCGTTGGATACAACCTGTTAGCACCCCAAATTTTTTTGATTAATTATCTTCTAGTGACATTAATTGTCTTTTGGGAAGCATCGACGGTGCAAAATAGAACATTTTCATTGTGAGTTTTTGGGCTTGGTAGAAAAGAAGAATTTGTATTCAGGTGTATACACCAGGATTGCAAAATAAAAGTTGTTCGAGAAAAGCTTCAAAAGATCGGCAAGTGTTGGTCTTACAATCCTTCTTTTCTAACCTTGGACAAAAGCCAAAACTTCGTGAAGGTTTTTTATAAAGGGCTAAAGCCAAAATGTAGAAAAGGGGTTTTGATTTTTTATGTCTAAAGTCCAAAATTTATGAGGTATTAATAGCCTAAGTATGGAGGCACTAAGGCTTTTCATTTTTTAATATATCCTAAATGTGGAGAAAGGCTTTGATATTTTTAATGCCAAAGTTAGACTTTGTAAAGAAAAGCATTTTACTTCTAACCTAAGTGTCGACTTTGGTGGAGGAGAATGTTAGGTTTGAATGAATATGCCAAAGAAAATCGGAGCAAAAGTTATTAAGGCCCAGCACCGAGGGCTCACCGTGTAACCAAGCACCAATCCAAGAAGGCCCCATGTTTCCTCCATCACTCGACCGCCAAGGCTTATAGTTTCTCCATTGTTACTTGAAATATGTTGTAAGCAATGCGATATATTAAGAGTAAAGAGCCCCCCCATGTCTTGCATGTGGGATAAATCCTCAAGACTTAAAAAAGAAAAATGTGAATGATAAGTAAATATTCCAACCAGCGTTTCAAATGCTGAACAACAAGTCGACACCAGGAAAACATTAAAGTGATATGGCTCCATGCAAAATCGTAGGGGCATCTTTGAAGGAGAGATCCACGTCGACATTGCATTGGTAAAGGCTCGAGAAAAGAGAAAAGATTAGTAGTAGCGATCAGAATACCACCCTCATACATGTCATCCTCCTGGCGTGTCGCATATGTAAAAATGGTATTAGAAATGACTTGGAGCTCATGCGATACCATCTTGGGCAATTAAAATTGTTTTGGGGAGTATAAAGGAGGGAGGTATCTCATTTGGGCATTTTTATGTTCTAAATGTGACCAGTAGTCCAGCTCTCAAAACCCTAACGCTGATTGCGCATGAGACGGGAGTGTTGTTGTAGTATTATGGGTCTGAATGGGCAAGAGAAATCGATCATCTTCTCCAATATAGTCTTCTCAGGACTTCTACATCCAAGATTTTTCTCCCCTCTGTCTATATTTGACCCCTTTTTATCCAAAGATTAGTGCTACCGCCATTTTTTGAAGCAGATTGTTGAAGACGCTACAGATGTCAAAAGGGAGAGATTCTCTCTCTTATCCCATAAAACCCTCATTCTCTTCAACAGAGACCCTACCCTAACCTTCACATCTATCTCTCTATCCTTTATTTGTGGTCTCAGTTCGGTACTCTAGGATTTTTTATTCTGTATTCGCTATCAAGTTGATTACTAGGCTTATTTTTGCAATCACCATGAGCTCTTCCACCGCTCACAAGGGCCAGGGCCTTAGCAAAATAGCTTCCAATATGCTCCAGAAAGAACTTGTGGAATGGAAAGCGAACCCACCTGCTGGTTTCAAGCACAAACCCACTGACAATTTGCAAAGGTGAATAATTGAGCTCACAGGGGCCCCTGGCACAATGTATGCCAATGAATCTTATCAGCTCCAAGTGCATTTCTCTTATCATTACCCCATGGAAGCTCCACAGGTTATTTTTCTCCCACAAGCGCCTATGCATCCTCATATTTACAGAAATGGTCACATATGTCTAGATATTCTATATGATTCCTGGTCTCCAGCTATGACAGTCAGCTCTATCTGCATCAACATTCTTTCAATGTTATCTAGCTCTACTATGAAGCAAAGGCCACCAGATAATGATCGATATGTCAAAAATTGTAGAAATGGTCGATCACTTAAAGAGACTCGCTGGTGGTTCCATGATGACAAAGCATAGTTATAACTGCTTTGATCATTCTTGGTAGAAGGTCATCTGGATATATCACCATACATTGTAACTGCTTCCTCCTGAGACACGAGATTTCTGAAACATTGTGGTGTTGTTCCGTGGCTCTTGTTTTGGAGCTTGTCATAGGCTGCATGTTCAGCTGTTTGTAAAGATGTTGTATTTGTGCTTACTATTCCCAACGTTTTTATTGTCTACCACATGCAAATGAAAATTCACAAGGAGATCATTCTACTGCTTGGCTGCGATTATGGAAACTAGCTCATTGTCATGGAGCCTCCAGAAAGCAACCCTACGAGGGATGAAATCATCGACAGCTATATTACGACCCTCACTGAGTTATTGGGATATTTCTCAATAGATCCCTTATTTCACCGGCTCTTGAAGTTTTCCTCGGCACGAAGTTTGAAAGAATGACGAATGCAAGCTACCAATGGTGTTTGCCCCAAGGCATTTCTCCAAGACATAATTCGCAGTATGAAGGTTGGAGGTGAGAAGGGTTTGTTACTATGGCTGCAATGTATGATTTGATGCCAGCCTACGCTTGTTATTTTGCTATAATTTATGGGCTTGGATGTACACTTGAACTCTTAGCTATTTGTAAATGTACTCTACTTGCTCGTCCCATCTGAGTCATGCCTCAGTTTTGAAAATGATACTATGAAAATAACTCAAGTCTTATAGAGAGATGCTACTACATCTCTTGAAATGAAACTAAAACAATGCTAGGAAAGCAATTTAAATATTAAGCTGTGCGGCACCTGACATTGGAATAATAGACAGAAAATGAATATTTTTAAGATAATGGGTTTGTCATATTCACAAGTTTCATGAGCAGTTTGCAGTTGTCATCACACCCCTTGAAATGATACTCATCAAAGACTGAAGAAGACAAAATTTAATGATGTGATACTTGGCATTCAAAAGTGGGTAGATTCGAGAGCTAGTGGAGCAGCCACCTAGAAGGCATCCATAATATCTTCTGTCTTTTGCTTTGTAGTAAATTTTGTCATTTACTGAAAATTGTTGCCGGATGTAAAAAGTAGTTATAGGATATCTCTTCATTTCTGTTTTGAAAAGATAGCTGGCAGAGTTGTATTGATGATGTGTCACTACAATTGTAACTATTTTCTGTTAAGAAATAGGTCGAATAGGAGGCTCCAGGAAGCTATATAATCTTTGTAATAGAAGAACTAATGGTGAGTGAATAATTTGGCTGAAGCCTAGGAGAGCTCAGCTCTGATTTTTGAGATTTTATTGTTAATACATCAGCAGTGTTTGAGGCTGGGTTATTTGCAGAGAATTCCTGTGTCATCTTTCTTGCAATCTGTTTTCTTCTTTTCCAATGTGCATGTGTTTCTTTCATTGTAATTCCATTCTGTAATATTCTTTTCATGCTTGGATCAAGGTAATAGTTAAGTATAATTCATAGAGATTATGCTCTACTTAGCTTATTCCAAGTATTTCACCAAATATATTCTGCTAAAGTTAGCATAGGATTCATCCTTGTTAGATGCCCTATGCTGATGGATTGTTCATTCTTCTTCTGTTTCACCCCTTAAAGCTCTCTGACTGTGCGTGGGTGGCTACCTTGCCTCTGTTTAGATATCTTATGCAGCTGCACTGTTATGTGTTTTATGGTTCATCTTTTGACTCCATTGCCCAATAGTTCTCCTCCTGATTCTCTTACCAAGGTTTTAAACAATTTGTTCCAGCAGAAATCTGATCTTCTGCACCTATTATTCATTGAATATCTTAAATGTTGAATGTTGGTCTGTTTCTTCATTATTGACAATCTTGATGATTTCCAGCTTTCTGTGAGTTAAAGAGAGAGCCCTCTCTGTTTATGTTAGGTCAGAAACGTAAACAAAAGACTGGTTAGTGGTTACCCAGAATTACCCTCTCCACAACCTAGGGGGTCAATTTTGGTGTTAACACAACCATAGTATGGCGTCGTTGTGATGGGTTCATAGAAAGTTAACGTGTTTGTCATTGTTGCTATTGTTTTGGTCTGTGAGGACCGACAGGCTGCTGGTCTTTAGGGTTTAGAAAACAATGTAAGTGGGTATCGACCCCGTGACCTACACGCGAGGTTTGAACTTGCAGGTTTCGTCTTGACTGTAATGGTGTGAACACTCATTGTGAATTGGGTTTGCAATACGGTTAAGTTGATATTTTAGCTATTTCGTTTTCTGAGTTTTGAGTGGAAGGATACTTCCCTGCAGCAACAGTAACGCTACCCTGGTCCCGTCCAAACAAGGAGCTCGGCATTTATAGATGTATGTAAAGAGTTTGGTCGCCGGTTTGTAAGGTAAGTGTCTTTTAGAAAACAAAACTCATAGTTATTGTATCATTCAGTTTACCGTTTAAAAAGTATAATGTTTAACCTCGAATGTTTATGTGGCAAGCACCAAATTTCAAAAGGGCAAGCTTGAATCAGGGTTTGGAAATGGATGGAAACTCCAATCCTGGTAAGCTCCGGGTCTTCAAACCCTCGTAGGTGCTCTATCGGTCTTGGTTGATGTTTTTCTCGATAGAATAAGTGACTGGGTTTTCGTCATGCTTCGGTGTGGTTTGTTAGTCGAGAAACTTTGAAAGTCCTTATGTTTTTAAGTGAAAATGTTTACAGGGAAGGACCTTCATTTATTTAAACGATACTTTGTCTTTTACCTTGATGTCTAGCTTTGTAAAACTCTTTTCAAGAGTTAAAAGCGGGGATAACCCTGTGTGAGTTTTGTTTTGAAAATGTAAAGACGACCTGTGCAAAGTTATCTTCCTTTGTGAAGTTGGAGCTAGTGTTGGTTCGAATCTCGAACTTGGATAATGCTTTTGTTTTAAGTTTCAAGAAATACAATTTGGAGTCGAAGCTCATTAACTCTGTGCTAAGTTTTTAATCCTCGGCAATGTAAAGTTTGTGTGAATGCTATTCATTTCATATTAAAAGTTTGAGATCTATATTATATGTTTGAGTACTATAGGAAATCGTGAATGTCGAGCTATATGAAAACTAAATGCATTCCTGTAGAGGATAAAATTCTGTATAATGCAAATGATAGAATGGTTTTTCTTTTCATTTATAAGTGGAAAAGAACAGGGCCATTCCCTACTTCGAAACTTGTCATGTATATAAACAAATGTTTAAATATAAACTTCTAGAAAGAAATTTCAAGCCAAAACTGGGTTTCTATCTGTAGCTTGTATAGATCGTGTTTGTCTATTTTGCAAAACGATGATAAGGATATAGTACTATTACTATGATTGATACAAAAACCAGTTTTGAACGATACATAAAGATTGTAATATAAATGTGTTAACACCGAAAATGACCCCCAAGGCTGAAAGAGGGAAATTCTGGGTAACCACTAACCAATATTTGGCTTGTGCTACTGACCCAACACAGACAGAGAGGGCTCTCTCTAAAATCTCATGAAAAGAATGGAATAATCAAGATTGTCAATAATGAAAAAGAAACACCAGCATTCACAGCCAAGATATTCAATTACAACAATTATACAGAAGATCAACTTTTTGTTTTGGAAATAAAATGATTCATGCGTAACTTGGTTGAAAACGTATGGGATTTAGTTTGGACAATGGAGTCACCTTTTACAAATTATGAAACATCATTCACAAAGATTCTGCAAACGCATTTACAGGGGCAAGGTAGCAAGTAGCTAGTAGTCAAAGAGATTTTTATTTTTGTGGAATAGAAGAGAAAAGAAACAGTCCATCAATGTAAGGCATAACAAGATGAATCCTACATCAACTTTAGCAGAATATGTTGGTGAAATACTTGGAAATAATTAAGCAGAGCATAATCTCTATGAATTCCACTTAATCGTTACCCTTTTTCCAAGCATGAAAGAAATAACACAAAAATGGAGTTACGAAAGAGAGAAGACACAATTGCACATGGAAAAAGAGAAAATACAGACTACCAGACCAATTACACAGAAATCCCTGTCAAAATGCAGGCTTCAGCTTTGCAAACTTTATTAAAATAGCTCAAAAAATGTCTTACAGACTAATTCTCAAATTACCAAAAGCTTTCAACATAAGATTTTCAACCCTTATTCATTCTATTACATCGCAAATATATATTCCATAGAGCCTTACTGCATGACTCATCTTTCGCCTTAACAGAAATACTAGAGGGATACCTCATTACACCCAAAAATTCAAAAAATATTACATATGTGTCAAGTCTCAAACAGACAGATTAAGACAAGGAACGGAATATTATGGACAGAGGATTGTTTTTAACCCTGGGTTCACAAACGACCTTGCGAGTCAAAGAAATCTTCCACTTTCAATGAGCTGTCAGCCTATGGTGCATCATCTGGAAGGATAGGTGTCGTTTCCTTAATGGAGAGTATAAAATTGTGAACTACTTCTGCACCCAGTTGGCAGCTCCACTTGATTTCGAGTTTCTCCTTCTTCGTTCTTTTCCAGTTTCCTTTGGACACTTGTCATCCACCAGGCTTCTCATCTTGGCTGGCAGGGTCGAACTTTATGAGGTCGACTACCATAAGAGGTGGAGGGGTGGGATTTTCCTCCATCTCCTCCCACACCTGTTTTGGCATGAACACCACTTCGTACTTCCGTCTTTTCTCCATGGGCCAATCGCAATAGAGAAGATAGTCGAACCGCCAGGTGCACCATCTTTCCCTTGTACCGAATTCAGATAGAAGACATGAGAGCCTTATCCATAACTACTGTGATGATGATGGTTGCCACGAATAGCCATAATTTCCATGACAACACCATCAGTCTCTTCAATCAGGAGACCTTGACGTCCAAGGCTGTTGAGGTGACCTTCAACATGCCCAGCGACGTCATCTCAGATAGATGGCACATCCAATGATGGTGGAAAAGTGACTCCCATCATACCGGTAATCCCCTAGGATATCACCCAGACGTCTTCCTGGCAGGTCCATTCTTCTGACATCCCTCGTGTGACAACCCTTAATCTCATGTTTTTGCGCACACTCCGAAAGACATGGGTCACATTACCCTTACCACGCTTTTCCTCTTCTATGCGACGTCTTCTGAAACTAACACCTGGCAGGCGGGAAAATATTATTACATTCATCCATCTTATATCTGGTGCGCTGCTTTTGCTGCGAGGGCCGTTGATGCATATCCCTACAGCCTTCTGAACCGTGGATTCTTTTATCAACCTGTGCCATCGCATTTGCCTATTTTCACCCATCGCCTTTTGGTATGCTTCCTTGCGACAACGCCTGCTGTTGACACTTGGCCGACGAAGATTGTTCATCGCATTTGCCTTTCCCTTATCTCCCTCTGTTTAGCTTCACATGTTTGACCGGTGGACTATAGGCTATAAAATATGCTTCTTTTTTATTCATACCTATACTTCAACATTTTCTCATTCTTCGCACCTCTGGCTTTTCCTTAGATCATTTATTCCTTCCCATTAGCATTTATTATTGGAGCATGGAGGATATCTCAGTTTTCCATACTAGGTACATTTTGACCCACCACTTCTTCCATTCAACTTCATATTATAGAAAAATATATGGGTGTTAACAACTGGCTCCAATGGGGATGTTATCCTCCCTGTGAGGTAGCGAAGAACACCATAGATTAAGTGCCTGATCCATTGGGCCATTTTTCCAAACCCTGACTATTATAAGAAAAATCCTGCAGCCGACCTTCCATCCCAACGTTGCAACTGAAAAGCTAGAGCTGAGCGCCTAAACCTACTGACTGAAATAAATGCAATTGCTTGACTTGCAAGCTTATTTATATACAAGTGTTCCTACCTTACTTGTTTGATATCAAGGGTAACTCAAGTAATTTCACACCTCCAATGAATCCAATCAAGCAGATGACTCATTGACTGAATTCTCCATTCCATTCTTCCTATCGCGGGCAAAAACCCACTAAATGATAGCCTCATCTGCATATATCCTTTAATCTTGGTCTCCCAGAACAATATAAACCCTACCATTTCCGACCTTTCCAAGAAATTAGCAAAAGGTTCTATCAGAACATGGAGAAATCTTATTTCTCTAGGACCAACCATGAGGGTTCCCAAGCTAGGTTCTTCCTAACCTTTCTTTTGCTCTTCCAGATAATATGACAATCGGTGCTGTTGAAAAATATTTTCATCCCACTTCGGAGGAGGGATATGAAAGTCTTCACCAATTTCATTTGATACCTCAATGCTTAGGGTTTGATTTTCACCGTCGGAGGCAGTAGCAATAGCTTTAACCCTTTCTTCCACTTTAAGTGAAACCGGCTCCCTTTGATGATCTTCTGCTTCTTGGGATGGATTACACACTTGTTCTTTCTTTTTATCATCAATCTCAAAAAAACTTATGAAGTTTTCCGAGCAATCCCCTTCATATTCGTCATATTTAGGTGGACCGAGTTCCTCTTCAAAAACATTACCGACAGGAATCTTAGAAATTGTATCGCAATTTTCAGGAAAACTGTCATGATTATCTTGTTCTGGTATCTCCTTGGCCTGACCATCTCTTTGTGTGTCCAGAGAAAAACAGGGGCATCGAGCAACTTCCCCTTCCTCGAACCCTTCTTCAACTCTTGTTTCTTCTTCAATCTCTACAATCTTGCCTTCGTTTGATAATTTTCCTGACATCCTAATATTATCTTGGACCTCCAAAGCATCAATGAGAATGCGTTGCAAATTCGGAGACCTCCTCTCTAATAGGAGCAAGGATAGCTCTTGGGAAAAAATAGATGCGTAGTGCAACTTGGCAGCATTCTCTATGGGTTGAATTTCCCTTGGCATATCATAATAAAACTTTGAAAACCTTCTATTAAAGCTAGATATGGCCTCTCCCTCTCGCCTTCCCATGGAGTAAAATTCTGAAAGAATCAAGTCCCATGGTTGTATTTTTCCCCAAAATTCTAAGAAGACATCATAAAACCTTCACCAATTATCTCTAGACTCTAGTTGCAAATGGCTGAACCATTTCTTCACATCTCCTTGGAAAGATTGGGTGAAAACCCTCATACAAATGTCATCATGCTCCACCTCGAAAAGATCCAAAAAGTGTTCAAACTCTTGGAGATGCCTCTCAGCAGTGAGGTTTTCGGATTCTCCATCGAATCTGGGAAGATACTTATGGTATTTGGGAGGGTGGTCATGCAGAATAGGGGGCAGTTTTAAAGGGCTATATCTCAGTTGAGATCTAGAAGGCAAATGGATATGTGCAGGGGGGTTTTCTTCAGCTTGATTCTCTTGGGATTCGCAAAGTTTTGCATGAATCCCATAAGACTCAAATAAAGGGATGGGATTAGCTCTAGGGGTTGAAGGAGAATATACATTTGTAAAGTCCAGAGAGGGATATACAAAGGAAGGTCTGTCATGACCCAGAACTCTCCGTTGGGATAAAATTTTCTTGATATATACACATAAAGGTAAAAGGAGATTAATACAGAAGAACAAGATTTCTTTGAAGAGATTAGTGTTCTGATACCTGAATCTTGATTATTCCATGTTTAAGGCAAATGTGTTCGTTCTCGAGCAGAGTCATCATGAGAATTCTTCAATATCTCAATTCTCGTATAAGGTCAGAGATCTCCCCAGTGGAGTCACCTTCATACCGAAATTTCTCTTGAGTGGAGTCGCCAGGTGAATGATACAACCTTCTTGATGTCTGATCGTTGTTCACCATCAGCATCCATATCTGAGCTTTGTCTTTCTCGCGGGGATCGTGAAACAATCTTCGTCCCTGGTAGCGGCTCCAATTTGTTAACACCGAAATTGACCCCCAAGGCTGAAAGAGGGTAATTCTGGGTAACCACTAACCAATCTTTGGCCTGTGCTACTGACCCAACACAAACAGACAGGGCTCTCTCTAAAATCTCATGAAAAGACTGGAATAATCAAGATTGTCAATAATGAAAAAGAAACACCAGCATTCACGGCCAAGATATTCAATTACAACAATTATACAGAAGATCAGCTTTCTGTTTTGGAAATAAAATGATTCATGCATAACTTGGTTGAAAACGTATGGGATTTAGTTTGGGCAATGGAGTCACCTTTTACAAACTATGAAACATCATTCACAAAGATTCTGCAAACACATTTACAGGGGCAAGGTAGCAAGCAGCTAGTAGTCAAAGAGATTTTTATTTTTGTGGAATATAAGAGAAAAGAAACAGTCCATCAATGTAAGGCATACCAAGATGAATCCTACATCAACTTTAGCAGAATATGTTGGTGAAATACTTGGAAATAATTAAGTAGAGCATAATCTCTATGAATTCCACTTAATCATTACCCTTTTTCCAATCAAGAAGGAAATAACACAAAAATGGATTTATGAAAGAGAGAAGACACAATTGCACATGGAAAAAGAGAAAATACAGACTACCAGACCAATTACACAGAAATCCCTGTCAAAACGCAGGCTTCAGCTTTGCAAACTTTATTAAAATAGCTCAAAAAATGTCTTATAGACTAATTCTCAAATTATCAAAAGCTTTCAACATAAGATTTTCAACCCTTATTCATTCTATTACATCGCATATATATATGCCATGGAGCCTTACTGCATGACTCATCTTTCACCTTAACAGAAATACTAGAGGGATACCTCATTAGACCCAAAAATTCAAAAAATATTACATTTGTGTCAAGTCTCAAATAGACAGATTAAGACAAGGAACAAAATATTATGGACAAAGGATTGTTTTTAACCCTGGGTTCGCAAACGACCTTGCGAGTCAAAGAAATATTCCACTTTCAATGAGCTGTCAGCCTGTGGTGCATCATCTGGCAGGATAGGTGTCATTTCCTCAGTGGAGAGTATAAAATCGTGAACTACTTCTGCACCTGGTTGGCTGCTCCACTTGATTTCGAGTTTCTCCTTCTTCGTTCTTTGCTAGTTTCCTTTGTACACTTGTCGTCCACCAGTCTTCTCATCTTGGCTGGCAAGGTCGGACTTTATGAGGCGGTGGGATTTTCCTCCATCTCCTCCCACACCTGTTTTGGCATGAACACCACTTCGTACTTATTTCTTTTCTCCATGGGCCAATCGCAACAGAGAAGATAGTCGAACTGCTAGGTGCACCATCTTTCCCTTATACCGACTTCAGATAGAAGGCGTGAGAGCCTTATCCATAACTGCTACGATGATGACGGTCACCACAAATAAGCATAATTTCCATGACAACACCATCAATCTCTTCAATCAGGAGACCTTGACGTCCAAGGCTATTGAGGTGACCTTCAGCATGCTCAGCGACGTCGTCTCAGATAGACGGCACAGCTAATGATGGTGCAAAAGTGTCTCCCATCATACCGGTAATCCCCTGGGATATCACCCAAAGGTGTTTCTGGCAGGTTCGTTCTTCTGACATCCCTCATGTGACAACCCTTAATCTCATGTTTTCACGCACGCTCCGACAGACATGGGTCACATTACCCTTAACACTCTTTTCCTCTTCTATGCGACGGCTTCTGAAACTAACACTTGGCAGGCGGGAAAATATTATCGCATTCATCCATCTTCTATTCGATGCACTGCTTTTGCTGTGAGGGCCGTTGATGCATATCCCTATAGCCTTCCGAACCATGGATTCTTTTATCAACCCGTGCCATCGCATTTGCCTATTTTCACCCATCGCCTTTTGGTATGCTTCCTTGCGACAACGCCTGATGCTGACACCTGGCCGGTGGAGATGGTTCATCGCATTCGCCTTTCCCTTATCTCCCTCGCAACTTAGCTATGCGGTATTCCAGGTAAATCCGTGGATTGGATTCCCGTGCCTAATCTACGGCATAGATTAGCTTGGTGTTTAGCTTCACATGTTTGACAGGTGGACTATAGGCTATAAAATATGCTTCTTGTTTATTCATACCTATACTTCAACATTTTCTCATTCTTCGCACCTCTGGCTTTTCCTTAGATCATTTAGTCCTTCCCATTAGCATTTATCATTGGAGCATGGAGGATATCTCAGTTTTCCATACTAGGTACATTTTGACCCACCACTTCTTCCATTCAACTTCATATTATAGAAAAATATATGGGTGTTAACAAAATGTATGTAAGATGAATGAAAACAAAGTAGGATTTACATTTATTTTCATGCTCTGATAGAAATAAAATAATTTATGAATTTGTTATAACAGGAATGAAACAATGTGTATGTGAAAATGTGAAGACTATGAAAATGACTGTGATTTGTAGCTGTGTCCATCGTCAGTATTTCTATTTATTTACAGCATCACTATTTCTATTGCAAATATAATGCATTGGAATTTGGAATTACATTTATTATCTATGTAATAATTAGAGATAAAAGAGGAATCAATATAATTGTAAAGAAGATCAACCATCTTTGTCTTTTATGGAAAATATGAAGTATTCTATAATATTTTAAATACTATACTATAATTACTATTGTTATTAACTGTAGGGAATAAATGAAACACAACTCAATCACTGTACTTATTTATCGAATCAATCGCAGTTTGCCTATCTTTTCATCTATACTTAATTTGCTTCTCTACACTAGAGTGCGATGCATAAAACAGCATGTGGAAAAATGTAGAGATTCGTTTATTAATTCCAGATCATCATTTAAACTTAACATTCAGACTTTAAACAAAATTAGAAATAAATTCTTCTTCCAAACAGAAAAACAGAGATTACCAATTTTACTAATAGAATTAGTAACTGAAATAAAATAGGAAACAGTAAAACCTGGATAAATCTGTAGGGAACAAACATCCCAAAAAGACTGTTCCATCCAACTAATTCCTAAATACAGTCAAGTACTTTCCTTAGGACCCCCAAGCTTGTTCACTGAACCACGAGGAGGAAGAAACTTAGGAATTTAGGATCTCCACTTGCAATAGCACTAACTGTGGAATCTTCAAGAACTAGCAATCCAAAAGACCTGCACTAGCACCTCTGGTTCTTCTTAGCAAATAGTTTGCAGACTTATAATTGCACTCACAACTAGCCTCCCTATTTGAATCTCTTAGTGATCACCTAATGCACATGAGAAAATATTTCTGCAGAAAATATTGTGTAAGAGATGCCTGCTCAATTCGAATTTTCCTTATGTAGGCTGCCTAGTCCTTTCAGTTGTTACTGGGTCATTAAATGAGCTGCCTGTCCACTCCCACCACCTGGGGGATAATGCCACATTTTTAGGGGTAGTTGTCCCATAACCAACAGCTAGTGGAGAAGTGCAATTGCTGCCATCTGTTCCATACCTTCCAACAGCTTCCATTCCTCCTAGTGGGTTAGTGAACACTTATTTAACAGTCCCCTTGGGTGTTTGTCTCCTAATTAATTTATTTAAATAATAATAATCAATAATTACATTCATCCTTGATCATAATTGATCATAATTACAAAACTTTGTAATTAAATTTAACATAAAGTAAAATAATAATTTTAGAAATTTGAGTAGGTGACATACACCCCCACTTAAGTCTCAACATCGTCCTCGATGTTGGTTAATCACTCCTTGAGTATTCTTGAAATAGAGTTGGGTATGATTCCTTCATACTACTCTCCAACTCCCAGGCTGCCTCTTCCGGGGCTAAGGTGCTTCCATTGCACTTTCACTTGCCCAATTGTGCGATTCTGGAGCAGAGTTTCCTTCCTTTCGAGGATACAGTCCGGTTCCACCTGAAAATCTCCGTCTTGTTCCACCTGTACATCATTCCAGTTTACAACATGAATAGCATCGTTGTTATCTCCTCAAATAAACATAGACTAGTCATGGTACCTAGGTGATAGGAGGTTTTAATTTTTCATTTTTTGCATGCTTTTGAGTTTCAGTTTGATAAGTTGAAGTAGGTAATGAAGTTTGAAATAATATTTTAAATGGATCTCCTCTCTAAAAGGACTGTCAGGTTTCGGTAGCTTAGGCGGGCCTGGCGATGGTTCATTAGCTATCGAAAACCCTGTTTTCGACAGCTTACTGTGTGAAAGACGAAACGCTCGAACTACCAAAAGGGAAAACTTGCTACGGGAGTCGTGGGGCAATTTTCGGTGGCTTGGGAGAATACGATGGTGTTCATTAGCCACCGAAGGGTAGACACTTTCCGCAATTCACAGTTCAAGAATGAAAGCTTCCGTAGCTGTCGAAAGCAAAGTCATTTCATGATCCATGGGGCCGTTTTCGGGGGCTTGGGCAAACACGATGGTGTTCATTAGCCACCGAAATGGCTAATACTTTTCGTAGCTTACCATCCAAAGGCTAGATTGTCCACAGCCATCGAAAGCAAAAAGCATTGGTGAAGATTTTTTTCGGCAGCATACGGTGTTAAAAGCAGATTACCGGCTACCGAAACTAAGTCGGTATCAATCGGTGGACATGTCAAATCAGGAGTTTGTTCGTAATTTAAAGGGAATTCATCATGGCTTAGCCGCCGAAAGGGTCACTTCAACGAATACACGATCTGCCCCAAGGCAAGGCCAGATGCCATCGCCATACCTCTAGCTAGATGGACCTCGTTTCCTCTCTGCATACCAATGTTCTAAATTTTTGTTCCTCCAATATAATCATGCCTCAGTAGCCATCATTACACCCTCATGATTAGTCACCTTTGCACAGCTCTCAAATTCAGTTACCAAAAAGCCACACTACCTTTCCTCTTTCACCCTCACCACGTCGATTGAACTCGTTTTCTTTCTAATTTCACGTCTTTCCCTCAGTCCCGATTTTATCAGCAGGTGCCAGCAAGCAAGTTGCAAATGACGAAAGGAGGAGTGGTCCTGAGGAAGGATTTGAACGACATCTGCTACCTGGAGGCGCACCCAGAGGTATTTCAATTCTTCAAAAATGTCGGCTACTATAATTTTTGCAAAAAACTTCAGGGTTTTCACCAACACGTAGCTGAAGCATTTTCCCTCATGTTTGATGGTAGTAGGGAGATAATAGGCAAGGAAGAATTCCAGGTGGACAAGGCCCTTATAGCCCAAGTGACAGAACTTCCAACAATGGGGGAAAACTAGTTTAAGACCACTGTCACCAAAAATTTCGAATTCCAATCCTATCTGAAACCTGAGCATAAGGACCTGGTATGGAAGAAAGACATTCCTATGTCATATCTAGAGGATAAATGGCAGCTTCTATTGAATTCGATTCTGGTTTACATAACCTGTGAAGGCAGGTATAACAGGGTGTTAATTTACCATTTTAGATTACTGGATCACTTCACTGGCAAGACCCCCTTAAATCTCCCTTTTTAACTCCACAAGAGCCTAACTAAAATGGCACATCAAGTCAAATCCCAGCCAACAAAAATTGCAGGTAGGTTGTACCACCATTGTTTGATCAAACTCATAGTCTCTGAGTTGTTGCAAAGGAAAAACATGAACTGGGATTTCTTCCCTTTCTGGAGTGGGTTGGAAACAGAATTGCGACCAGAAGATGGAAAGAAGTTTTCCACCCCTAGAAGTGGGAAAAGGAAGAGGAGGGAACTCTCCCCAATTACAACTGAACCCCTTTCCTCAGCCCCCAAAGTGAAGAAATCCAAAAGGAAATTAGAATTCAAAAGCAAGACTGAGGACGAGGGAGTTGTTTCAAAAGAGATCCCTTCAAGGAATGCAAACCTTTTAAACCTCCCCTACACCGATTCTGAGGAGGATGAATTGCAGGGAGCTGGAGCAGGAAATAAGGAGGTGGCGACAAAGCAAGAGCTCCAGGAAGTAGCTCTTCCTGTGATGGAACAGGAGACCACTTATGTTAACTTTCCTTCTCATACACCTGTGGAAGAGCAGGAAATTGAATGCGTAAAATTACCTTCCCCTACACCTGAGGAGGAACAAGGTCAGCAGGTAGTCGAAGAATTAAGCCATAAGACAAAGATATCTGCCTCACAGAAAATCAATCGACTCCTCAAGCAAGTGTATGAACTAGAGATACTCCAGATAGTCATCAAGGAGAAAAATGAGAGGCTCACTGAAAGACATAATGAGTTGTACGTTGCTTTTCAGGGGTTGACCAAGAAACATGGTAAGATGAGAGGAAGAAATATTAGGCTGATCAGAGAAAATACCAGGCTGAGCAGGAAGGTCGAGTCTCTAAGAGGTAAGGAAAAAACTCGGAATCCCCAGCCCAAGGTACACTCAGACCTCCACACCTTAGCAGCAGTTGCAACTTTGCTGACACTCCAGTTTTGGCCCAGGAGGAAGAGGAAACCAAGCAGTAGGGAGAGGAGTAGCAAAGGTCAGAAAGCGCAGTTTTGGAAAACTTTTGAAGGGTGGGCCATACATTGTTTTCGACAGCTTAGGCGAACATAGAAATTGTTCATTAGCTACCAAAACCCAGATTCGGTAGTTTATGATATACAGGCAGGACTCCCCTAACTACCGGAAGTAGAGGCAAGTTTCAAACATCTAAGGATGATTCGGTGGTTTAGGCAAAATTCTAAAACTAATTCATTAACCGCCGAATAAGGGGTTTTCCGTAGCTTGTCACCTTCGAGCCCAGTTTTGCTAGCTACCGAAAACACAAAAAACGCAGAGGTCTCTCTTTGGGCATCAAAATCGTTTTTTTTTAATGGTCCGAGCATCTTAAAGGCATTTTCCAGGGGATTGATAAATGTTCAAGGTGTCATGATCACCTTTGGTTCCAGACTGAGGGTGCCAGGAAGGTAAGCAGAGGAATATTCCTGTCTATTTTTAGAAAAAGACACCTATAGGTTTTCTGCAAACAGCGGTTTCAAACTCGTCCTCCAGCCCCAGAGGCTCATTTCAGCTATCGAGTATAGGTGTATCAGCAAGTTATCAGTTGTTTTGATCATAATACACTGTCACATCTTTCATAAAACTGTTCTTAGTGGTTATTTTTAGCAGATTCGATCCATCATTTTAGGATCTCAAAATCTTTGTAATGGCTATAAAGCCCAGAACTGATGTAGGACAATGGTTCGATTTTGGAGATACTGGTCTGAACTTGTATTATCAAACTTCTCGTTACATATCATTTATATAAGCTTCTTTTTCCATATGTGTGTTTAGTTTTCCTTCTTTTATCTTTTCATACTTGTAGTGAAATGCCTATTTCATGAGTTTCCATTTGTCTATGCCAGATAGCTGTAATCCTATCTTCGTATTGAGAACTGGATATCAAGTGCCTTTTGCTTATTGTGATTATCCATTTATATATATATGTTGTATGTATGAGTCTTCTAGCACAATAAGAATTCTTCTATCTATCTTTTATAAACTTCCTGAACATCAGTGGCTAAAAGCCTTGTCTACTTGAAATGTGTCCATGTATTTTTTGAGTATGTGAGTTGCAATCTCAGTCATCCAACTTGATCCAAATACACCCCATCCTTCAAGATAAGTTTAAGTTACTAGGCTTTTCCGAGTGCAACCTAGGAAGACTCCTGGAGTGATAAAAAATTTGCGCCATTGTCGGGGAAGATTATTGAAGCAACAGCTTCCCTGGGAGACGACATAGTTCCAGCTTTGATGATAGACAAAGCTAGGACATTATTTTAGTTGTAATCATCTATCTGGAGACTCCATTGGAATGAAGTGGCTTCGAGAAGACTAAGTACCAGAGAAAATCCTCAAAGGCCACCAGTGACACCTGTTTCAGACCCCGAACAGATTATAAGGAGAGGAAGGACTACACAGAGACAGATTTCTTGATCCATAAGGGGAACTACATCAGGCACTACCAGAGGTATTTCTTCTGTCTCATAAAATGAAACTCCTTTTGAATATCCATTCCTTGAAGTAGCTGGTTCACAAGAAACTATAATTAGATCAGAAGACTTATGGGCTCAAGTGTCCTCACCCATTTTTTCTGCCCAAGAACCTAGTCCTGAATCTTCTACTCGAGCTAACCTAGGAAAAGAAATCTAAGAATCCTTCAAAGAAGAAGGTTGTTCCTCCTACCTACAGCCCTTACTGACTGAACCAGAAGAGAAGTAACCTTTTGTTTACACCAACGTACTTGCCATAGAAAACTTTTTCCAAGATCTTTTGGACCAGCGTGAAGAAAGGTTGTCCTCGTTACTTGCACAGTCCAGTAAGAAAGCCTGTTTTCCAGAACAACCATCAATTTGTTTCACCCCAAATCTTGGCGACTCCACTAAATCAGAACCCCCACCTTCATCGTTACCTATACCTCCTCAGCCACCGCCCACACCAAAAACATCTTCTGCCACCCTTTTAGTACCCACATCCACTATGGTTGTTCCTCTGACCAAAATGGAAAAGATCCTCATTGCTAGGTATGCCCCTCTAAATTTGCCTAATGCCCTTACTGCTATGCCTACCGGAGATTACCAAAAGTACATTCCTAAGTTCACTGGAGAGGGATATTTCACAGCTGAAGAACACCTAGAGGCATTCTATAGCTATGCTGAGAACATAAATATTGAGCATGAGGATGTATGGACTAGGGTGTTTGTGCAAAGTCTAGATGGCCAGGCCAGAAAAAGGTTCAAAGAATTACCTGCTGGGTCAATAAATGATATCGAAGCCCTAGATGAATTGATTTTGAAGCATTGGGGGGAAAGAAGAGACCATCTTTATTACCTCATAGAATTTGATTATTTGAAGAGAGAAAGTGGCAAGTCTGTGTCAGCTTTCACCAAGAGGTTTAATAAAAATTTTAACAAAATCCATGCGAAGATCAAACCCACAGATACCTCAGCCAGGATTACTTATGCAAATGCTTTCGATCCTGATTTTTGTCTTCATCTCTGAGAAAGAAGATCTACCTCTTTATTGCTCATGCAAGATGTGCACTCGAAGTCGATTCTAATATGGCCGCATCTCAGATCCTCAAAGGGAAAATCGATTAAAAAAGGAAGACTCCAGATTCTTCCTCCTCATCAGAAACCAACCTGGAAAAAATGGCTAAAATACTGGACAAGTTGACCTTCGAAATGTCCAAGCTGAAAGTGCAAGGCCAGCAACTTGCAAGAAGTAAAGGTCCAAACAAGTTTGTTCCTAGAAATACTAATGCTCCCCCTTATAGAAGAAACGGCCCATAGGCTCAAATCCTCCAGAGAGACAGGAATCCTGCTGAAAAACAAAGGATCAGGGCCCCTTTCCAGCATGCGGTATTAGAAGAAGAATGAGAGCTTATTCAGGGAGGAGTAAAAGAAGAAGACAATGTCAACTGCATGGAGGATAAGGTTGACCCCTCCTTCCTGACACAATCTGATTATGAGGAAGCCCTCATGAATGAACAAATCACTGAGGAATCACTGTATCAGGCTGATGATCAAAGAAGTTATGATTTGAGGTCCAGGACCGTTGCTAAGAAACCTTTAACCCTTGCTCCTGGGAAGAAGACTCCTGACCCCACGATGTAGCCTGCTGCTCCTGCAAAACAGTTTGTCACTCTTTCAAAACAGCAGCCTATTGCTCCTGCAAAACAAGTTGTTTCCCTTGCAAAACAGCAGCAAATACCATCACAACCAACTGTCCTCGATCCGGTCCAACTCAAGGCTCTGGCTCAAGAGGTAAGAATTTCTGATAAGTTGTCCTACTCCTTCAACCTCGAAACTGAGATTCAGAAGTTAAAAATCTCTTTTCCACTGATTGAGCTTATGAAAAATGATTCCTTCAAGTCATCTATATTGAAATCCCTCCAGCCAAAAGCACCCATAGATGCTAACTTTGTGAATTTACAAGACGATAAGCCCTTAGTAACCCTAGGTCCCATGGTTGAAAAACAGGATGGGTCCTACCCACCTTTCTATATATCCTTAAACATCCATGACAAAATTCTTCACAATTGCTTACTTGACTCAGGAGCCTCCCACAACCTCATGCCTAAAGCGGTGATGAACGAACTTGGGCTTAGCATCACAAAACCCTACCATGATCTCATCTCTTTTGACTCTAGAAAAGTTAGATGCCTGGGCCTCATAAAGGATCGCGTCATAAACCTATCTCAGCTGCCGTAAAAAAGCATGGTAATGGATGTAGTGGTTTCTGACATCCCACCAAAGTTTGGCATCCTGTTGTCCCGATCATGGAATAAACGTCTAGGGGGTACCCTACAGATGGATCTGACTTATGCTACCATCCCCATGTTTTGAGGAGAAACTAAAAGGCTCTATAGGGAAAACCGACTTGCCTATATCATCAGCAATGAAAAGAACTCGGTAAATCATCCCATTTATGCATTGGATATAGATTTTGGAGTGTGTATTATGCAAATAGATGACGATCATCTGGACCCTCTACAACTCACAAAACCTACTAGTCAACATTCTGAGGAAGTAACCACTGCTGTGTGGATTATTTTTTTTATGGTACCAGTACCCAGGCTTCAGCAGGTGTAGGTGTAGTCTTGATCTCCCCTCTGAAGGACGTTACTCATTTGTCTTATAAACTGGATTTCAAAACTACTAATAATATAGCATAGTACGAGGCTTTGTTGTTGGGGGTCAAGGCTCCTAAAGAGATGGGAATCATGTGCCTGAAAATATTTTGAGATGCGGAGCTTATCATACAACAAGTGAATGGAAATTATCAGGAAAAAAATGTCATACTGAAGTCATACATATATGAGGTATGGAAACTTAGAGATTCCTTCATGTTCTTTGACATTTGTTATATCCTACGAGCCATGAATCACCTGGTTGATTCCCCTGCTGTCTCTGCTAGCACGTTCGTTCCTCCCATGCCTCCCAAGTTGAACTATAATATCCAAGTCAGGTACAGGCCATCCCTACTAGATAATGTCAAATTTTGGAAAGTTTTTTAGAATGATGATGAGCTCAACAGATTTCTCCAGGTTATTGATGAATTTTTTGATATGCATATTGACCAAGAAAACCTAAATATAGAGGAATCTCAGAGATCTAAATTGAAGGGGAAAATAGGCCATGGAGTGTCTGTACACCCTGATGATCAGGAGAAGATAGCCTTCACCACTCCCTGGGGTACCTTCATGTATGCCAAGATGCCATTTGAGCTGATGAATGTTGGGGCCACTTTTTAGAGGGGTATGGATATAGCGTTTGTGGGAATTAAGGAAAATTTTGTCCTCATATACCTCGATGATATCATAGTATACTCAAACAGTCACAAAGAACATTTGCGGCACCTGAGGGAGGTCTTTCTGAAATGCAGACAATTTGGAATCTATTTGAACCCTAAGAAGTCTCAGTTTGCTCTCGGTGAGGGAAAGCTCCTGGGTCACATAGTCTTAGCGCAGGGCATAAGGATTGATCCAGTTCAGGTTGAAGCGATTAAGAAGGTATCTATACCAAGGTCGAAGAAGGACATCCAATCTTTCCTTGGTAAGATAAACTTCGTCAGGAGGTTTATTCCAAATTTTTCTGAGTTGGTAAAACACATAACCTCCATGCTAAAAAAGGGGGCCGAAACCAAATGGATAGAAAATGCGAGGCATTCTTTAGAAGCCATCAAGCAGGCTATCATGGAAGCTCCCACTCTGATTAGTCCAGATTACACCAAGGTGTTCTATATTTTCTCTTTTGCTTCCCATGATACAGTGGCAGCAGTCTTACTACAGAAAGATGACGAAGGGCTTGATCATCCAATTGCCTTCTTCAGCAAAACATTGAGGGATGCCGAGCTGAAGTACAATCCCATAGAGAAATAGGCCTATGCTCTAATTAAATCATTAAAAGAATTCCGAATTTATATCCTACATGCAAAGGTTATAGCCTATGTCCCTTCAGCTTCTGTAAAGGATGTTTTGACTCAACCTAACATTGATGGCAAGAGGCCCAATGGATTTCCAAGATGATTGAATTTGACATAGAGGTGAATCCCACCAGGTTAATAAAGGGTCAAGGTCTGGCCAAGCTGATGGCTGAAGAGAATTGCAAACTATTAGACATTAATTTCATTGGAATAAATTCTGCAAATTTTCCAACAGAGGTAGCTGCCGCAGAACAATGTAACAGCCAACAGGTGGCTAAAAATTTGCTCTCGTGCAAGTGGTATTCAGGTATCATTCATTTCCTGCAAAATTTAGAAGTTCCCCCTGGGCTTAGTACAACCCAGGCACGATCTCTCAAGCTTAAATCTCTAGAATTCAGCATAAGTGGTAATCTACGGTATTGGAAAGACCCTACTAGCGTTCTGTTAAGATGTCTAGATAAAGAAGAAACAGTCCAAGTCATGCATCACTTCCATTCAAGCATGTGTGGGGGACATCATTACTGGAAGACTACAGCTCACGAGATTCTAAGGGCTGGGTACTATTGGCCTATTCTATTTTCGGACGTATACACTTTCGTAAAAGCTTGTGACAAATGCCAAATATTCACAGGAAAACAGCAGTTGAAATCCCTGCCCCTAAAACCTATTGTGGTTAATGGTCCCTTCCAGCAATGGGGCCTTGACTTCATAGGGGTGATCAATCCTTCATCCAGTGGTCAACATAGATGGATCCTAGTAGCCATTGATTATTTCACCAAGTGGATAGAGGCAATTCCCACCAAGAACGCTAATCATCAGGTTATCATGAAGTTCCTCTATGAGAACATCCTCATCAGATTTGGTTGCCCAAAAAGGTTGGTAACTGATAATGCACCAACTTTCAAAGATAAAGCATTAGTCCACATGTGCAATTCAATGTGCATTCAATTGGTTCACTCTAGTCCCTACTACCCTTAAGGAAAGGGCCTCGTTGAGTCCTCAAATAAAAGTCTAGTCATAATCATCAGAAAAATGTTGGAAGAAAATCAAAAGAGTTGGGATTCAAAGCAAAAGTTTTCTCTTTGGGCGGACAGGGTGACGAATAAGAAATCCATAGGGAATTACCCCTTTAGATTGGTTTATGGTACTGATGCCATTTTCCCAGTACAGCTAATCCTGCCAGTGACTAAATTTATTCAGGAGGAACAGGATGAACCAAATGACATGGTGAGAAGAATGCTCGATTTGGTTGAATTGCAGCAGACTAGAGAACAATTAGTGGAAAGGTTAGAAGCTCATCAGGAGAGAATAAAAAGCACTTTTGACAAGAAGGAAAAGATGGACAATTTTCAGGTGGGAGACTGGGTACTGAAATGGGATGCCCCTAGGTAGGACAAAGGCAAGCACGGCAAGTTTGATTCTCTCTGGACAGGTCCTTACGTAATAAATCAAGCACAACAGAACAATACTTTCAAATTGAAAAGTCTGGAAGGTCAAGAGATGTTTGATGGCCCAATCAATGGGCATTTTCTGAAGCTTTATTTGATCTGAGGTTTCACAACCTGGTCATTATAAATATCATTTTTTTCTTTAGTTTTACAAATAAGTCCATGCCCAATGGAACACTAGAAGATAGGGTTAGATTTCTGTTTTTTTAGGAAAGGCATTTGATCTGTGGTTCTTGGAACCTCGCGGGGAGGTTTCCATCCCCAAGTAGGAGCCAGATGTTATCTCCTCAAATAAACATAGACTAGTCATGGTACCTAGGTGATAGGAGGTTTTTAACTTTTCATTTTTTGCATGCTTTTGAGTTTCAGTTTGATAAGTTGAAGTAGGTAATGAAGTTTGAAATAATATTTTAAATGGCTCTCCTCTCAAAAAGAACTTTTAGGTTTCGGTAGTTTAGGCGGGCTTGGCGATGGTTCATTAGCTACCGAAAACCCTGTTTTCGACAGCTTACTATGTGAAAGACGAAATGCTTCCACTACCAAAAGGGCAAACTTACAGCGTGAGTCGTGGGGCAATTTTCGGTGGCTTGGGTGAATACGATGGTGTTCATTACCCACCAAAGGGTAGACACTTTTCGTAGTACGCAGTTCAAGAATGAAACCTTCCGTAGTTGCCGAAAGCAAAGTCATTTCGTGATCCATGGGGCCATTTTCAGGGGCTTGGGAGAACACAATGGTGTTCATTACTCACCGAAAGGGCTGATACTTTTCGTAGCTTACCATCCAAAGGCTGGATTTTCCACAGCCACCGAAAGAAAAAAGCATTGGTGAAGATTGTTTTTCGGCAGCATACAATGTTAAAAGAAGATTACCGGCTACCGAAACTGAGTCGGTGTCAATCAGTGGACACGTCAAATCAAGGGTTTGGTCATCATTTAAAGGGAATTCATCATGGCTTAGCCGCCAAAAGGGTCACTCCAGCGAATACACGATCTGCCCAAGGCGAGGCCGGATGCCATCACCATACCTCTAGCTAGATGGACCTCGTTTCCTCTCTACATACCATTGTTCTAAATTTTCATTCCTCCAGTATAATCATGCCGCAGTAGCCATCATTACGCCCTCATGATTAGTCACCTTTTCGCACCCCTCAGAGTCAGTACCCAAAAAGCCACACCGCCTTTCCTCTTTCACCCTCACCATGTCGATTGAACTCGTTTTCTTTTCGATTTCGTGTCTTTCCCTTAGTCCCGATTTTATCAGTAGGTGCCAACAAGCAGGTTGCAAATGACAAAAGGGGGAGGAGTGGTCCTGAGGAAGGAGTTGAATGACATCTGCTACTTGGAGACGCACCCTGAGGTATGTTAATTCTTCAAAAATGTCGGCTGCTATAATTTTTGCAAAAAACTTCAGGGTTTTCACCAACAGGTAGCTGAAGCATTTTCCCTCACATTTGATGGCAGTAGGGTGGTGATAGGCAAGGAGGAATTCCAGGTGGACGAGGCCCTTATAGCCCAAGTGACAGAACTTCCAACGACCGGGGAAAACTAGTTTAAGACCACTGTCACCAAAAATTTTGAATTCCAATCCTATCTGAAACCTGAGCATAAAAACTTGGTATGGAAGAAAGACATTCCTATGTCATATCTAGAGGATAAATGGCAGCTTCTATTGAAGTCGATTCTGGTTTACATAACCTGTGAAGGAAGGTATAACAAGGTGCTGATTTACCATTTTAGATTACTGGATCACTTCACTAGAAAGACCCCTTAAATATCCCTTTTTACCTCCACAAGAGCCTAACTAAAATGGCACATCAAGTCAAATCCCGGCCAACAAAAATTGCAGGTAGGATGTACCACCATTGTTTGATTAAACTCATAGTCTCTGAGTTGTTGCAAAGGAAAAACATGAACTGGGCTTTCTTCCTTTTCTAGAGTGGGTTCGAAACAGAATTGTGACTAGAAGATGGAAAGAAGTTTGGCACCCCTAGAAGTGGGAAAAGGAAGAGGAGGGAAATCTCCCCAATTACAACCGACCCCCTTTCCTCATCCCCCAAAGTGAAGAAATCCAAAAGTAAGTTAGAATTCAAAAGCAAGACTGAGGATGAGGGAGTTGTTTCAGAAGAGATCCCTTCAAGGAATGCAAACCTTTTAAACCTCCCCTACACCGATTCTAAGGAGGATGAATTGCAGGGAGTTGGAGCAGGAAATAAGAAGGTGGCGACAGAGCAAGAGCTCTAGGAAGTAGATCTGCCTATGATGGAACAGGAGACCACTTATGTTAACTTGCCTTCTCCTACACCTGTGGAAGAGCAGGAAATTGAATGCGCAAAATTACCTTCCCCTACACCTAAGGAGGAATAAGGTCAGCAAGTAGCCGAAGAATTAATCCATAAGACAAAGAGATCCGCCTCACAGAAAATGAATCGACTACTCAAGTAGGTGTATGAACTAGAGATACTCCAAAGAGTCATCAAGGAGAAAAATGAGAGGCTCACTGAAAGACATAATGAGCTGTACGTTGCTTTTCAGGGGTTGACCAAGAAACATGGTAAGATGAGAGGAAGAAACATTAGGATGCTCAGAGAAAATATCAGGCTGAGTAGGAAGGTCGACTCTATGAGAGGTAAGGAAAAAACTCAGAATCCCCAGCCCAAGGTACACTCAGACCTCAACACCTTAGTAGCAGCTGCAATCGGCTTTGCGAACACTCCAATTTTGGCCCAGGAGGAAGAGGAAACCAAGCAGCAGGAAGAGGAGTAGAAAAGGTCAGAAAGCGCAGTTTTGGAAAACTTTTGAAGGCTGGGCCATACACTATTTTCAATAGCTTAGGCAAACATAGAAATTGTTCATTAGCTGCCAAAACCCTGATTCGACAGTTTACGATATACATACAAGACTCCCCTAGGTACTGGAAGTAGAGGCAAGTTTCAAAAATCTGAGGATTATTTGGTGGTTTAGGTGAAACGCTAAAACTAATTCATTAACCACCGAATAAGGGGTTTTCCCTAGCTTGTCACCTTCGAGCCCAGCCGAAAACATAAAAAACGCAGAGGTTTGTCTTTGGGCATCAAAACCATTTTTTTTGTTGGTCCGAGCATCTTAAAGGCGTTTTCCAGGGGATTGATAAATGTTCAAGGCATCATGATTACCTTTGGTTCCAGACTGAGGGCGCCAGCAAGGTAAGCAGAGGAATATTCCTGTCTATTTTTAGAAAAAGACACCTACAGGTTTTCTGCAGACAGCAGTTTCAAACTCATCCTCCAGCCCTAGAGGCTCATTTCAGCTGTTGAGTATAGGTGTATCAACAAGTTATCAGTTGTTTTGATCATAATACACTGTCACATCTTTCATAAAATTGTTGTTAGTGGTTATTTTTAGCAGATTCGATCCATCTTTTTAGGATCTCAAAAGCTTTGTAATGGCTATAAAGCCCAGAACTGATGTAGGACAATGGTTCGATTTTCGAGAGACTGGTCTGAACTTGTATTACCAAACTTCTCGTTACATATCATTTATATAAGCTTCTTTTTCCATATGTTTGTTCAGTTTTCCTTCTTTTATCTTTTCATACTTGCAGTGAAATGCCTATTTCATGAGTTTCCATTTGTCTATGCCAGATAGCTGTAATCCTATCTTCGTATTGAGAACTGGATATCAAGTACCTTTTGCTTATTGTGATTAGCCATTTATATATATATGCTGCATGTATGAGTCTGCTAGCATAATAAGAATTCTTCTATCTATCTTTTATAAACTTCTTGAACATTAGTAGCTAAAAGCCTTGTCTACTTGAAATGTGTCCATGTATTTTTTGAGTATGTGAGTTGCAATCTCAGTCATCCAACTTGATCCAAATACAACCCATCCTTCAAGATAAGTTTAAGTTACTAGGCTTTTCTGAGTGCAACCTAGGAAGACTCCTGGAGTGATAACAATTGTGTACATACTTCTTTAACAATGATATATGAAAAACATTATGTATTTTCAAATTTGGTGGCAAGGCTAGTTGGTATGCCACTGGTCCAACCCTGGACAATATTTCAAAAGGACCACAATACCTGGGTGCCAACTTGGCACAGCTCCCCAATTTTAATGAACTCTTTTTCATTCTTACCTTGAGGAATACATGCTCACCAACCTGGAACTCTTTATGAGTCCTTTTTAAATCTGCTTGACTCTTTTGCCTATCTTGGTCAGCTTTTAAATTTTCTTGTACCTATTTCACAATTAGTTCTAAATTCTGTAATAATTCAGGTCCTAAAACAACTCTATTTACTGGATCATTCCACGAAACAGGTGTATCACATTTCCTACCATAAAGAATTTCAAAAGGACTAAGTCTGGCTGATGCATGATAATGATTATTATAAGCAAATTCTGCTAAGTGCAAGTAATCCTCCCACTTACTGGGCTGATCCTTAACATACATTCTTAATAAATCTTCTAAAACTTTATTTACCCTTTTTGTTTGTCCATCTTTTTGTGGATGAAATGTTGTGCTGAAATTTAAGGTTGTATTCAACCCCTTAAACAGTGACCTCCAAAAAATTTTGATAAACTTAGAGTCATGATCTGAAATTATCACCTCTGGTATCCCATGTAGTCGAAAAATATGTTTCATAAAGATTTCTGCAATGTCTGGAGCTTTATGAGTTGTCTTCACAGGTATAAAATGTGCTACTTTGCTGAGTTTGTCCACCACCACCATGATAGAGTCATTTTGTTTCTGGTTTTTAGGTAATCCAGTAATAAATTCTATGCTTATCACTTCCCATTTACACCTTGGTATACGTAATGGTTGCAACAATCCAGCAAGATGTTGGTGTTCAACTTTCACTTTTTGGCAATCAAAACATTTAGCTATAAATTCTACTACTTCATCCTTCATTCTGGGCCAATAATACTCCTTCCTTAGCATAGTAATGGTCTTCTGGTAACTTAGATTACCAGAATAATGACTTTTATGCATCTCATTTAAAATCAGAATTTTTATTTTTGGTATGTTTGGTACATACAATCTGTTTTGATACAGCAATAATCCATTTTCCTTCATACTGTAATCTGCCATAAAATTTTCAGAATTGTTGCTTGGTGTCCTTTCTTTTATTTTTCTATAATCTTCATCTATTTCACTCTTTTCAAGAATCTGATTTTCCAAATCTGTGGAGTAAGTACTGATGGCTAAAATAAAATTTAGTTTGGCCTTATGACTCAAGGCATCTGCAACCTTGTTCTCCTTCCCTTTAATATGCTGAATTTCGAAATCATACTCGCTTAAGAAGGTAAACCATCTAGCTTGTCTAGCATTCAGATTTGTCTGATCTAATAAGTATTTCAGACCCATATTATCTGTCAACAAGGTAAATTTTCTGCCAATAAGGTGATGACGCCACATTTTTAAGGCATGAATTACTACCAATAACTCTAAATCATAAGTAGAGTAGTTCTTTTCATGTACTTTCAGCTTTCTTGATTTGTATGCCACCGCATGCCTTTCTTGTGTTAGGACTCCACCAAGTCCATCATTGCATGCGTCTGTACAAACTATGAAATCCTTGTTAGGATCTCCTATCCTCAAGATAGGTGCTCTAGTCAAAAATTCCTTTAACTTCTTGAAACTGTCAAAACATTTCTGATCCCACGCAAATTTCTTCCCTTTCTTCTGCAAGGAGGTTATGGGGTTTGCAATTTTTGAAAAACCTTCTATAAATTTTCTGTAATATCCAGTAATACCGATAAAATATCTTACATCCGACACATCCTTAGGAACCGACCAGTCATGAATGGCATTTATCTTGTCGGGTCAACCGAGATTCCTTCTTTAGAAATTATGTGTCCTAGATACTGAATTTTGTCCTTGTGGAAGTCACACTTACTAAACTTAGCGTATAGTTGATGATCTCTCAGAACTTGTAAGATAATCCGTAGATGTTCATCATGCTCTTCTTTACTTTTTGAATACACTAAAATGTCATCTATAAACACAACAACAAACTTGTCTAAGTATTTGTGCAGAATATTATTCATCAAACACATAAATACAGCCGAGGCATTAGTCAAGCCAAATGGAATGACTATGAACTCGTAATGTCCATACCGAGTTCTAAAAGCTGTCTTGAAAATATTTTCATCCTTAACCTGTACTTGATGATATCTTGACCTTAGATCAATCTTTGAAAATATTGTTGATCCACGCAGCTGATCAAATAGATCGTCTATGTGGGGCAACGGATACCGATTCTTGATTGTCATCTTATTAAGCTGGCGATAATCTATGCACAGTCTTAAGGTTCCATCTTTCTTCTTAACAAAGATGACAGGTGCTCCCCAAGGAGACACGCTAGGTCTTATATAATTCTTATCAATCAGTTCCTTCAATTGTGATTTCAATTCGTTTAATTCCAGTATATTCATTTTGTATGGAGCTTTAGAATTTGGTACTGCTCCTGGTATTAACTCAATGGTAAAATCTAAATCTCTTTTAGGAGGTAATCCTGGAATCTCCTCAGGAAATACATCCTTAAAATCTTGTAGGATAGGTATGTCTTCTAATTTCAGTTTGTCCTCTTTACAGATAAACTCATCATTTACTACATTTACTACAAACAACTGACATTCTTTCCTAACTGCTCTCTTAACATGCATGGATGAAATCTGTCTAAGGGTTACCTTTCTTGGGATACCTTTTATTTCTACAATTTTTCCTTCGTCATTTAAACATGTAAAACTTTTTCCGTAACAATCCAGAATGACATGATGGGCTTCTAACCAGTCCATTCCGATTATAACATCATAGGATAGGTAAAATATTCAACTTGATTTGTGTCTATAATTGATTCATGGATAAAGCACAACTTTCTATAAAATCTGATACTTTCCTCTTTGTTCCAGTTGCTAATCTAACTAACCAAGATTTACTGAACTTTTCTGTTTTTTAATTTAAGACTTTCTACTATATCTGGTGATATATAACTTAAGCTAGCACCTGGGTCAATTAAAATAGTAACAAGATGATTTTGCAGCATACCTTCAATCTATACCATGGACATTTGATGATCTGCTTGCCTGTCGTCGAGTGCTGCATTGATTCTAGGCATTTCCCTCGCCACGTCTCCAATAATAGGTTCAGTCTGAATAGAGTTGATGTTGTTAGTTTTTCGCTTCCTCAAGGGACATTCTGATGCATAATGGTGACCTTGACATTCGAAACATTTGATAAGTGCCTTTTGCTCATTGGTTCTGGTATTATTAGGTGTATTTCTGGGTGCTGTAGAATTTTGTTGATGATTGTTTCTGGAATTATTCCCTTGGTAATTCCGATTCTGAAAATTCTTCTTTTGGAAACCGGAATTTCCACTAAACCTGAAATTCTTCTTTTTCAGTTCAAAATTGTTGGGCTTATGACTTTTCCAATTCGACATTCCTTCTCTTTTTTGATTTGTGTCATAACAGAAAACTGCCTTTCTCATAGCCTCTTCCAAGGTTCAAGGACTGTCATATTCGATTTTGTCCTTAATATTGAAAGGTAGGAAACTCAAGTATCTTTGAATTTTCGGTTTTTCTTCTATGAGGTATGGCACATATCTTAGTAAGTTCAGAAATTTACTGTTCATTTGCTTCATGTTCATACCTCCCAGCTTCAAATCGTAGAACTCTTTGGATTTTTCTTCATAGTACTATTCAGATAAATACTTCTTTTTAAAGTATCGTTTAAAAGTACTCCAGCTTACATCTTTATCTTTGATTCTCTTTACCCTTTTGATGTCCTTCCACCAAATATCCGCTTTTCCGGTCAAGTTATATATAGCCATTTTTTCCTTCAAGGAATCTGAATAGTTATAAATCTGGAAGTATTTCTTCATACCGACTAGCCAAGCTTCAGCCGTCTCACCCTTCTTAGTTTCTCCATTGAAAGTTGGAGGTCTAGTCTTTTTGAACTCCCCAGAAATCTGCTCATACTCCTTATGATTTTTCCTTCTGTGTTTGAAATCTGCTTCACTACTATCACTGGTGTAGTTACGCAATTCAATAGCATCTTTTGATGAGGTTGAACTATTGTTCACCTCACTGGTTTTCATTTTCTTATTTTTATTAACATGATGCAGATCCTCAACTTTGGAAATATCTTCATTATCTCTCTCTTGCTCCTCAGTTGGGCACTGTTCAAACAGCACTTGGTTATGTTGCGTGTTCTTGGACCTCTTTCAGGGCTAGAGTTCGAACATGAGCTTTGATACCACATGTAACATCCCAAATTTTCATAAAAATTTAAAACTTTTGAAAATGACATTTAAATGCGAAAATTATTGTTGCGGAAAATAATAATTGTTTCAGTACAACAGAAATGATTAAAAGGTCGTTAAGTATTAAACATAATTTAATTTCTGTATTAGTAGCATTGTGATAGTGACAATTTTAACACACACTTGAAAAACATGATTATTGTAATTAATGCACTGACAGGTCAGGAATATGATGTGATACTTTTTCTTTTGAGATGATAGTGATAGTTTGCTTTTTGATGACCAAGGGTGTCCTACAAAGTACCCTGGAATTTACTTAGCTGCAATGCTAAAGCATTTGAAATGTTGTATGTGCAAACGACAGGTAAGATTTTCCATGACTGCGTAAAATCAAAGCACGTGTATAGTTTCAAATCAACATCGTAAATAAATAAAAAGTTAGAAATCTGTTGCAACTCACAAAAAGCATACAGGTAAGATTTACATGGTTATATTTACTATTTTTCAAAGTTGTCTTATAACTCAACAATGTTTACAATAACATCGTTCATAAACATAATCAGGCTGATAGTTTTTTTGTTGTAATCCTTATTGTTGTTGTAGCTGGCTTTGTCGTCGTCCTAAGATAATCAATTATATTCATATTACTGAAAAGTACATAACATTCGATAGTTGTAATGCTAAATATTTATCATTGGATTCATTTAAATACCAATGCAAATCCTATATTTCTTGATATTGCAAAAGTACGAAACATGAAGAATTATCGATAAATATACAAAATTTAAAATGCTAACATTATCATTCTTTAAGCATTGACTACCCTATGCTTATAATTATGATATTATCTATCTATAAGCAAATGAACATACCTTGTGGCCTATATATAATTATCGCTTATAATATATTTATGAAGTTTAAACGTAACAAAATGTTGTTATTTTGATTATCGAAATAACTATTGTATGGTCATAATACTTAACATTATAACCTATGAATCTACCCTAGGAACTATATAGACTTAAATGTTAAATAAACATAACATAATGATTCTATAGTACGACCTAGGCTTGGATCTATATACATATATAAACATTGATCAATAATTAAAAACATAACACAAATAAAATGTGTCGTATGCCAAAACTTGGGAACTAATCAACTTTGGATTATTGTTAACATAACACGTAATGTTTTAACGTTGTAAACCAAAGGCTTGGATGACTATATGACTTCGAAACAAAATCTAACATATAACTTGACGTTTTAATGTTATAAATCAAACGTTGTTGAAATAGATAGAGTACTAAACATGCATTAATTTATTGATTGTTAGGTTGATGGTTGGCATGCGTTACGAGCCGGCATTGGTGATCGTGTTACAGGCCTGCATTAATGGTCATCCATAAAACTATGGTGACGGGGACTTACAACACTTCCACATAATGCAACTCAATGCATATGGTGACTGCAAAGGTTGCTATGTAATACTTCCCGTTGATATTCTTCCGAGTTGGTCGTCTATCTATCCATCGTGTGCAAAAGTTGGCAAGGTTGTGCTAAGGGTAATGAATGATCAATAAATGCAATGTTGTTCGCTCCAAAACAAAATGTGTTGGCACGATTACGATCGTTAATCAATTTTGTGTTAATTTTACAGAATTTACTTCAATCTAATCTAGTATCTTAACTGAGAGAACAACATGTACAGCATATCAATCATGGACACAATAATGCAAGCTCACAAGAGACACAAAGTTTACTTGGCGAAAACCATAAAGGTGAAAAACCCCAATAACTTCCTCAGAGATAGATAAAGCAATGATACAACCCAAGCATAAGAGATAGACATCTCCTAGCAACAGCTTCTCCTCCTCCACAAGTGCGCCACTCTCTCCAGAGTGTGAGAGAGAATAGAATGATAAAATAGAGTGCCTCCCGCACACTATTGATACTTGACTTGACTTGCCTAATAATATTTACTAGGTCGGCCTTAACTTAACCACATAACATAATGCTGACTGGGACGACACCCAATAGGGTGGTCTAATAACCCTTTGACCCACATGGCCGACCACCAATAGGGTGGTCTAATAACCCTTCGACCCACATGACTTATACAGGGCTGACTCCAACAAGGTGGTCTAATAACCCATCAAGTATAAGTTACGACACTTAAAATATAAATGACAACACTTCCATATAGAGGAATAATAACATCTCTATAGGAATACAAACACTTCCGTATAGAGGAATAATAGCATCTCTATAGGAGTACAATATACATATATGAAATACATTCTGAAGTTACATATACATCAACACTCCCTCTTAACTAGGAAGGTATTTCTCGACACAGGTATTCTAGCACAAGTCTTCTTCTTTGGATCATCGTCATTGGATAATCGTCATCATCATTGCTGCTGCTATCTCAATCAATCTCTGAATCTACTCGTCATAGGAAGTTCTATAGAGTCAGTCCTTTTTCGTACTGGATGTAGGCCCACCACCTGCAGGTCTTCATCATCACTGTCCATACTGTGGAATCCTCAGGACTTATTACGTGCGTCACAAAACCTCAAAAGAGCATCCCAGGATGTTACGAGTACACAAATCCGACCTGTAGGATCTCCCAGGGTGCTATTACATGTGACCCCACCATAAAACCTCAAAAGAGCATCCCAGGATGTTACGGGTACACAACTCCAACCTGTAGGATCTCCCAGGGCACAAATTACATGTGGTCATCACAAAACCTCGCAAGAGAATCCCAGGATGTTACGGGTACACAACTCCGACCTGTAGGATCTCCTAGGGCACAAATTACATGTGATCATGGAAAAACCTCGAAAGAGCATCCCAGGATGTTACGGGTACACAACTCTGACCTGAAGGATCTCCCAAGGCACTATTATATGTCCTCCTAGAGCAATGTCTCGAAAGAGCATCCCAGGCTGTTACAGGTACACAACTCCGACTTATAGGATCTCCCAGACATGCTCATCTGCACAACCTATTCCACAGCCACAGTATCATCCTGATACTCACCATACATCATCCTAATGTACACATGATCATCCTGATCATCATCACTGCATCATCCTGATGCATGTCATCTGGAGCAACATCCTGAAGCTTGTCAACCATGATCATCCTGATCATACAATGCATCTACCTGAAGCATACCAAGTATCTACCTGATACATATAATCATACATGATCCAACTGATCATACAATGTATCCTCCTGATACATACATAGATACATGATCCACCTAATCACACAATGTATCTACTTGATACATATCAAGATACATGATCTACCTGACCATACAAAGTATCCACCTGATACATATATAGATACATGGTCCAAGCACCCAACATGATGCATATACCAAATACATACAAATGATCCGACTGATCATATCCAGCATCCAACATGATGCATACATACATAAATGATCCAACTGATCATATCCAACATCCAACATGATGCATACATACATAAATGATCCAACTAATCATAACAAGCATCCAACATGATGCATATACATATACAGAGCAGTAAATGGAGCATCGTCCTGATGCTCATCATCCATTATCCTCCTAATCATCATAGCATCATCCTCTTCATATCATCTCATCGTCCACGAAGCACAACCCAGATGCACATCATTCAGCACTTACACCACCGACATGGGAGAACACATCTACCACCATTCGAGGAAGGCTCCAGCACTTATTTTTTTCACCATGGGAGAACACATCTACCATCATGTGAAAAATGGCTTCAGCCCTTACATCTACACCATGGGAGAACACATCTACCACCATGTGAGAATGGCTCAGCAATTACATCACGACCATGGGAGAAAATGTCAACCATGTCAGAAAAGCTCATGTGCATCTGCATCTTCTGGACTCATCACTTCCCTTTGGAAGGAACCTCGATCTGAAGTGCACCAAGCCTCTCTCTGAAGTACTCAAACTACACTCTGGCCAACATCTTGGTCAATACATCTGCAACCTGCTCATCCGTCGCAACATACTTTGCTTCGGCTATACTTAGTGCTATGCAGAACTGCTTCCTGCTAAACCAAGAGATCACGCCTGATCCCATATTGAAGTAGCACCCATAAGTGCTCTTCCTATCTGCAGCACTGCCTGCCCAATCTGAATCAACATAACCCTGCAAGTTAAACTTTTGATTCACATCATACTTGAGCCCATAATCAACTATACCTTTCAAGTACTTCAAAATATGCTTTACAACAACCAAGTGAACACCTCTGGGATCCGTCAAGAATTGGCTCAATGTGTTCACCGCAAAGCAAACATCTGGTCTCATGCTCGTCAAGTACATCAAGGACCCAATCATCTGACGATACACAGTGACATCAACCGGATCAGATGAAGCATCACACAGAAGCTTTAGGTTCGATGCCATAGGTGTGGCCATGGCCTTGCAGCCCATCATCCCGAACCTCTTCAGGATCTCTACTGCATACTTCCCTTGTCCAAGGAAGATCCCATCTGCACTCTGCCACACCTCCATGCCTAGAAAATAGTGCATCATCTCCAAGTCCTTCATCTCGAACTCGGTAGCAAGCTTCCTCTTCATATCAACAATCAAACTATCATTACCTGTAACAAACAGGTCATCCACATACAAGATTAGTATCACAGGATTGCCTTCCTCAACCTTGTAGTAAAGGTTGGAATCCGCTTTACTCTTGGTAAATCCCAAACTGGATAGAAAGTTGTCTATCCTACCATACCAAATTCTGGGAGCTTGCTTCAAGCCATACAAGGATTTCTTCAATCCGCACACATATGACTTCCTGTCATGTGTTTCAAGACCAAGTAGTTGCTCCACATACACTTCCTCTTCAACTACACCATTCAAGAAAGTAGTCTTGACATCCATCTGGTGTATCTTCCATTTCATCACTGCAACGAGAGCAAGTACTGATCCGATGGAAGTGTGCCTAGCTATAGGTGTAGAATTCTCTTCATACTCAATCCCTTTTTCTGGGAGAAGCAACGAGCTACAAAACTCGTTTTGTATTTATCCATGCTACCATCTGTAGCATGCTTGATCTTATAGATCCATTTGGAAGTCACAACAGACTTCCCTTCAGATCGACTGGTACTTCTCGATCATGGCATTCTTCCTGAATCCTAGGAACTTCAATATATTCAATATTTTCAAAAGATAACTTTGTTGCTGAACAAATGTTGTAGTCCTTTTGTAGGTGATGGTATACGATCTTTCCTACAAAACAAGTTAAATTGCATGATTAGAAACATCTCATAGTTTTCAGAACAAATTCTTACACATAAAGAAATATGTCATACAGTCATGCAATTATTTTAGCCAATGCTTCAATACAACATTTATCCATATCCTGTAACTTTCTAGATGCCTTCCAATCTCTACCAGAACATTGTTAAGGGTGTGCACAACTCCCAATATGTTAGCAAAGAGGTTTCATTCTAGATAAGTAGCAATGGAATGTTGTATAGTGCCATAGGCCACTTACCCATCATATGCAAATTAGTAGTATATTGTTCATTAATGCAATTATTATAATATGCATAATACACAACCCAATTCTAGGAACATCAGTATATACATTATTGAACAGTATTATTTAAACAATAAAATATGCAAGGAATGATAATTCGAAGACTTATCTTTGTTTGTTTGTTGGGTTGACTCCCTCTCACTCTTTGCTTCTTTTCTACAACTCCATTCTGATGTGGATTGTGAGAAGTGGTCAACTCCCTCTAAATATCTACATCCTTGCAGAAACTACTGAAGTGTGCTCCTTCTTGATCTTTGCTTCCTTGTAGGAACAACTGGAGTGTGCTCCCTCTTGATCTTTGCTTCCTTGCAGGAACAACTGGAGTGTGATCCCTCTTGATCTTTGCTTCCTGGATTACCTGTCCTTGAACTTATATCCATCCTTAATCACTATGCATGCTTATTAGTATCATCATTGTGTTATCCTCGAGGTCTCACACATAATCACACATTCATTAGTATAATCTTAATACTATCAAAACACAATAATCTTAAACATGTATTGTCATGATCATTTCAAACACGGATAATTAACATTAGTATTCAAGGTTTCAGGGAAGTCTTCTTTTACTCATGCATATTCTTATTTGATCATAGGACTCTACTGGTTAGTTAAATCATCAATCAAGATAAGAGATATAATATGCATAAACCCTTGATTACTTACATTTCTAACTTTATGAATAAACATAACCAATCATACCAAGTATACTTATATAAGGGATCCTAACACAAGGTAGGATTCTAACTTGATATAGGAAAAACATACATGTATTGGTATGTTAGCTAGTTATGTCTAACATACCCACATGATGTCTTCTTGTTCTCTTCAATTACTTGTGATAGTAACCTGCATATCTCATAGGTTAACCATTATAGAACCAAGTTATACATACCTCGCAAATAGATCTTCTAAGTGACTCATGACAATGGATGAATCTTTGTCCACATGTCATCATGATCATATGTTCTTGAACTAGAACATGATTTGTATTTCTTGGTGTACCTTTCATGTTAATGGGCAACATAAACCCAATACAACACCATAATGCATTAGTACAATCATAAGTGTCAACACCCTAATCCATGAATATCTTTTATCATGCATTCATAATTTTATTAAGGTGATACGACAAGTCTAAATTTAATCAAGATTGTACTAACTGTAATAACATGAAGACAAACATACCATAAACTTAATCATGAACAAATCTGGAAACATACCTGGATGAGTCATACCTATCGAGATTGCTTGTAATCTTCTTATGTAAGGCCTTAGCCTCATCTCCCTCTGAAACAGGAACTTCTTCACTTATGCAGGTGACCAATCCATTCTCTTCTAGGATTAACCCAATCCACTTGATTTGGAGGAATTAGATCTGGAGATGGATTAGGGTTTGTCAGAGAAACCCTAAAAATTCAAACTTTGAATTTCAAACTTCCGAAAGGATAGAAATATGCGCCTTGATGAGTTGATCAAGCTGGTATACTGAGAATTTGAAAACTACAAAGTTTCACCCCTCAAATTTTCCTTTGAAACTTCCGGATTCACTGGACATGACCCTGAACTAGGGTCTGATCAAGCTCGGCCTTCTTCCCAACCAAAAATTATGATCTTGGTATCTAAATTTCTATTTTGATGAGTAGCATTCATCCGTAGTCTCTGATTATAAAAATTCCAACTTTCTCTGAAACCCTAAATTTTGAAAGCCATGAATGAAGGTGCTCAAAAATAATTTTGTTTTGACATAAATATGTACCTGATTGTTTCTGGTGTAACTCCAAACTTTTCAATCCACAAGGTTTGTGAAATTTTCTTGTGATAGCCCGACCTGTCATCTTTCCAACCCCATAGGTCTGACCTCAAATGGATTCTCTGATAGAGAGTTATGCCAAGTGTCGCAACGTGACCTATTTATGGGATAAAACAGGAGATCGAACTTGTACGGCATGACACATGTCATTGGTTCAGTTTCGACCTCTAAAAACGTTACCTGAGAAATTACAGTCCGTGCCCTACCTGTCACTTTTTACGAAATTTTATTTGGAGCTTCCTAGCCCAAGTTATGACCTTTTTTCCATGGTCACCTGTTTATGACTGAGATCTGGAAGAGTCAGAAAACCTATATTGTACAGATCATAAATCACAAAGTACAAGTATTAGAGGTTTTCCTTTGGACACAAGGTACATGGGGATCTTAGCTTCTCCCTGTACGATTTTCAGACCTTGAAACCTCGTCGAAATTTATTTATAGTGAAAGTTCTACGATGATTTGTTTTTTCTATATCAAGCCCTAGCTTTGCATTGCAACAAGTGTCATACATGCCATACCATGCCTTCTTTCAGGCTAGCTCTTATACCATGTTAATTTTTCAGAATTTACTTCAATCTAATCTAGGATCTCAACTGAGAGAACAACATGTACAGCATATCAATCATGGACACAATAATGCAAGCACACAAGAGACATAGAGTTTACTTGGGGAAAACCATAAAGGTGAAAAACCCCAATAACTTCCTCAGAGATAGATAGAGCAATGATACAACCCAAGCATAAGAGATGGACATCTCCTAGCAGCAACTTCTCCTCCTCCACAAGTGTGCCACTCTCCCAAGAGTGTGAGAGAGAATAGAATGATAAAATAGAGTGCCTCCCGCACTCTATTTATACTTGACTTGACTTGCCTAATAACCTTTACTAGGTCGACCTTAACTTAACCACATAACATAATGCTGACTGGGCCAACACCCAATAGGATGGTCTAATAACCCTTTGACCCACATGGCTGACCCCCAATAGGGTGGTCTAATAACCCTTCGACCCACATGACTTATACAAGGCCGACCCCAACAAGGTGGTCTAATAACCCATCAAGTATAAGTTACGACACTTACAATATAAATGACGACACTTCCGTATAGAGGATTAAAAACATCTCTATAGGAATACAAACACTTCCATATAGAGGAATAATACCATCTCTTTAGGAGTACAATATACATATATGAAATACATTCCGAAGTTACATATACATCAACACTTTGATCCTGGTCATTGGATACAACCCTAGTATGGCATTGTTGTGATGGGTTGATAGAAAGTTAATGTGTTTGTCATTGTTTCTATTGTTTTGGTCTGTGAGGGCTGACAAGCTGCTGGTCTTTAGGGTTTAGAAAACAATGTAAGTGGGTATCGACCGCGTGACCTATAGGCGAGTTTGGAAGTTGCAAGTTTCGTCTTTGTTGTAATGGTGTGAACACTCGTTGTGACTTGGGTTTGCAATACGGTTAAGTTGATAGTTTAGCTATTTCGTTTTCTGAGTTTTGAGTGGAAGGATACTTCCCTGCAGCAACAGTAACGCTACCATGGTCCCGTCCAAACAAGGAGCTTTGCGTTTACAGATGTATGTACAGAGTTTGGTCGCCGATTTGTAAGGTAAGTGTCTTTTAGAAAACAAAACTCAGAGTTATTGCATCATTCAGTTTACCACTTAAAAAGTATAATGTTTAACCTTGAATGTTTATGTGGCAGGCAACAAATTTCAACAGGGCAAGCTTGAATCAGGGTTTGGAAATGGATGGAAACTCCAATCCTGGTAATCTCCAGGTCTTCAAACCCTCGTAGGTGCTCTGTCGGTCTTGGTTGATGTTTTTCTCGATAGAATAAGTGACTGGGTTTTCATCATGATTCGGTGTGGTTTGTCAGTCGAGAAACTTTGAAACTCCTTATGTTTTTAAGTGAAAACATTTACAGGAAAGGACCTTCGTTTAGTTAAACAATAGTCTGTCTTTTACTTTGATGTCTAGCTTTGTAAAACTCTTTTCAAGAGTTAAAAGTGGGGATAACCCTGTGTGAGTTTTGTTTTGAAAATGTAAAGACGACCTGTGCAAAGTTATCTTCCTTTGCGAAGTTGGATCCAGTGTTGGTTCGAATCTCGAACTTGGATAATGTTTTCGTTTTAAGTTTGAAGAAATACAATTTGGAGCCGAAGCTCATTAAATCTGTGTGCTAAGTTTTTAATCCTCGGCAATGTAAAAGTTTGTGTGAATGCTATTCGTTTTATATTAAAAGTTTGAGATCTATATTATATGTTTGAGTACTATAGGAAATCGTGAATGTCGAGCTATACGAAAACTAAATGCATTCCTGTAGAGGATAAAATTCTATATAATGCAAATGATAGAATGGTTTTTCTTTTCATTAATAAGTGGAAAAGAACAGGGCCATGCTTTAGTTCGAAACTTGTCTTGTATATAAACAAATGTTTAAATATAAACTTCTAGAAAGAAATTTCAAGCCAAAACTGGGTTTCAAACTGTAGCTTGTATAGATCGTGTTTGTCTATTTTGCAAAATGATGATAAGGATATAGTACTATTACTATGATTGATACAAAAACCAGTTTTGAATGATACATAAAGATTGTAATATAAATGTATGTAATATGAATGAAAACAAAGTAGGATTTACGTTTATTTTCATGCTCTGATAGAAATAAAATAATTTATGAATTTGTTATAACAGGAATGAAACAATGTGTATGTGAAAATGTGAAGACTATGAAAAATGACTGTGATTTGTAGCTGTGTCCATCGTTAGTATTTCTATTTATTTACAGCATCACTATTTCTATTGCATATATAATGCATTGAAATTTGGAATTACATTTATTATCTATGTAATAATTAGAGATAAAAGAGGAATCAATATAATTGTAAAGAAGATCAACCATCTTTGTCTTTTATGGAAAATATGAAGTATTCTATAATATTTTAAATACTATACTGTAATTACTAATGTTATTAACTGTAGGGCAGAAATGAAACACAACTCAATCACTGTACTTATTTATCAAATCAATCGCAGTTTGCCTATCTTTTCATCTATACTTAATTTGCTTCTCTACACTAGAGTACGATGCATAAAACAGCATGTGGAAAAATGTAGAGATTGGTTTATTAATTCCATATCATCATTTAAACTTAACATTCAGACTTTAAACAAAATTAGAAATAAATTATTCTTCCAAACAGAAAAACAGAGATTACCAATTTTACTAATAGAATTAGTAACTGAAATAAAATAGGAAATATTAAAACTTGGATAAATCTGTAGGGAACAAACAGCCCAAAAAGACTGTTCCACCCAACCAATTGCTGAAGACAGTCAAGTACTTGCCTTAGGACCCCCGAGCTTGTTCACTGAACCACCAGGAGGAAGAAACTTAGGAATTTAGGATCTCCACTTGCAATAGCACTAACTGTCGAATCTTAAAGAACTAGCCGTCCAAAAGACCTGCACCAGCACCTCTGGTTCTTCTTAGCAAATAGTATGTAGACTTATAATTGCACTCACAACTAGCCTCCCTATTCAAATCTCTCAGTGATCACCTAATGCACATGAGGAAATATTTCTGCAAAAAATATTGTTTAAGAGCTGCCTGCTCAATTTGAATTTGCCTTATGTAGGCTGCCTAGGCCTTTTCAGTTGTTACTGGGTCATTAAATGAGCTGCCTGCCCACTCCCACCACCTGGGGGATCATGCCACATTTTTAGGGGTAGTTGTCCCATAACCAACAGCTAGTGGTGAAGTGCAATTGCTACCATCTATCCCATACCTTCCAACAGCTTCCATTCCTCCTAGTGGGCCAGTGAACACTCATTTAATAGTCCCCTTGGGTGTTTGTCTCCTAATTAATTTATTTAAATAATAATAATCGGTAATTACATTCATCCTTGATCAAAATTGATCATAATTACAAAACTTTGTAATTAAATTTAACATAAAGTATTTACTAATAAAATAATAATTTCAGAAATTTGGGTAGGTGACACCCATTGCCCACATGTCATCTTGTAGGTGCATTCTGCAAACTAGGGTTTTGCTCAGGAGGGACTGTGCAATTTTTGCCCACAGGGTCACCTTTGCAAAATCGTCCACCAGGCACTTGTGGCTAGAGTTCCCAGTCAGAACCATCTTACAAACACTTGCAGGACTCCCCAGAACCCATTTTTGTTGCACGGTTGGACTTCTATGCCCCCGACAGGTATCGCGCAGGTGTCCCTGAAGGCCTTTTGCATGCGAGACGAAACGAGCCACAGAATGATGGTTGTGGCTCCGATCTATGAACTATCAAATCTTTTGGATTCAGGACATCGGGATAGTGCTAGGGGTGCCCCTCTCCTCCAATCCCATGGCCCACATGTCATCTTGTAGGTGCATTCTGCAAACTAGGGTTTTGCTTAGTAAGGGACTTTGCAATTTTTTCCCACGGGGGTCAACTTTGTAAAATCGTCCATCAAGCACTTGTGGCTAGCGTTCCCAGCTGGAACCATCCTAGACACACTTGCAGGACTCCCTAGAACTAGGTTTTTCTGCATGGTTGGACTTCTATGCCCTCGGTAGGTATCCAGTAGGTGTCCATGAAGGCTTTTTGTATGCGAGACGGAACAAGCCATAGAATGACGGTCGTGGCTCCAATCGATGAACTGTCAACTCCGTTGGATTCAAGACATCAGGACAGTGTTAGGGGTGCCCCTCTCCACTAGTTCCATGTCCCACATGTCATCTTGTAGGTGCATTCTGCAAACTAGGTTTTTGCTTAGTGAGGGACTGTGCAATTTTTTCCCACGGGGGTCAACTTTGCAAAATCATCCACCGAGCACTTATGGCTAGCGTTCCCAGCCGTAACCATCCTAGACACACTTGCAGGACTCCCTGGAACCCGATTTTGCTGCACAGTTGGATTTCTATGCCCCCGGCAGGTATCCAGCAGGTGTCCCTGAAGGCCTTTTGGATGCGAGACGGAACGAGCCATAGAATGACGGTTAAGGCTTCGATCGACGAACCGTCAACTAAATTGGATTCAAGACTTCGGGACAGTGCTAGTGGTGCCCCTCTCTGCCATTCCCATGGCCCAGTGTCATCTTATATGTGCATTCTGCAAACTAGGGTTTTGCTCAGTAAGGGACTGTGCAATTTTTTCCTACGGGGATCAACTTTGCAAAATCATCCACCAGGAACTTGTGGCTAGCATTCCCAAGTGGAAATATCCTAGACACACTTGCATATCTCCCCGAAACCCAGTTTTGTTGCACGGTTGGGATTCTATGGACCTGGTAGGCATCTGGCAGGTGTCCTTGAAGGCCTTTTGGATGCTGGACGGAACCAGCCATGGAATGAAGACTGTGGCTCGGATCGACAAACCATCGACACTGTTGGATTCAGGACGTTGGGACAATACTAGGGGTGCCCCTCTCCACCGGTCCCATGGCCCACGTGTCATATTGTAGGTGCATTCTGCAAACTAGGTTTTTGCTCAGTGAGGGACTATGCAATTTTTTCCCATCGGGGTCAACTTTGCAAAATCATCCACCGGGCACTTGTGGCTAGTGTTCCTAGCTGAAACCATCCTATGAACACTTGCAGGACTCCCTAAAACCATTTTTTTCTACACGGTTGGACTTCTATGCCCCCGACAGGTATCCAACAGGTGTCCCTGAAGGCGTTTTGGATGTGAGATAGAACAAGCCATAGAATGAAGTTCGTGGCTCCGATCGACGAACCATCGACTCTGTTGGATTCAGGACGTCAGGATAGTGTTAGGGGTTCCCCTCTCTTCCGGTCCCATGGCCCATGTGTCATATTGTAGGTGCATTCTGCAAACTAGGGTTTTGCTCAGTAAGGGAATGTGCAATTCTTTCCCACGGGGGTCAACTTTGCAAAATCATCCACCGGGAACTTGTGGCTAGCGTTCCTAGCTGGAACCATCCTAGACACACTTGCATGTCTCCCCAGAACCCAGTTTTGTTGCATGGTTGGGATTCTATGGCCCCGTTAGGCATCCGACAAGTATCCCTGAAGGCCTTTTGGATGCCTAATGGAACGATCCATAGAATGAAGACCGTGGCTCAGATCGATAAACCGTTGACGTCGTTGGATTCATTACGTTGGGAAAGTACTAGGGGTTCCCCTCTCTGTCGGTTCCATGGCCCATGTGTCATCTTGTAGGTGCATTCTGCAAACTAGGGTTTTTCTTAGTGAGGGACTGTGCAATTTTTTCCCACGGGGGTCAACTTTGCAAAATCGTTTGCCGAGCACTTGTGGCTAGCATTTCCCTTCTTATGGTGAAAAATGGGATGGTGATAGTGACAACATGGGTAGGAAGAGCACGGTGAGGATGATGATGATGATGATGATGATGATTAGGGTGAGGATGATGATGATGAGGGTGAGGATGATGAGGATGAGGATGAGGATGAGGGTGATGATGATGATTACGAAACTTGTGCAACTTATCAAAACAAACATAGGACCATGAAGATGTTGATGTTGATGATGATGATGATGATGGTGGTGGTGGTGGTGGTGGTGGTGATGAAGATGATTGTTAGAAAAATAGGATCGCAGAGCAATAACAATAAACAGAAATGCAAATATAATCACACATACACATTACAAGAGAGACACAAATATATCGTGGTTCACCCAACTTGGGCTACGTCCACACTGAATTTTTCAGTCCTTATTATTATTACCGTCCAGCAAGGTGAAGGGATACAACCTGCAGCACAACCGCTGCACTTCCTCTTCTCTGTTTCACAATCTCTCTCCTGATCTCAGAGATCTTTACAATGCATAAAACCTAATACATCATCATCATAGCCATATTACAATGCCTTTATTTATAAGGGAAATACAATGGGAAAATACCACGGGATGCCCAAAACTATGGGCCCGCAAAATAGCTGGCGAAAACAGCCCCAAAAATTTTCTTCGGGGGCGCTGCCCTCGAACCCCCGTCGGGGGACCGCTGGCCCCTAGAACCCCGTGGGGGGGCGATGCCCCCCCACTGGGGTGAGTGTACATTCCACCTACATATCATATAAAACTGGGGTACAAACACGGCTAATACAATATCATCTATGAGACCAAAAGATCTGGCTCCACAACCAACAATCTCCCACTTGGAGATTGATCACAGCAACTCCACCGCTGCTGCACTTGCTGGACTTGGACTTGGAAAATTTATCCTCTTCACCTTCATGCTAGAAGGCCTACTAAAACCAAGCATGAACTCAGTTTCTCTCTGGTCACTACCTTTGTGAACATGTCTGTAGGATTCTGGCTAGTATGTATCTTTTCCAACTTCAACAGTTCATCTTCCAGAACAAAACGTATGAAATGGTACTTGAGCTGTATATGTTTGGTCCTGGAATGGAATGCTGAGTTCTTTGCAAGGTGAATGGCACTCTGGCTATCACTATACAATCTGCTATCCTTCTACTTATTACCCACTTCCTCCATAAACCTCTGCAACCAAATCATCTCTTTACTAGCCTTTATAATGGAAACATATACTGCTTCTGTTGTTGAAAGTGCAACAACCTTCTGTAGTTTCAAAATCCAGCTTACTGTTGTTCCACCTACAGTAAACACATACCCTGTGGTGCTCCCCCTGCTATCCTTGTCACCTACCATATCTGCATCAACATATCCCTGTAGAACAGAGTCTGAACCTCCAAAATATAATGCCTCGGTGGTAGTACCTCTCAAATACATGAGAATCCACTGTACTGCCTTCCAATGTTCTTTACCTAGATTGTTCATATATCTGCTCACAACTCCCACTGCATGTGCAATATATGGTCTTATGCACACCATGCCATACATCAAGCTACCAACTGTTGATTGATAGGGAATCTTGGACATGTAATCTGTCTCTTCTTGTGTCTTGGGACACATTTCCTTACTTAGACTAAAATGGCTAGCCAAAGGTGTACTTACAGGTTTTGCATTCTGCATTCTGAACCTCTCCAACACCTTTTGTATGTACTCACTTTGAGACAATGTCAATTTGTGATTTTTCCTGTCTCTCATTATTCTCATACCAAGGATTTACTTTGCAGCACCCAAATCCTTCATTGCAAATGAATTGGCTAGCTTCCTTTTGAGTACATTTATATCCTGCATGTCAGACCCTGCAACAAGCATGTCATCCACATACAATAACAAGATAATATATCTTCCATTGTCTAGCTTCTTGAAATAAACACAGTGGTCAGAATGACATCTACTATAACCTTGTTCTGTCATAAACCTGTCAAACTTTAGATACCACTAGCTTGGAGCTTGCTTCAAGCCATACAAGCTCTTTTTCAACCTGCATACCAGATCCTCCTTACCTTTGACCTCATACCCTTGTGGCTGCTGCATATATATTTCTTCCTCCAAATCCCCATGGAGGAAGGTTGTTTTTACATCTAACTGTTCAAGATGAAAATCTTCTACCACCACTAGACTTAAGATAGTCCTAATTGAAGTCATCTTAACAACAGGAGAAAATAATTCATCAAAATCTATACCTTTCTTCTGTGCAAACCCCTTTACAACAAGTCTGGCCTTGTACCGCTTCTTACCTCCTTCTTCTTCCTTCAACCTATAAATCCATTTGTTTTGCAATGCTCTTTTACCAGCAGGCAACTGAACCAAATCCCAAGTCTGGTTTCCTACCAATGAGTCCATCTCCTCATTCATGCCTTGCTCCTACTTCTTTCTAGTTTCCACCTGCATTGCTTCTTCATAACATTCTGGTTCACCAGAATCAGTCATCAATAAATAATACATAGAAGGAGAGTATCGTTCAGGGAGTCTACTTAACCTGGTAGATCTTCTTACAGTTGCAGGAGTTTCAGGTACTTGCTGCTGCTCTTGATTTTCTGGCACCTTCGGAACTTCATTTTCTTTAATTTCATCAAGCACTATGTACTCTGTGTTTTCCTTTTCTTGTTTCTTTCCCTGCAACTGATCTTTATACATGACCTTTTCATTGAATATCACATCTCTACTCCTGATGATTTTGTTATTTTCATAATCCCATAAATGATAACCAAATTCATCAACCCCATATCCAATAAAGGTACATTTCTTGGATTTAGCTTCAAGCTTTGTTCTATTTTCTTTATGAATATGGACAAATGCTTCACAACCAAACGTTCTCAGAAATGAGTAGTTTACCTTTTTATCTGTCCATGCTTCCTTTGGAATACCACCATCCAAAGCACTTGAAGGTCCTCTGTTTATTAAATAAACAGCAATATTTACAGCATCCGCCCAAAACTGTAAGGGCAACCCTGCATGCAGTCTCATACACCTTGCACGCTCCATGATCGTTCTGTTCATCCTTTCTGACACGCCATTTTTCTGTGGTGTTCCTGGGACTGTCTTCTCTCTATGAATCCCATGGTATGAACAGTAACTATAAAACTCCTTGCCGCAGTACTCACCTCCATTATCAGATCTAAGACACTTCAATCTTTTTCCAGTCTCATTCTCAACCAAAGCTTTTCACTTCTTAAAAGTAGCAAACACATCAGATTTCTATCTAATGCAATAAACCCAAGTTTTTCTAGTTGCATCATCAGTAAATGTAACATAATAATGAGATCCACCAAGAGATTATACCTGAGCCGGTCCCCATACATCTGTATGCACAAGCTCTAATTTTTCATTCTTCTTCTGTTTCCCAACCCTGAGAAATCTGACTCTCTTCTGTTTTCCATAAACACAGTTTTCACATAGTTCCAAACTTACCTGCTTCAAATCCGGCAGCACCTTCCTTGAGTGGAGAATCTGCATCCCCTTCTCACTCATGTGGCCAAGCCTATGATGCCACAATGCTGTATCTGTTCCTATGGAAGCTAAAGAGATAGAATGGTCAGTATTATGAGGACATAAATACAACGTACCTACTCTGTCTCCTTTTGCTATCACCATTGATCCTTTAGTGATCTTCCACCACTTTTCTCCAAACGTAGATAGATAGCCGCCATCTCCCAACTGCCTGTTGAGATCAGATTTCTTTTCATAGTAGGAATATGCCTAACTTCTTTCAACAACCAATCAGTTCCATTCTTAACTTTTATCCAAACCTTACCCATTCCAACAATTTTACATGGCTCATCATCACCCAATAAAACATGTCCAAAGTCGCCAGGAACATACTCATGAAAGTATTTCCTATGGGGTGTAGCATGACATGAAGCTCCTGAATCTACTACCCAATAATCACTAGTATTATCTAATGCAAGAATCAAAGCATCTTGTAACACATCACCTGCTACATTTGCTTCCTGGGTAGTTTCCTTCTGTGCATCTCCTTTCTTCTTTAGAGATTTGCATTCTTTCTTCATATGTCCTTTCTTTCCATAGTTCCAGCACTCTATCTTTCCCAGTCTGGACTTGGATCTACCCATTTTAGACTTTCCACGATTACCTTGGCTCTTTCCTCTCTCCTTTTGTCTTCCCCTGCTCTCCATGGTCAACGCATTACCTGATGTCTCAACTGTGCTTTTTATTCGCATTTCCTCGCTAAGAATAACACCAATAACATCATCAAATTTCAAGGTGTTTGAACCAGAGACAGAGTTACTTACAGCCATGACCAAGCTATTCCAGCTTTCTGGCAATGAACACAAGATTAGAAGAGCCCTAACCTCATCATCAAAGTTCACACTTACAGAACTTAGCTGATTTGTAACCGTATTAAACTCATTTAAATGATCAGTAACAAATCCACCTTCAGACATCTTCATATTAAACAAACGCTTCATTAGAAATACCTTGTTGGAGGCCAAGGGTTTTTCATACAGCTTTCCCAATGCGCTCATCAAACCCTGTGTTGTCGTTTCTTTTGAGATATTGAAAGCCACCGATGAAGCCAGGCTCAACCGTATTGTTCCCAGAGCCTTTCTGTCAAGAACCTCCCATTCTTCGTCCTTCATAGCCGTCGGCTGCTTTTCTTTTCCTCCCAACGGTAGGAATAGATCCTTCTGGTACAGATAGTCCTCCATTTGCATTTTCCATAACCCGAAGTTTTGGCCGTTAAACTTCTCGACCTTAAACTTTCATTCTTCTACCATTACTCCCACTCGAACCAGAAACCCTAGCTTCCTGCGGGTTTAACTGCCAAATAGACCTTTGGCTCTGATACCAATTGTTAGAAAAACAGGATCACAGAGCAATAACAATAAACAAAAATGCAAATATAATCACACATACACATTACAAGAGAGACACAAATATATCGTGGTTCACCCAACTTGGGCTATGTCCACACTAAATTTGCCAGTCCTTATTATTATTACCGTCCAGCAAGGTGAAGGGATACAACCTGCAGCACAACCGCTGCACTTCCTCTTCTCTATTTCACAGTCTCTCTCCTGATCTCAGAGATCTTTACAATGCATAAAACCTAATACATCATCATCATAGCTGTATTACAATGTCTTTATTTATAAGGGAAATACAATGGGAAAATACCACAGGATACCCAAAACTATGGGCCCGCAAAACAGCTGGCGAAAACAGCCCCAAAAATTTTCTTCGGGGGCGCTGCCCCCGGACCCCCCAGCCAGGGGGGATGGTCCCCCCTGGAACCCCGTGGGGGGGTGATGCCCCCCCACACCCCCCCGCTGGGGTGAGTGTACATTCCACCTACATATCATATAAAACTGGGGTACAAACATGGCTGATACAATATCATCTATGAGACCAAAAGATCTGGCTCCACAACCAACAATGATGATGATGGCGATGGTGATGGTGATGATGAGGGTGAGGATGATGAGGATGAGGATGAGGATGAGTTCGATGATGATGATTACGAAACTTGTGCAATTTATCAAAACAAACATAGGACCATGAACATCTTTTTTTCGTTCATAAATACAACATTATCAAGGAATATCATTAAACTAGTTGGGTATTTCATTTTCCATGGATTCTGGATGATTACTTTTGCATTATGACAGGTGGAAAATGGACATATGAAAGAGGTAAATCAAAAACTAGTGTCTTACATACTAGGGTTTAGTAAGGATAGGGTTTATATCTTCAATGATATTATGAGAGTGAATTCATGACCAACTATTGGTTAGCATATTTTAACAAACTAGGGTATATTTGTTACATATATTTGACCATATGTACATGAAGGCCTGATGAATTTTATTACACTTTAGTTATGCATTCCTTGACATTCAATCGAACTACATAGATGCTCATGTACGTATAGTTTGATGAAATACAGTAGCATTGATGAAATGTGTAGCATCTATTGGACTTCCTCTTACTGTCTGAAAATGTCATAGTATTACATTGATGGTATGTGTAGCATGTTACGATTATGACAAAGGTTTTTTCCTTGCAACATATTTTCCTTGCAACCATAATCATGATCAATGGGTATGAACCCTTGGAGTTGACAAAAAACACAATTTTAAATTAGATATCAAATTAGAATGCATGTGCTAAGTTCATTGAACTGTTGAAAGATATTATTAGTTTTTTCCATTAAGATAATGTTTTCATAACACAATGGTGAGATGTTACTTGATCAATGCAAAAAATGTAAGAGAATAAATATTGCTTGAAATGTAATTTTATAAATTTCAATAGCATAATTTATCAATTTGTGGAAGAGATGAACCATCACAAGCACAAGTCGAAACTCGAGAAAATATGGAATATATTGATAGTCGAATGTTTGTAATACAACATATGGGAAAGTAGTCGGCCCTCAAATGGCCTGTCAATGTACATGTATCCCTAAGTACACCAATGTGTACATGTATGTCAAAATACATCTATCCAAGACTATGCAACATCAAAAATCAATCTTTCTCTTGTTTTTCCCCGACTTTCCTCTATTGACCATCTCCCTGGGATCGCTTGGCATCTCAGAAGTCTACAAAAAAAATCATTATTTTTATCAAATAACTACACTAATACCCTACCATCAACAAACTTAAAAAATTAACTTATGGCCAAATTATTTATGACAAACACTCACCAAGTCCTCATGGGGTATAGATGTGAGCGGTGTGCTCATGGAAGGAATCTATATAGTTGTGCTCTGCAAATAAAAGATTATATCTCAATTAATTCAACATTGATCAACGTGTTTGGGTAAATTGAATAAAAAAACTTGGTCATTAATGAACATCTCACCGCAAGAGGAGACCCGGTCAAAACCATGGATTGAGCAGAGGGGTCGGGCACTTCTGCTGCTAATGGCTACAATCACCAAATGGAGAAATAGTTAGACATGCATGAATAAACCACATACTAACATGGTTAAATACTATGCATTGTGATTGTCCAAATAGTTACCTCCGTATGACTCATGGTTATTGTAGATGCGACACTGACTGCAGCATCAATGAACTTTGTTAGGTCAGGGGTAGATGGATCTCTCGTGTGCCTACTATAGAGGACATCCACAGTCTTTCCAGGAGTGGAGACTCTCTTGTACACTTGCCCTTTTGCATGTTGAGACTACGGGCAGATCAAACTGCTGACAGTCTCGAACGTATATCTGCTGGTGGCTACAATCACCAATACTGACGTAGTTAGAAATGCATTGGTCAATGGAATAGCATGTATTAACAAATTGAAAATGATGAAATATATACCGATGTACTATATACGTCAATCAATTCTAAGCAACAGTCTGACGTCCATTCTGTCTCTGCGGGAACGCTATCGATTGTATTCCCACCGGGGGGGAGCTCACTAGATGAAATCATTTCCATCTGATGGGGATATACAACCTACAATTTAGAAAATTGTAAATATTAGATCGTGTAGTATTAATTAAGTAACATGTGATAAAAAAATAACATGTGTTGAAATAATGTCATGTTGAAATAGTTGCCTCAGCATGAGATGTTGTCGCTGAAGGTATGACAACATCTTGTAACTCAGAAGGTTCTACTGCATGAGCCTCTTGGCCCTCATGCCCTTCTTGTGGCAACTACAAGTTTTAAAATCATTAAAAATATTAGCAATCTATATATGTGTATAGTAAGGAAAAATAATTTACAAATGACACTAAATTGTTAACTGGATCTACTCATGTATTAAAATAATGTCATGTTGAAATAGTTGCTCATTGTGAGTTGTTGTCACTGAAAGTATGGCAACATCATCATCATGATCATGTGATGCTAGTGCATGAGCCTCTGGACTATGCTCTGCATCATCAGTGCAAAGGTCTTCAACCCCATACCCTTCTTGTAGTAACTACAAGTTTTAAAACCATTAAAAATATTAGCAATCTATATATATGTGTATAGTAAGGAAATATAATTTAAAAATGACACTAAATTGTTAACCACTTACTTACCTGTGTGAAATACCCAGTAAAGGTATCATCTGTTCGGACAGGACCAAAGCAAGGATAGCCGCATACTGTGCATGGGTGGGGCTGATGGATCTGCTCATGCTGTGTAGGTACAGTGCCACTACTAGATGCTCCTCGACCACTAGAAGGTGGTGGCTCTACCCCACCGGGAGGTGGTGGATCTACCCCACCGATAGGTGCTGGCTCTAATCCACCCATAGATGGTGGCTCTTATGGGCATACCTGGTGCGTACCATGAAGATACGTGCTATGGCGAACAACTACATGTTCCAATAGTAGGAATGACTCTTGTGTCTTTGGCACCAACTGATGTGCAAGCGGCACATCTGGCCTAGGTAGCTTCCTACGAGGTGGAGCTACTGGGCGATTGGGATCTATGTTCCTCGCATTGGGACGTTGCTAAGGCATCCACATCCAAACACCCTGGTACTCCAAGATATCAAAATAGTTAACATGCTTCCCCAGCACAAACTCTGCGTACATCTTTCTTAGAAAATACAAAGGCATTTCCCTGTTGTTGTGTGGTGGTGCATCAAACACCATGTACCATCGGTCCATCTAGTTATATATGAATGTTTGATATGTACACCACTCGATAGAAATGTGCCTTTTGTTTGCATTAGTGACTTCACCATCCCGTGGATCTCTAAACAGGGAAAATATTTGTTCTTTTGAGATTTTCAACTTCTTGACTTATTGTTGCCTCTTTCTTTCTCTGAATGTGGAAATATCTTCCAAAGCACCATTAGACCTACTAAATTTCTCTATCATTGCACCCAAATTGGATGCAAGAATAACATGCCTGTCATTAACAATAGTAATTGAGGCTCAAATTTCTCTGAGCCTCTGAATTTCTCTTTGGATTTCAGAGTGGGAATCCATGGTCATCACTGCAAACAAAAAATAAAAATAAAAATCATTAGAAACGTATACATGTGCTATAATGACATCTCTCAAAAATGAAAAATGTACAAACTTTGTGCAAGAACGAATACATTACAAACATAAATATCATCTCAGTCATACATTACAAACATAAATATCATTTCATATGACCATTGCAGGCATACATTATGGGTCATTGAGGGCATAAGGGTGGAGACCATGTGGGCATAAAGACCATGATGATGTGGCAAAGATATGTATTTTTATTGGTTAAACTGAGGAAGCCTATTGATGGACAGAATGAAGACATGTTGGTAGAATGATGAAGAGATGACTAATGATATGGGCATAATGTTGTGATGTGCATATGGACAGTGTAAAGTGTATGAATGGAGATATGGCAGCAGATTGATATGACATGAATAATGATGACATAATGAAGATGTGATCTAATTGGTGATATTTGCTAATGGACAGAATGAAGTTATATTGAATAATGAGTGCTTGATGAGAATGATGAAGTGCTTTGGAAACAAACAAGGGATTCTGGTTGATGATGTATGTAATCTACAGACTTAAGAAGAGTCTGAAATATCATTTGTAAATCTATGGTTGTTGGGGTGTTGGTGCATCCCAATGAGTTGCAGCTAACAGAATTATCTTGTGAATAGGATTGTCATTGATGACAACATTAATGAAAAAGGTGTAAATGGCATGATGACAAGTAAACAAGGTGACTTGACAAGGACTTGGAAAAGGCAAGACAAAGACAAGGTGATGGGAATTGGCACACCTAATGAGCCAAATGACCCATACTGTGGTCATTTGGAGTTGGTCCTAATACCCTAGACAAGGATGACTTGGAGATAACAAGGTACATGAACAAAGAAGCATGAAGTGAACAAATAAGCTTGAAGTTAACACTTGGCAAGGAGATTGCGGGAATCCCTTATGGCATCTGCGGGCATCCAGAAATGAAGCTGATGGACATGCGGGCATGTGGACAAGGTGACATGCAGGCATATTGAAGATGCATATGCGGGCATGTTTGTGGAAGCTACGGGCACCCTGGAGGCATGGCAAAGACCCCCATGTGGGAAATTAAAGAAATTCGAGCTGTAAGCATGTTCAAAGGCATAAATATGGCCCTTGCGGGCATGAGTTACAAGCTAGTGCAGGCATGCTGGAAGAAAACAAAAATGGTGATGATGTGGGTATGAAGACCACGTTTAGGTGGGAAAAAGAAAGTCTAAATAAATATATACATGTATATATTTATAATTTATGAGGTGTTTATGGAGAAACAGTAGAAATTAGAGTTTAACCTTTATCTTTGGATTAATTGGGGCTACAGTATGCTGATTTGCTGCTAGTGTACAAACTAAGATGTTGATGATATGTATGGACAGAATGAATTCATGATTATTGGGGCTACATGCGATGAAAAAAATGTTGATCTAGGGCAGCATGAAACAGGGACATAATGCTTGCTTGGGTTATGACAATTAATGATAATCAGAATGATGTTATAGACAGATATGTTGGGTGACAATGATGATTGATGTGATCAGTGAACCATTGTGTCTAACAGGGTGGATGTAAAATTCATTAAAATTTTAAAATTTTAAGTTTTGGCATTTCATTTACAAATATTTTTAGGTGACAATGATGATTGATGTGATCAATGAGCCATTGTGTCTAACAGGGTGGATGTAAAATTCATTAAAATTTTAAAATTTTAAGTTTTGGCATTTCATTTACAAATATTTTTAGATTAGGGCAACATAACAATTTATAAACTTAATGACGAGATGAGGCAACGATTTAGATGCTTGCATTTCCAATCGTCCTTGCAAGATGAATTTGGCATTTTTGAGCCTCCAAATCTCCTCGGTTAAGCTTCTCTAATGCGTTTTGGGAAGGAGAAATCGCTCGAGCGTTCATGTTTGGGTAAAACAGTGTCGCGGTCTGCGGCACTATTTTTTTTGTTTGTTATATTAACCATAACGCTCGAGCGTTTTGTGATCCTATCCTACATGTTAAATGACATGGCAAGTTCGGAGCCCGCCTGTGATGAACCTGCAATAATTAATTAATGCAAATACACGAGATATCGGAAATAACAGAACTCAGAATCACTTTTATATTGATCGCAGGCCACTTCGAGGGGGAAACCTCCTTTGAGCAAGCTCAATACAATTAACTTCACGGTGCCTTCATAGGCCTCAACACACACTTATATACTAAGTCTAGGTGCCAATACTATGAGTCAAAACCATGGGCCAATACAAACTATGGATCAACAAAACTATGGGTGACTTACAAAGCATATGCGCCAACAACAATAACACAAACTGTGGATCAACAAATACTACGATGTGACTTACAAAGCAAATGCGTCCAACAACAATAAACTAACAAAGTAAAGACATGGATCTACAACAGGGCGGAAGGGATCGGCAACAGATGGATCTGAAACGGCACTGAATGGATCGAAAACGACTAGATCTGGAATGGCTTTCAGAATAGATCTGGAACGGCTTTCAGAATGGATCTGAAACAACTGGATATGATCGGCAATAGTTCAGCTAAAAATAGATATGGACCACAGGTATGTTTGGCTTCCTAATAGTTCAGGTGTTTCGCTCGGCCACCAATGTTGTCTGACGGCTTGCGTATGGGGCAGTACCCCTCACTCCACGGCTCAGGTAAAACTGATAACCGCTTTGCCACAAACGACAGCTCTTGGTTTACCTCACTGGTGGGAACTAGTTAATCAGGTAGGGGTCGTTGCCCTTTTCACTGGCAGGTCCTCTCAATGGGCCAGCTACTTTGGGGTTCCTGTGGTACTCCTCACAATGAGTTTTAGGGCTTATTCCCAAGTACTTCCCACAATTAAGCGGATAGGTATTATTCCTAGATCCGAACTTGCAACAGATGTGAAAAAAAAAAATTGGCATAAATTCCACCCAACGAGCCCAAGAAAGTGCTCTGATACCAGATGTGATGAACCTGCAATAATTAATTAATGCAAATACACGAGATATCAGAAATAACAGAACTCATAATCACTTTTTTATTGATCGCAGGCCACTTTGAGGGGGAAAACTCCTTTGAGCAAGCTCAATACAATTAACTTCACGGTGCCTTCATAGGCCTCAACACACACTTATATACTAAGTCTAGGCGCCAATACTATGAGTCAAAACCATGGGCCAATATAAACTATGGATCAACAAAACTATGGGCGACTTACAAAGCATATGTGCCAACAACAATAACACAAACTATGGATGAACAAATACTACGGGACGACTTACAAAGCATATGCGTCCAACAACAATATACTAGCAAAGTAAAGACATGGGTTCCTAACACCGCCATTCCTAGTTTTACATAACGTGCGAGCGTTGTGCATTTACACAATTCTCGCGCATTTTACATTTACCCAATTGCATCTAAAGGGTCCCTCAACTTTGTGCGAGGGCCCACAAGTTATATGTTTGATGTTAAGGTGTGGAAGTTGTTAAAAATAACTAACTAATAATCATCATTTTGTTTATATAGAACCTTATTGTGAATTTCCTCAAACTACATTTAAAAAAATACAACTATGCAATAGAATAATTATCATCACTTGTTATAAATTATTTTGTTGCATATTTTCAATGATGTATTTAGCTATATATTGATATTATGCATCCACATACCAACAAAAAGTTATTATACAATAACATTAGATTTACATATTTTTTTTCCAAGGAAAAAAATCATTTATTTATATATGCAAAACATTGACTGTCCAAGAGGACTTACATCATGGCTTCCAAAACTGAATATCCATTATGGAAATATTCATAATATCATCGATACATACACAACTCCATCTATCTTCTGAGTTTTCCACTTTTCAAAAAAGAGTCCCATTACAAGTTTACCGCAAAACCATACATGCAGAAAAAAGGTATGTGCCAAAGACATGAGCTAATGAGAGAATTGGTTCCCATTCCGAACCTCTACAATGAGAGTTCCTGGGACCAAGAATAATGCGCTTTTAGAAATCAAATCAGCCTCATCATTCAACTCCCTATATACATGATTGAAAGAAATGTAACCAAACCTTTTCTCTCACACACTCTTTTAGTTATCTGGTATGAATTCTTGGTTCCATGCATCCATGCATCTACTACAAGTTATCCATTTATCAACCAATAGCTTCTCTCACACATTCTTTTATTTATGCCATGAATTGTTGGTTATCCATTCATCAACTACGATTTATCCATGCATCAACTACCAATTATCCATGCATCAACTACCAGTTATCCATTCATCCATTAATCAACTACCGATTATATATATATATATATATATTTTGAATTTCGAATGACTGCCATAGTATCAATCTAGATAGTACACTTGTATCATCCTTGTCCATAGATAATAAAAAATAGATGGTAGTCCACCCCAAAATTCTAAGATATTAATGCCTATCGGCATAACAAGCAGCCTTTAAGATTTCTTGTAGTATCTTAATGCGAGCATATCACGTTCGGATTCAAATCACCTCCATATGTTGTTGCTGTCACCTAGACCGGACAGAGGAGGCAACGATGCCACTATTGTAATCTACCAGATTACATTATTATTCAAGTAGATACTAAGCACATGCACAACAACCATCAAGAAGTAAGGATGAGTCAAACGTTCAACTGCATTTTATTCATCTTGATAATGTATTTATACAATAGTTGAGACAATTAGAACGGTTACTCTCAACTGCTCATTGATTAAGCATAATTATAAACTAATACAAGATACTGACATCAAGAGGACCCGAAAGGTCCCTCCAACAATACCTAAAGTCAAGCTGGAAGGGGGAGATGATAAAAATAAATGGGAAGAGATTTGCAACAATTGAGGCATATTAAATAGAATGGAAAGATTGAGAAGTATGTCAGTAAATAAATTGTTATTTGAATAATGAAATTTCATACTTATCCTTTTTTAATGACTTCTATCATGTAAGAACTCATAAATTAGTAGTCAATTGTAATTAATAACTATTGCTTTAGGTAAAACTAATGAAGGTCGATGTTCACTTCTCTCTTGGTCCAGGATGTGGGCTTTTAGGAAATTGTTATCTGAATAATGAACTTTCATACTTATCCTTTTTTAATGAATTCTATCATGTAAGAACTCATAAATTAGTAGTCAATTGTAATTAATAACTATTGCTTTAGGTAAAACTAGTGAAGGTTAATGTTCACTTCTCTCTTGGTTCGGGATGTGGGCTTTTAGGATCAATTTTCCATAATAGACAAGTTATATGTTTGATGTTAAGGTGTGGAAGTTGTTAAAAAGAACTAACTAATAATCATCATTTTGTTTATATAGAACCTTATTGTGAGTTGCCTTAAACTACATTAAAAAAATACAACTATGCAATACAATAATTATCATCACTTGTTATAAATTATTTTGTCTCATCTCTTCAATGATGTATTTAGCTATATATTGATATTATGCATCCATATACCAACAAAAAATTATTATACAATAACATTAGATTTATATACACACATTATAAAATAATTTAACTCATAATACACATTGTAACAATTCAATATTAATACTTTTGGAATTGAAATTCACAAATTTAGAACTGAGATTGACACTTTCTTATTCTTTTATAGTTGAACTTCTCACTTTTTAAATTTAAAATAAAACTAATATTAACACTTTGGAAAACAGAGTCCTATTTCTTAATGTAGATTCCTACTTATTAGTCCAAATTTAATAAAATTAACATTTTTATAGTTGAAAATTTTAATATTATCACACTATATTACTAGGGACACACTTAATTGGTAAAAGCTCAACTTTAAATTTTTTTATTACACTTTTATATAAAACTTTAAAATATGAATATATAAATCATAAAATTTTACTTTACTTTACTTTCAAATTAATAAATCAACAAAATATTATTTATCCATTAAATAATATTGCTAATAAAAATCCTAAAATTTACTTTACTTATAAGATCATCTTAACTCTGTTATATAACTTAACTTTATTCTAAATATACATATATAAACAACTCTAGCAAATTAAATATATATAATTAATTAATTAAAACTTAATTTAAAGAAAATGTAAATTAACATTATTTTTACTTTTTATTTAATACATTAATATTTATGATTCATATTACTTATATAATTTATATATTAATCCTCATATATGTTTACACGATAATAAAAAATTTAATTTCTATAACTAATTATAAAAATGCTTACATTTCATTATAATCCATACTAATGAATATATAATAATCTTAACTCATTCTATTTTAAAATCCATGTGATATCCATGCGATCTGTGATTCAAATATAATCTAATATTTAAATTAACAATATTGAGGAGTTATTGATAACAATCAACCCCTCATTGCATTCCATAAACTTGGAAACTAAGCCATTAGTGATACATTCATTAAGTGTTTATGTACATGGATCTTTTTACGCTTTAATTGTGGTTTAGTTTTCTTGTTTTATTAAAAAAATACATTTACAATCATTTTTGTTTATATTAAAAAATAATTAATTTAAAAAATTAATATATATAATAATACATAAATAATTTTTATTTATATTAAAAAATAATTAATTTAAAAATGAATATATATAATAATACATAAATTTAAAAAGAATGTCATTTTTTAATATCACGATTTGCATATGTTTGTTTTTTTTTTATTTTTAAAAATGTTTTTTTTTTCGAGTTTTTTTAGTATATAAATAAATTCTAAAGAAACCTAAATCATTAAAAATTCATCAAAGTTGACCTTACTAGATCTTAATAACTATCATCATCATAATAATAATTAATAAAATTCCAAATAGTTTTTTTGAGTTTTATTTCATATTTTTTGGATAGGTAATTAATTACATAAAAACACTACACCATTAAGTGAATTTACATACATTAAGAAATAGTTACATGGATAAGTGTTATTGAACTATGTAGGGAATCGGTGAAGGCCATAAAAATTCATTCTTGTGTTGTTGCAGGGAGGGAAACCCACTACCCAACGCCTTGCTTTGTCACAAACAATGAACATAGCAACAACTCCCCCAAATCCGATCCCCGCTCCTATAGTCAATGATATCAAGGACATTTATTCATCTAAACGATACAACCATCTTTTTTTAACATCACTCCTACAATTTTCTCTTGTGGATGTGTTCTTTGGCTTATCCATTTGATTGCATGGTGGTAGAGGAAGTTCACATAAGCACTTATTCATTTGAGATGAAGTCTCACTAAAAGTGGAAAATTGTGTCCCCGTGGGGATTAGCCCACAGAGATTGTTAGATGAAACATCCAAATAAGCCAACATTGATCAATTAGAGAGATCTTGAGGAAAAAGCCCACATATAATGTTAGATGAAACATCCAGATAAGACAACATTGATAAATTAGAGAGATCGGCGAACTACATCACAGTCGACTGTAAGTGAGGTCGAGATCAATGCATATTTCTATGACAAATGTACCAAGCTCTATAGGCCAAAGCTATAGTTAATGACCTGCATGGATTAACAGATAGGTTCTTCTGGTGGATGAATTATTATAATCAAACAAACATCATATGGAAAAATCCAAAACAATGGTATTCTCTCCTTAATGATAATCGACTAGGGTTCTTGCAACCATTTTTACTTTATGGGAAAAATTATGAACATCATCATTCTCCGTTGCTCTGGACACTGATAAAACTTGATCATCATATCGACCAGAGTACATACACTTTCACAATATTAACTCATCCATTTCCTCAAGCACATAATCATTGCAAACAAGTAGCCTTTAATATTTCTTGCAGTATCTTGATGCGAGCATATCATGTTTGGATTCAAACCACCTCCATCCACTACTGTTGTCACCTAGATCGGAAAAGGGACGAAACAACGCCACTGTTGTAATCTACCAGATTACATGATCATTCAAGCAGATACTAAGCACATGCACAAAAACCATCAAGAAGCAAGGATGAGTCGAACGTTCAACTACATTTTATTCATCATGATAATGTATTTATACAATAGCTGGGACAATTAGAGGGGTTACTCTGGACTACTCATTGATTATGCATAATTATAAACTAATACAAGATAATGACTTCAAGTGGACCTAAAAGGTCTCTCCAACAATACTTAAAGGCAAGCTGGAAGGGGGAGGGGGAGATGATTAAAAAACATGGGAAGAGATTTGAAAAAATTGAGACATATTAAATAGAATGGAGAGATTGAGAATTATGTCAGTAAATAAATTGTTATTTGAATAAATAACTTTCATACTTATACTTTTTTAATGACTTCTATCATGGAAGAATTCATAAATTAGTAGTCAATTGTAATCAATAACTATTGCTTCATGTAAATCTAGTGAAGGTCAATGCTCACTTCTCTCTTGGTCCAAAATGTGGGCTTTTAGGATATATTTTCCACAATTGACAAGTTTTATGTTTTCGTTAAGGTGTGGAAGTTGTTAAAAAGAAGTAACTCATAACTATCATTTTTTTTATAAAGAACCTTATTGTGTGTTGCATTAAAGTACTTAAAACAAAATACAACTGTCCAATGTAGTAATTATCATCACTTGTTTTAAATTATTTTGTCACATCTCTTCAAGGATATATTTAGCTATATATTGATATTATTCATCCACGTACCAAAAACAAATTATTATACAATAACATTAGATTTAGATATATATGCACATTATAAAATAGTTTAACTCATAATACACATTGTAACAATTCAATATTGACACTTTTGGAATTAAAATTCACAATTTTCGAAGTGAGATTGACACTTTTGTATTGAGAAATCGACACTTCCACACTTGAACTTCTCACTTTTTAAATTTAAGATAAAACCAATATTCTCACTTTTTAAATTTAAGATGAAACCAATATTCACACTTTGGGAAACATAATCCTATTTCTTAATGTAGATTCTTACTTATTGGTCCAAATTTAATAAAATTGACATTTCTATATTTGAAAACGTTTCACTTTCATGATATACTCATAACTAAATCATTTGTCTATACTTGATGATGTATTATATTGCTTGAGACACACTTAGTTGGTAAAAGCTCAACTTTAAACTCAATAAAATCGTTTTAATTACACTTTTATCTAAAGCTTTAAAACATGAATATAAAAATAATAAAACTTTATTTTACTTTCAAATTAATAAATCAACTAAAATGTCATTTATCCATTAAATAATATTGTTAATAAAAATCATAAAATTTACATTATTTATAAGATTATCTTAACTCTAGTATATAACTTAACTTCATTCTAAATATTCATATATAAACAACTCTAGCAAATTAAACATATATAATTAGTTAATTGAAACTTAATTAAAAAAAATGTGAAATTAATATTAATTTTTATTTTTATTTACTTTTTATATTAATTTATATAATTTATATATTTATTTTTTCTTTTAATTTTTTTAAATACATAAAAAATCCTAATACTATAAAAATATTAATTTGTACAATTAATTATAAAAATACTTATATTTCACTAAATAATCAATACTATTGCATATATAATAATCTTAACTCATTATATTTTAAAATCTATGTGATATCTATGCCATCATGATTCAAATATAATATTATATTTAAATTAACAAGATTGAGGAGTTATTGATAACAAGCAACCCTTCATTGTATTCCATAAACTTGGAAATTAAGCCATAAGTAATCCATTCATTAAGTGTTTATGTACATTGATCTGATGGTGTGGTTTAGTTTTCTTGTTTTATTAGAAAATATATTTATAGTAATTTTTATTTATATTAAAATATAATTACTTTTTAAAAAATAATAAATACAATAATATATAAATTTTAAAAAAACGTCATTTTTTAATATTATATGTGCAATTTGGTTTTTAACTTTTTAATTTGAATCATAATTTTGATGATTTAAGAATGTTTTTTTTGTTGCTTTTTGAATACATAAATAAATTTTAAAGAAAATTGAGTGATAAATTTTTTTATATATTATAATTGACCTCGCTAGATATTAATAACTATCATCATCATCATCATATTGATAATTAACAAAATCCCAAATAATGTTTTTGAGTTTTATTTTACATTTTTGGGATAAGTAATTACTCATATAAAAACACGACATTATATACATTAAGACAAATGGCATTCACACATTATATGGAGAAGTGAATTTACATACAATAAGATATAGTTACATGGATAAGTGCTATTGAGCTATGTAGGGAATCGATAAAGGCCATAAAAAGGCCTTTTTGTGTTGTTGTAGGGAGGCAAACCCACTACCCAATGCCTTGCTTTGTCCCAAACAATGAACATAACAACAACTCCCCCAAATCCGATCCCCACTCCTATAGTCAATGCTATCAAGGACATTTCTTCATCTACATGGTACAACCATGTTTTTTTAACATTACCCCCACAATTTTCTCTTATGGATGTGTTCTTTGGCTTATCCATTTGACTGCATGGTGGTAGAGGAAGCCCACATAAACACTTATTCATCTCAAATGAAGTCTCACTAAAAGTGGAAAATTGTGTTCCTGTGGGGATGAGCCCACATAGATTGTTAGATGAAACATCCAAATAAGCCAACATTGATAATTTAGAGAGATCTTGAGGAATTGCACCGCTCAATTTGTTTTTGGCCAAATCCAATTGCTCCAAAGAGGATATCTCACTAAGAAATGCAGGTATTTTTCCTTCCAATTGATTCCGTGATAAATTCAGCAATCTCAAGTTACTCATACTTCCTATACTTACAGGTATTTCTCCCGTAAGATTATTGCTTGACAAATCAAGTATTGTGTTTGAATGCAACACATATGTCAAGTTATACTCAATTCCTTTTATGTAAGTTGTGATTTCCTTAGTGGATGCAACGTAATATTGAGAACCTTTTCCTGCAAATCCTTGGAGCCTCTCAAGATGAGATGGTATTCTTCCACTGAATCTATTGTTGGATAAATCCAACACGACCAAGAAGGTGAGATTTGTGATCCACTGAGGTATTGTGCCATGGAGATTATTATAACCAACACTTAAAATTTGCAAAATGCCAAATTTTGCGAGGTATGAAGGAAGCTCACCTGTAAACCCATTATTCCTTAAATCCAACACATGAAGATTGGTACAGTTAGCTAAAGATAAGGGTAGAGTCCCAGATAATTTGTTAGAATGAGCAGAGAACGTATATAAAGAACTCCAATTGTAGATGCCCTCGGTAGGGATGGGCCCCTCCAAGTTGTTTTCTGATAGCTCTAACATCTCAAGTGAAACCAAACTATTAATACTATCAGGGATAGTCCCATAAAAACTGTTATTGTATATGTTTAGTTCCATGAGAGCCTTTAGATGACCAATGCTATATGGAATTTGCCCACTTAATTTGTTTGAATCCAAATATAAAGATTTCAACAAATGAAGCTCTCCTATAGTCTCTGGAATTGTTCCTGTAAGATTATTGTGTGAGAGGATAAAGGATTCAAGCTTCCTTAAATTGGTGATGGCTTCAGGTATGTGACCGGTGAGGCTATTGTTACTCAAATATAAGTTAGCCAACTCACTCAAATTGGTAAGGCCTATAGGAAAGCTTACAAATCTATTATCATAGACATATAGGTTGGCCAAACGACTCAAATTTGTAAGGGTTATAGGAAAGTTACCTAGCCTATTTTCGCTCAAATCTAAGTTAGTCAATAGGCTCAAATTGGTAAGGGTTATAGGAAAGCTATCGCTAAGCCTATTTTGTGAAAGATCCAAGTCAATCAGCTTATGCATCAAGCTCAGCTCCACTGGAATAGAGCCACTGAGCAAATTGTCGCTGAGGTCCAAAGTTCTTAGCTCTTTAAGCTGGCCAAACTGAGGTGGAATTCTCCCTGTGAAATAATTATGTGACAGAATCAAAGTGCGCAGTTTCTGCAGCAGGCCCAATTCCGCTGGAATAGAACCGTTGATAAAATTGTAGCTCACGTCCAAAGTTCTTAGCTCTTTAAGCTGGCCAAACTGAGGTGGAATTCTCCCTGTGAAATCATTAACTAACAGAATCAAAGTGCGCAGCTTCTGCAGCAGGCCCAATTCGGCTGAAATAGAACCGTTGATAGAATTGTAGCTCAGGTCCAAAGTTCTTAGCTCTTTAAGCTGGCCAAACTGAGGTGGAATGCTCCCTGTGAAACGATTCCTAAAAAGAATCAAAACGCGCAGTTTGTGCAGCAGGCCCAACTCGACTGGAACAGAACCGTTGATATAATTGTAGCTCAGGTCAAGTGCTTGCAACGCTTTAAGGTGGCCAAACTCGGGTGGAATTGTTCCACTTAAAGAATTTCCAGAAATATTGAAAATGCGCAACAATGACAGGTTGCCAAGGGAGGGAGAAAGGGTACCTTCCAACCACGATTTAGAGAACTTTGGATTCACGTCAATGGCGAGTTCAATTGCGACGACTCTTCTGGAGTGTAGTCTGCAGCGAATGCCATACCATGAGCAGATGTTCTCGGCGTTTTCCGCAGTCCAATTAGAGAGAAAGCCATTTGTATCCCGTGTGATGCCATTTCTGAACGACAAGAGACCATCCAGGTCCCTTTTCTCACCACCCATGCGCATTCCCTCATGATGATGAGTATGGGAATAATATGGTTCCGGCATTGAGTAATTAATAGACGTTGCTGCAGGCAGAGAGGCAGCAGCCATGTAAAGAAGCACTAATATAAGAAGCTGAAAATCCATTTCTCCCTCCGACTACAAAGCCTTTGGAAGCCTGTGAGTTGTGTGCCCTTTCGAAGGCTATCTACACACATTTATATTAAAAGCTTCGGTTGAGGATTTTCTCCTTTCCCCGATTTCTCAAAAGTCAAGTCAATAGATCATTTCTCTGTGATTGCCTTATCTTTCAAACGTAATGAGTTGTGTATTCATGGCTATGAACAGCGGTTCAATACACTCAGGGATATTGCCTCGCAATTTCGTTCCTTGTAATTTTCCACACGATTTCTCAAAAATAGGAGAAAATCCATTTCTCGGTCTACGACCACAAAGTCTGTCAAAGCGGTTAGGTATGTACAAAGTCTGTCAAAGCGGTTAGGTATGTAGAACTGGACGATTGAGTGGGTGGGCCGTATAGTCAGTGGGGTGGCAGCTGTCTTTATGGGTGGAATTTGGAGTCTAAGATTTGAAAAAGAAAACGAAATATGAAATCTGGGATTGCTTTTCAATATCCTTCCCTGTAATTTTCTACGTCTGTCAAAACACGTGAATTGTGTATAGCGGTTAGGTATAGAACTGGACGATTGAGTGGTTGAATTGAGTGGTTGGGCCATAGAAATGAAAGGACGACTGGGAAAGATTGTTGAATAATTGAGAAGAAAAAGTTTAGCAGAGTCTTGATCGGTGGACTTTGGATACCAATTGTTAAAACACACTAAGATAGTGAGAGGTGGAGGGGAGGGAAGATAGTGAGAGCGGGAGGATGGGTTGAATTAATATATCTTTCAAATTTGAAAGTTGACTTTGCTATTTACTGGCATTTATTCTTTATGGGTGGAATTTGGAGTATAAGATTTGAAAAAGAAAACGAAATATGAAATATGGGATTGCTTTTCAATATCCTTCCCTGTAATTTTCTACGTCTGTCAAAACACGTGAATTGTGTATAGCGGTTAGGTGTAGAACTGGACGATTGAGTGGTTGGGTTGAGTGGTTGGGCCATAGAAATGACAGGACGACTGGGAAAGATTGTTGAATAATTGAGAAGAAAAAGTTTAAAAGAGCCTTGATCGGTGGACTTTGGATACCAATTGTTAAAACACACTAAGATAGTGAGAGGGGGAGGGGAGGGAAGATAGTGAGAGGGGGAGGGGAGGGAAGAATTAATATATCTTTCAAATTTGAAAGTTGACTTTGCTATTTACTCGCATTTATTTAGTAAATTTACACCAATAACATTGCATCAATAATGAGAGAGTACATACTGAAATATATAGAAACCTTAATATATAGGGGAGAGGCTCCTATTGTTGTGTGGGTGGTTCATGGTTCCCATCATATCAATCACCATAATCTTGAACATTTCCAAATTAAATAAAATTCATAAAAAGACATATTTATGCATAAATAGAGTTTATATTAAGTACAAAATATATTTAATAACTAATTAGAATCCCAGCTGATGGTATTTGGTCTATTTAATGCAAAGTTTAGAAACCAAATCCAATTGAGACTCCACTCTTTCTTGCCATTAATGACAAATCTAACAACAAAAAAGCCTATCATACTTAATCTAATAAGTACACCCTGAGCATCACATCAGCCCTCATGAACCACAACTGGAGAAGCAACAATTAAACAACAACAACCAGTGTTCCATCACACATTACCACCTGCACGGTGCAAGAGGAATTAGGATCAGCATCTGGTCCAAAATTAATCAACAACTCACACATGCAACCTCAATAAATGACACCCACCCACTGAAAAAATCAAATCATTCATTAAAATTCAAGCAATCAAAAGGAGTTGCAAAACTTTACGAAGGCCCAAAATCAAATCAACCATTAAACTCTTAAATCAGCAAAACAGAATTCGCTGCCCAAAATCAAATCAAACATTAAACTCAACCAAAGCACATGGATCAACAAAAACAGGCATTAATCAAATTCCCAGCTGCCCAAAATCAAATCACCCATTAAACTCACTAAGATCACATGGATCATGTAAACAAAAATCTCCAGCCATTGGATCAATGCCAAATCATTCCCAGCCTCCCATTCCCAGAATTAACTTTGCAATCCATATCAATTCCCCTAAACAATCATTTTCAACATAAAAAAACTATAAACCAACATGTTTGCACAGAATTGAATCCATTTGCACGCCTTGGATCCATCTATCATTCAAGCAGTGCGTTTATCACAAGTCCTCCAGGACTCAACCATCCATCAGGTATTCACAGTGTCCTTGCACCCAAATCAGATTTCCTTTACAAACAAATTTAAATTTTTAATATCACTTGCATCTCGATTCAGGTATTCATTCCTTGGATTCATCTATCATCAAGTAGCCCAAATAGTGTGTGCATAATGTTTCAGGTATTCACAGCCTCATTGCATAACAGATCAGATTTCCTTTGCAATCAGATTTAAAATTGTAATGTCATTTGCACAGTGTTTCAAGTATTCACAGTCTGGTAATGTAATGTCATTTGTTATTGAAATTACGATGAGTTATTATTGGATTTTAGTGACCATTTATTGTAGGTTGTAGTAACTATTTTCAGAGATCTAAATCCACTCTTTTAGAATCTAGAAAGACTATTCCTTAATGTGATCCATTGTCTCTAATCCACTAATGGGTTGTAACACTGTGCACACACTAATAAATTGTATCAAAAAACTATTCCTGATCAACCAGGACTCAACCATTCATCAGTGTGACCATCGGTTTATGCAGTTTTTCAGGTATTGACAGTCCATTCCAGCCACATATCCATTCTATTAACTAGTTTAGCTTATACCACTCACAGGTTGACCATTGCAGAAGGATATATAATACTCACAGGTTTCTTGGATGGATATAATACCCTATTAAATTTTACATGCATGGATTGTGCAGATTCTCGTAGCCATGCCAAGAGTTAGTATTGCACCTCGTACAAGGAAGACAAGGAAGCGGGGTACCTAGCTACAATGCACATCATCAGATGAGGAAAGGGCCCATGTTTCAAGTGACAACATTGCTACAACAAATTCTGAGAATGTTCCTGTGGAAGAGGTAGATGGTGTGGTTCCACCATCAACGACAGTGCCATCACCACCCACAGTGCCAGCATCCTCCATATTGCCACCATCTTCCACAGTGCAAAGTGCCATTTCAACGAAGAAAATCAGTGCAATTAGAGGATGGATAAAAGAAGACATGCTGACTGCAATTGACGATGTCGAATTCAAGATGTTTTCAGTTAGAGAAACGGCCAAAAAATATGGGATTGCACCCACGTCAATCCATTACTGGATAAATGGCCTAACCCATACCAAGAGGAGAGGTCCTCTTACAGTCATGACTGAGCAGGAGGAGGACGAGGTGGTGGTGTGGTGTAAGGAGATGGCCGAATTGGGACATGGGATAGAGTTGATACAACTGAAATCAATTGTTGCTCAAATCTGTCAGGGGAGGCCAAACCCATTCAAAGATGGGTTTCCAGGTAAGTCATGATGGGATGGTTTCAAAAAAAGCCATCCAAAGCTAGTGCTACAAACTGCAGAGGGCCTGGATAGAGACAAGGCATTGAATCTATGCCCCATAGCTGTGTCCAAGTTCTATGACACTCTTTCTTCTACATATGAGAAACACTCTTACGCTCCAGACCATATTTGGAACTGCAGTGAGATAGGGTTACAGGTAGGAAGGAATTGTGGCATGTGGGTCATTGCAAAGAGAGGGAGCAGGAATGTGCCAAAGATTCTTCCCAAGAGCAGGGAGTGGATTACCATTCTATCATGTGTGAATGCAATTGGTATGGCAATCTAGGGGTTTTATTTGTTCAAGAGCAAAAATCGGCTACAAAACTATATCCAAAACAGTGAACCTGGGGTGTGCATGGCTGCACATCCCCATGCATGGATGACCAAAGAACTTTTCCTGAATTGGCTTTGCCACTTTGCAGCATCTGTACCAGGTGGTGTCTCCCCTGAAAACAGACACCTATTGGTTTTAGATGGCCATGGCAGCCACACTGTTGTGCAAACCATCGAGGAGGAAAACAGGTTGGGCATTGACTTGTTAACACTTCTTGCTCACACCACTCACAGGTTGTAGCCCCTGGATGTGAGTGTGTTTGGGCCTTTCAAGGCTTATTTCAGATCGGAACGTGTTGCATGGATGGCGAAGAACCCAGGGGTAGAGGTAAAGAGGTTTGAGTTAGCTGATCTTGGAAGCAAGGATTTCAAAAGGGCTCTCACATCCTCCAATATCAAGGTTGGATTTAGGAGAACAGGTATCTGTCCATTGAATTATGATGCTCTTATGCATGACATCGGGTGTAGCCAAGCATTTCATGTGGATGACCAAGAAGTTGTGGCTAGATAATATGGTGAGGATGTCGAAGAGCAATTGGATGGGCAGCAAGAGGCAGATGTTGTGGACAACATCATGTCCCTTTCTCAAGGCAACTGCCAAGGATTTGGTGCTTCTGATGATGATGAACAAGTCTGCACTACACAATTCAATGATGAAGCAGCGGGAGATAACATGGGTCTAGGTGGTCCAGCCGATGCACATGTGGATTCTGTGGCACATATAAATGTGGTGGATGGTTGTCACAGTCCAGGCAGCAACAACAACACATTGACATTGCCAACCCAAGTATCCCAACCATCATGGATGGCAGAGGCCATGATGAACTTGAACAGACACATTGGTGGTTCCACCAACGATGAAAGCATGAACATGCCTTCGCAGCTAGCTGAGATTGTACATTTTTATGTTGATGGTGGGTTGATAGAAGAACCTAACAACGAGGATGCAGCTGAAGAATATACTGCAGCAGAAGAACCTCTTATGGCTGAAGAACCACTGCCAGGGAACACACCAAAGCTTGGCCAATTCCTAAAGTTTCCAATGGAGAGAGTGTCAACGCAAGAAAGGCAAGGACAGACAAACATTCTCCAATTGGGCCGGAGTTCACAACTACTCACTTCAGAAGAGTACATAGGCCTCTTGGTTGAATCTGAACAAAAGAAACATGCTTTGCATGAATCAAAACAAAGGAAGAAAGATCTTGCAAAGGAAAAGAAGGAAGCAAGGATGATCGCAACTGGACAGTAGGCATAAGAAAGGATTGCAAGAGAGGTAATTTGACAAGAAAAAGAACACCAGAAGCAGTTGGCAAGGCAAGCAAAGGAAGCGAGGAAGGTGCAACAGATGAACCAAAATAATGTGATGGTTGATACTACAAGAACAACCGATGAAAGGAACATGATGGAAGGATCATTAGAAGCGTTTGCAAGAAGTGCACGATTCTACTAGGATCTTATTAACATTCAGATACCCCACTATAATCAGGCAGGTCTACACCCCACCTCTATTCCTACTAGTGCAGGGGCCTATTCTATGTTATTTTATCCAACACCGACAATTATTGCATGGGTCCCAAGCACAAGTCAGGGCTATGGCTATTCAATTCCTCCTTGGTTGCAAGGAGTAAATTGGCCTCAATCTGTTTCCACCAACCCCACCCATCCTAATCAAACATGCTCAGTAAGGTCACCCTACTTGCCTCAAACTAGAAACCCTGCAAGAAATGATGGGGGAGGCGACGAACCTCTTCAAGAATAGGATATCCGGTGTATAGGGCAACCAAATGCTATTTTGTTTTGAAGGCATTTTCTTTTTGTGCAGCCCCAATCAATCATGATGAGGGCTTGATATAACCTAAAACCTAGGTGATAGTTTCCATACAGACTGCAAATCCTAGGCATCGACATCTATTACAAATAGAGGCATTGTATTTGTATTTCAGTTCTATTAATATAAAGTGCAGTTGTTTTATTATTAATGAGCAGGTTTTTATTCATTTATGTTTGTTTTCCATTCTATGAATGTTGCCAACAACTACAAATTCCAACTATTATTTTTTTTCCCAAACTCATAGCAACACTCCTTTCACAAGCTCATTCAAGGAGGCTTATAAGGTGAAGGGAAAACCATTAAATTTGAACCTATGTTAAAGTTGCAGGTTTATTCATTTATGTTTTTTTTCCATTCTATGAATGTTGCCTACATAACCATACAGGTTTTGGTTCCATTCTATAAAAACCATTCCTTCCTGCCTACATAACACAACTGCTTCAAAATCCATCTAATTTTTTTTCCACACTCATAGCAACACTCCTTTCAGAAGCTCATTCAAGGAGGCTTACAAGGTGAAGGGAAAACCATAAAATTTGAACCTATGTTAAAGGTGCGATTAAGTTGATTATTGTACCTAATCACTTGCATTTTTAGTTTGTTGCATTGTGTTAGTCTTGCCATCACCTAAGATTTATGTTTTAAGTCACAATTAACGGCTAGGGTTTATTCAGGGTTTTTGGTGTTCAAAGTGCCATTTCACTGGATCCTATTTACCTCCCTGTGGAATGTTGTTTGGGGCCAGTGTGTGGCTTAAGTTTACAGTTTTAAGTCACAATTTGCTTGCTGCACAAAGTTCACTACACAAGTTCATATCCACATCCTTTTCTTCTGTTGCAGCTTCAAACACTGATATAAATATGAATATCAATTTCTAACACCTACTACTGCAAAATTACCGAAATCATAACCAAATTTTTATTACAGTATTGCATATCCAGAGTAATGTACAGTAAGCATATCCAGAATTCAACCAACATTCAACCAACAAACATTCACACTAAATTTCATATCCACAACATTTTCATATACACGAGGGGCCATGCCAAATTTCATTTCCACATCTTTTTCTTCTTTTGCAGCTTCGAAAACTAATATAAAGATGAATATCAAAATTCTAAAACCTACTACTGCTAAAAAATACCAATATTGCTCCCAATTACCCATGCTGCAATAATCTAGGCTAGGTTTACCAATATTGCTCCCAATTACCAATTATCTACAGTGACCATATCTATAATTCAACTGGCATTCAACCAACAAACATTCACAATAAATTTCATATCCATTTTCATTTGCAAATTTCATATCCACATCATTCAGAAACCACTGCTGCAAATGACAGAAATCGAAAATCAATTTCATATACTATTGCAAAGATGAATATCAAGTTCTAAACCCTACTGCTGCAAATGACCAAAATCACCAAAATGAATTACATTTACACTAAAAGAAACCAGCATTCAACCACTGAAAGCAAACAACATTCATTCATCGACCCAATATCGAATTAATACCAAAATCCAAAACCCCATTACCACCACATTTACAAACTAATAACCGCACATACCAAAAAAAAAAACAAATATAAGCTGCAAAACAACATACAATCTCATACGAAACGCTCCATTGCAAACCCTAAACAACAAATGTGTTAAAAATTGTATAATTCATACAAACGGGTGGAAGCCAACCCAAAGACAAACCGATGGAAGCCATAACAGTAAATTCATCTTTGATTCAGGTTTTTCAGACCCTGTCCCAAGTTACAATCACGCACACAAAGCCAGAACTGTCACAAAGTAAGGAATAAACACGGGCCTTAAAACCAGAGACACCCAAGGGGTGTTAACAAGCCGACTGTCCACATTATACAATTGATCATTGCCGTTGAAAACCAGTAACCATATAGGGTCCGAAAAACTAAATAAAACGAAATTATCACAGAGAATTCAAGACAACCCTAACCGAACCAAAGAGTTAACGAAATTATCCATGGGGATATGTAAAGTGTTAAAACGCTGTGGAGATGTTGGTAGGAAACCCCTCCCATTGCAAGATGTAGAGTTGAGGCCACCAACGACCGAGCCAGATATGTAAAGCGTTAAAAAATGCTATGGAGATGCTGGTACGAACCCCTCCCATTGCAGGATGTAGAGCCCAGGCCACCAATGACCGAGCCACCAACGACCGAGCAGGGACAGAGCCGCTAACAACCGCCAACAAGGAGAAAAACACAAATACATTTACAATGCAGCAAGAAAAACAAAAGCAACCAAACAAAAATGGAGCAAAGGCTTAACAAAATCATCCACGAGGAGGAGTGGAGTGTTAAAAAACACTTTGCAAATGCTGGTAGGAAACCCTACCAGTTATAGGATGCAGAGTGGAGGCCACCAACGACCGATCCACCAACGACCGCCAACCAGGAGTGCACCGCAACAAACCGAGCCACCAACGAACTCCAACAGGGAGACACCAGCACCGAACCGAGCCACCAACGAACGCCAACAAGGAGACCCTAGCACTGAAGAAATGCAGAGCTGAGCAAAGGTCCGACCCAAACGATTTATCATGCCAGGAATGTCGCCCAGAACAACAACCAAATGCGCGCAGTATGAGGTTTCCCGGTGCTCCGTGAACGGGTATGCGGCCTACCACCAGGCACGCAGGCAGGAGCGAGCAATGGAGCAGGGGAGGACCACTACCAGGGTGCCGGAACGACCACACACCGGGCCCAAACAAGAATTCACAGGGAGAATGATAAGCCCCAGCAAAATGGCGTTTTCACCATCCAAAACCCCACAAAAACCCTAGCAATAAAGTCATCCATGTGCCTAACATGCAGCTCTATCGTCTCGACCCGTGTCGTACCGAAAAGGGTCCCCGCCAGCTGTCCTCCGAGGTGGCGCGGTGGCCCCCGCGCCACTATTGGCATCTCTCCCCTAATATTGATAAAAACCATAAAAGAGATTACATTAAATGTGGAGTCTTCAATCTCCAAATTTTACCAACTCCAAGTGGAAGGAGGTTCCTACCCCCTAGGTTTTATCAGCTTCGATTGACAGGACTCTCCAACTCCCTTGTTTTCTTGCTCCAATGGAAAGGAGGCTTCGACTCCCTAGACACAAGCTCCAACTTGTGTCAATTTTTCCACAAGGTAGACTATCACATATCTCCTCTAGATCTCAACCAGATTTTGTTCTAAAATTGATGTTAAACAATCTTCAAATACTCATCTCAAATATGCAATAGATGTTCTCTCAAGTTGGAATATGTGCTAACATTAGCCTTCAATCTATTCACAAAGGCACATCTAAATCTACATCAAACTCTACCACATATATCTGCAAAAGAAAGGCTCAAACCCCAAAACAAATCTCAAACATGTCCCTTCAAACGTCACCTTCCTTTTCCTTTATCTGCAATTTGTCCCTTATATTTCTGCGATTTCAAATCCATCTTCCTCGCTTGATCAAGAAAAAAAATGGTGCACTTTCCTCTTACTAATATGCTTTCAGACTTCTAAACTGGGCCAACCTATCACTTTCATGTAAAAACTCTTTCAACGTTTCAAGTGTCTCTTCATAGATTAAATTAGTAAGGCCGACTTACTATAGTCTCTTATTTTCTTCTTTGCACTGTTATGTAGGCTTGAAGAGGGCCAACTTGTCTTCTAGCTTTGTGTAGCTCATTGTGGAGGCTTGTTACTTCAATTCAACATTGTAATGGTACTTCAAACTATGGTACTTCAAACTATCTTCTTAACTAGTCAAACTTTAATATGTTGCTTCAAGATGCTTCAATCACTTTAAGTTTATCATCAAGACACGTCAAGGTTTTACTACAACTTCAACATTACTTCGGGGATTCTTCAAGGCTTCATTAGGACCCTTCAAAAGACTTCAAGTCTCTTTAATGTTTCTTCACAATTTCTTCAATACTTCTACATGCTTCTTCCACTGGTTCTCATGGATTTTTGACATTGTTCTCGTGGAAAGACACTTATTGTGATTCATTCTTTGGATTCTCAACCTTGGCACATTCATATCATGCTACCAATTACACATGCCTTCAATACTTCAAGTCTTGTCGATTGCTCACACCCTCAATGAGACACATTTTCAACAATAACAATGGTAGCTTATTGACTTCAACACTGAGACATGGGTTGCACCATTTCTTAGGTCACTCCAACCTTTAACACATGGCTCAAGATGGAACTTTGACATGATCAATGACAACCACTATAAACATAGAACAATCTCGAAAGAGGTTCAACTTCTCTCTCATCTCCTATTTTAATATTGTATATTTTTTATATTCTTGCAACAGAGAAGGAAGATGACCTCTGTAAGAGGATCAATCCTCATTTAAATCGCATCTAAAACATAGAACAATCCCATTGTATATAGCATGTTAATGCAAAGAGGAGTCGACTCTCTAAAAGAACATTGATTCCATCTTCTTTATCATTTTGAGATGTGTAGGGAGAGCAATCTCTAGCCATCTTCATTATTCATACAGTTTTATTTTTAGAATTTGTTGAGAAATATTCCATGAAGAATAGTACTTTTACTTTTACATAATTAAGAGACAAACTCATTGTCGAGAACCAAGCTTATGGTATAAAATCCAAGTTCATTAAGTCTAACACAAAACCAAGTTCATTGCTTAGAAGTGAAAACCCAACTTCTTATTTAATGTTGAACTTTAGTGGTTAATAACTAGACTCTTTACTTTGTTTGTTGAAAGTGAATTATATGAGCTTATCATTCAAGATGCATGGAGAAACCGTGTGAGATATTAATGCCCCTTCTACCCAGTGAATACATTTCCTAGCTCGGGGGTTCCCGCACAGCTAAAAGAATATAGGTTGACTGAGTGCCTACAGTTGGGTGGAATGATGCAGTCACACATTTGGTCACTTGGGACTTCTTATTCAAGATAAGTATTTGTTATTTGATTTGTCGTTATCATTTGTTTAAGAATGTAACATTTATTTATGATATTTATGTCATGTTGAAATAACTAACAAGTAGTTATTTGATAAGGTAGATGCATGGAGTTATTTATTCTTTTATCATGTTTAGTAAGCTAGTAATAATGGATGATGATATTTGTCACATGTACAAATACACCATTGTTATAAATTCAATAGTTTAGTATTAAATGAATGTAATGCATATCACATTTTTGTGGAAACATAAGGGTCAGTGCAAGGTAATGATACCCACTTATGACACGTTAGTTGCAATGGCATGCTGGAAAAAAAAAATCTTATCATTAAAATGAATTATTAGAGGTACCTACAAATTTTTTTAGAATTAGGTGTAAAAAGATGAAACGTAGAAAAACGGATTACCTTCTGCAAGATATAACTTTTATTTATGGAAAAGTGGTATAACCACCCCAAAATGTCATTATTTTATGATTGGTATGTTATTTTTTCTGTGAAACATAATGCACATGTTTTTGTTGGTCCACCTATTTGTTATGTAAATTGTCAATTTATGAGAAAACAAATATGTAGAGGCGTAGGAAACAGACAAATCTTGTGGGGTGCTATTTTTCCAAAATTTTAAAAGTTAATTTTATATATTTTTTAAATTATGAAAGTCAGTGAAGCCCTAAAACGACATGATCAAGTTTTGGGCCACCATATCATGGTTTGAACATAATCAAAAAACTTTTTTTTTTTTTTAGCTTGTAGGTATTCTTGTACTCTTGTGCGGGTTCTTTTCCGTTCTCGAAATAGGTAAGGCAATCAAAATTTATAGGACAAATAAACGACCTATGTTTTTTACAAATTTGACATGAGTGCAGTTAAAAATGAATTAAAAATAGAAAAAAAATAACAAATCTATTTCAAAAATATATAGTTAGAATATGCACACAGAGCTCGACAAGTGTGTGCAATTTCATCAGTAGTGCACAAGTGGAGCATATGTGGAACTAGGCGTGAAAAACATGAAGTTAAATAAATTGTTGTGTTCTGCCATAAATCAGACCGAACCTCAAGGTTTGGCAATCCGAAGCTAATACCAAACCTGCAAGGGCGCCAAAAAAAATTTAAATTCAGACACGCATGAGTGCAAATGCGTGCACGCGTTATTAGATGTGGGCACACGTTATAGCGTGCACACATTGTGTTTACACTTTTATTTTTATCTCTCTCCCTAAACTCGCCCCCTCCTATATAACCCCACCCCCATTTCTCTTCCAATTCCCCCCTCTCTTCCACTCTACCCAATCCCTCCTCCCTCCCTCACCCCTCTCTTCTCTCATTCCCCACAAGGGTTAGGATATATATTATTACACAAAATCACTAACTTGCATTATCCTCATGTACATATAAATCTTCATCCTTTTAACCATAAATACATGAGCCCCATATCTACTGCAATCCCTAGTACCCAGTACAACTAACCATCATAACTCTTGGCTCACTATAATCCTAAACTAGTATAGCCCCTAAAGCTCCTAAATACTAACACATAATGGAATATATCCCTTAACCCCTATAACCCTAAGCACGTAATCCTAACCTCTAAAGTGTATAGTCAAGTAAAAATTAACTCCTAACCCTTATAACCTCTAATTATCATCAACCCTAAACTCTATCATGAAACACCCAACCCTTTGTCGATCAAAAATTTGAACAATAAGGTTGGCAGAGAACACAGAAATTGATCAGCTAATTCGGTGAAGAACTTTCTTCTAACTTCGTCAACAGAGATGCGGTCTTCAATCGCCTGCTCTTCACATAAATCATTTGCAATATTTTCGCACCACTCCGACAGATTCGTGCATCCTCCGTTGATCAGCTTCGACAACAACTTCCTCTCTACTTCATCAACTGGTCTTTTCATCCAAAAGCTTCTTCAAGGCGGTCGGCACGGACTCTACAAATCTCTCATGGGTCTCAGAGAAGAATCAATCTCTCGCTTGGCTAATCATTAGCTTGTTCCGTCATGCATAGTTCTGCAGGTAATTCACGATTTTCTTCTCCCACCAATCTCTAATCTCCTGTTCTGAAATCATAGGTCATGCTGCTATTTTGTAAATGCATCAACCGGAAATGGAACCGGATGTTGTAGTCCCAAGTTTCATGTGGTTACCATAGATACATTACATGTTATAAGCAAGCATACACAATGAGACATATACAAGAGACGAGATAGATAGAGAGAACACAAGCCTTTATATTAACCAACAAGAGCAGAATACATTCATATAACTGTTAAGTTTAAACCAAATAGACTAGCAAGATCACTGAAAGAAACATAATCACAAGATAGACACAGAATATACCCTGGGAAACCCTCATGGGGTAGAAAACCCAGCAAAGCTTTCCTCCATAAGATGATCAACCAAAATACAAGATGTGCTCCTTCCTTCTTTGTCTCCTTAGCAGATCTACCAGACAAGTGCGCCTCTCTCAAGTGAGTGAGTGTATCAAATGAGGAACATACCTCCTCTATTTATACACTACACTGACATTTATTTTACACAAGTACATGTAGGCTCGTATTTAACCATTAGGTTAAATACCCTATTATAACTGACTGGGCCGACCCCCACATGGTGGGTCTAATAACCCTAGTTACCACAACCAATTCGGAGGAATAAACATCTCCGGATTCATAGTATAATCACATCGGAGGTATGGAACATCTCCAGAATAAATAATATACAAATATAATATTCTTAGAAGTTACAATATTCAACACTCCCCCTTAACGAGAAGGATATTATAACAACATCTGCAGGAGCAACGAGTCATACATCATACATGATACATCTATATATCATCGGAAGCTTTCTTCAATTTGTCTTCATCAGTAACTCAAACAGTTACTGGTATATCAATGTCAACATCAACATCGACATCACGATCATCGGCATCGTCATCACATGATCATCAGCATCGTCATCACACGATCAGTAGCATCGTCATCACACGATCAACAGCATCGTTATCACACGATCAGCAGCATCGTCATCACACGATCAGCAGCATCGTCATCACATGATCATCGGCATTGTCATCAATACACATGATCCTTCCTTTCAGATTTCATCACAATCATATTTAAGACTATCCTTCCTTTCGGAATTACTGGATTTACTGTCTAAGGATGATTAGTCCAACCACAATCATATTTAAGACTATCCTTCCTTTCGGAATTACTGGATTTACTGTCTAAGGATGATTAATCCTACCACAATCACATTTAAGACTATCCTTCCTGGATTTACTGTCTAAGGATGATTAGTCCAACCACAATCATATTTAAGACTATCCTTCCTGGATTTACTGTCTAAGGATGATTAATCCAAGCACAATCACATTTAAGACTATCCTTCCTGGATTTACTGTCTAAGGATGATTAATCCAATCAAAATCACATTTAAGACTATCCTTCCTGGATTTACTGTCTAAGGATGATTAATCCAATCACAATCACATTTAAGACTATCCTTCCTGGATTTACTGTCTAAGGATGATTAATCCAATCACGTGCATTTTAAACCAAGGTCCAGGGACGATGTAGTCCTATCCTCTATTCTCGGAGACACCTGTCTACGGCTCACTTTAGAACTAAAAGTCCAGGGATGATCCAATCCCCTCAAGTCCACCAAGGACTTCATTCTCGGAGACCTCACGTCTACGGCTCTCTTTATGACTGAAAGTCCAGGGATGATCCAATCCCCTCAAGTCCACCAAGGACTTCATTCTCGGAGACCTCACGTCTACGACTCTCTTTAGGACTGAAAGTCCAGGGATGATCCAATCCCCTCAACTGTCCACTAAGGACTTCATTCTCGGAGACCTCACGTCTACGGCTCTCTTTAGGACTGAAAGTCCAGGGATGATCCAATCCCCTCAACTGTCCACTAAGGACTTCATTTTCGGAGACCTCACGTCTACGGCTCACTTTAGAACTTAAGTTCAAGGATGATCCAATCCTCATTTGTATTCTCATCTATACAGGTACAAATATCCAAGAGCATGTATCACATCAAAACATGTATACATCACTAATCAAAACATGTATACATCACATCAAAAACATGTATACATCTAGCATGTATTCTCACTAATACATCTAACATCAAAACATGTATACATCACATCAAAAACATGTATACATCTAGCATGTATTCTCACTAATACATCTAACATCAAAACATGTATACATCACATCAAAAACATGTATACATCTAGCATGTATTCTCACTAATACATCTAACATCAAAACATGTATACATCACATCAAAAACATGTATACATCTAGCATGTATTCTCACTAATATATCTAACATCAAAACATGTATACATCACATCAAAAACATGTATACATCTAAAATAAAAGATATATAAGAGTTCTAAATCTAAATAATTCTAAGTAGGTAAGTGCAACAAAACAAAATTTAAGGGACATAATTGTTATCAAATACTATACTACTCCCCCTTTCGAGGAGGGTCCTTCTGGACTATACCAAGCTTGTCTCGGAAGTATTCAAACTTTACTCGAGACAAAGGTTTAGTCAGGATATCGGCAATCTAATCCTCAGTGCTTATATACTCGAGCTTGATAGATCCTCTCTGCACCATGTCTCGTATATAGAAGTAACGGATCTCAATGTGTTTTGACTTATCATGGAACACAGGATTTTCAGTCATCTTAGTGCAGCTTTGATTATCACACATAATCACATTGGGATCCATTTCTAAGTCAAAAATTCTAGATAAAAGTTTTCGAAGCCACACTGCTTCACAGTTGGCAGAGCAAGCGGCTATATATTCTGCTTCAGCAGTACTGAGGGCCACACTAGATTGTTTCTTGCTGAACCAGGAGATCATGGCAGATCTAAGACCATAACATCCACCTGAAGTACTTTTTCTGTCTGAGACACTACCTGCCCAATCAGAATCTGAGTAACCATGTAACTTGAGTTCATTACCTCCAAGATAGTATAGGCCAAAGTCCACTGTACCTTTTAGGTACCTCATTATATGCTTTGCAGCTATAAGGTGAACATTTCTAGGTTCTACTAGATACTGACTTAGGGTATTTACAGCAAAGCATATATCCGGCCTAGTATTTGTCAAATACATCAATGATCCAATGATTTGTCTATATAGGGTTATATCCACTAGTTCTGATGAATCATTAACTAATAGTTTTAGGTTGGAGTCCATGGGAGTGGCCATGGCTTTACACTCCAACATATCAAATCTTTTGAGAATCTCCACAGTATACTTACCTTGATTTAGAAAGATTCCTTTTGGCTCTTGCCACACTTCTAGGCCTAAGAAGTAGTGCATTAATCCGAGATCTTTCATTTCGAATTCTGAAGAAAGCTTCTTCTTGCTTTCAATAATTTGTTTCTCATTTCCGGTTAGAAATAGATCATCTACATATAATAGCAATATAACAGGTTCATCATCCATCACTTTAAGATAAATATTGGGGTCAGCTTTACTTTTGGTAAAGCCCATGCTTGTTAAGAAACTGTCAATCCTTCCGTACCAAGCCCTAGGAGCTTGCTTCAATCCATATGATGCCTTTTTCAGTTTGCATACATGGGTCCTTCCATCTTTGACCTCAAAACCTTGAGGTTGTTCTATGTATACTTCTTCTTCAATTACACCATTCAGAAAAGCTGTCTTAACATCCATTTGATGCAATTTCCATTTCATCATGGATGCAAGTGCCATGATAGTTCTAATTGAAGTATACCTAGCAACAGGTGCGAATGTTTCTTCATAGTCAATTCCCTCCTTTTGAGAGAATCCTCGGGCTACAAACCTTGCCTTGTGTTTTTCAATGCTACCATCTGCAGCATATTTTATCTTGAAAATCCATTTGGAAGAAACCACACTTTTATCTCTTGGTTTGGGAACTATATCCCAAACATCATTTTTCATTATCGACTGATATTCTTCTGTCATTGCTTCTACCCATTCTTTCTTTTGAGCTGCCTCTTCATAGCTAGTAGGTAGTTGATCCACAAGATCACACATCAAGGCCATATAGTTGGACACTAGCTTTGGTTTCTTTCTTTCTCTAATGGAGCCTTCAGGAGCACCATATTTTTCAGCCCCTTGGATAATATCTCTAGCCCATGCTGGCCTTCTTTTCTTTGATAAATCTGAGATAGGAGGTTCTTGTGGTTCCAACATGTCATGATCCTCTGGTGGATTATCTTCAGGGATGTGAACAGCCTCTGAGTTTCTAGAAGAAGGATCTTCTTCATAGATTTCTTCAAGTTGGCATTTTCTTGATTTCTTGAGAGCTGCTTCTTCATCAAAAGTTACATCTCTACTGATTTCTATATGATGAAAGCCTGGTATGTAAATCCTGAAGGCTTTGGATGATTCACAATAACCAACAAATATTCCTTTCTTACCAAAAGGATCCAACTTGGTTCTCTTTTCTTTTGGAATGTGGATGTACACAGGACACCCAAATATTTTAAGATGGCTTACCTCGGGCTTCTTTCCAGTGAACACTTCTTCTGGAGTTTTGAAATCAAGAGCACTATGAGATAATCTGTTTTGAACATATACTGCTGTCTTAGCTGCTTCAGCCCATAGATACATGGGAAAATCCTGGTCATGTATCATAGTCTTCACAGCTTCCATGATGGTTCTATTTTTCCTTTCTGCAACCCCATTTTGTTGGGGATTGTAGGGAGTGGTTAGTTCTCTCTTGATTCCGACTTCTTTACAAAATTCTTCAAACTCTTTTGAAGTATATTCTCCACCATTGTCTATTCTGAGAATCTTGATTTTCTTTTCTGAGAGATTTTCTATTAGAGCCTTGAACTCTTTGAACTTTCTAAAAACTCCATTCTTACCTTTTAGAAAGTATATCCAAGTTTTCCTTGAATGATCATCAATGAATGAAAGATAGTATTCAAATCCACTTAGAGAGGTGGTGGGCATTGGACCACATACATCTGAGTGTATTAGCTCCAAGATACTCTTAGTCTTTGTTTCACTCTTTGGAAAGGGGTTCTTGACATTCTTCCCTTTCTTACATCCTCTACATGAGCCATCATGATCAACCTTCAAATTTGGTAGTCCTATGACCACCTTGCTTACATAGGGTAAGGCTTTGTAGTTAATGTGAGCTAGTCTTCTATGCCATAGCTCACTGGGACTAGAGGTTTCATGAACAAGGGCAGCTTCTGGATGACCCTTGAGTTTATACAAACCTCCTTCCTCTTCAACAATGACAATTGCATCCTTAATAGATTTGCCTTTGGACCACATTAACACTTGTCCATCAATGAATGCAACTCTATAACCTTTCTTGTCCAATGCTGAGATTGAAAGCAAATTCTTCTTCAATCTTGGAACATACAAAACTTCCTTCATCTTCATGGGGGTTCCAGAATCAAGTTTGTAGTTTGCTTTACCAATTCCCTTAATGGGATATTGATAGTTATCTCCAAGAGATACCTTTAGTGGAGAGGTCTTTTCTTCAAGATTTGATAGAGTCTTCTTTTGCCCTGTCATGTGCTTTGAGGCACCACTATCAATGATCCATGTACCTTCTCCAGGTGTTATAGATCCAAAGAGTGCGGAGAAAAGAACATACTCTTCTGCATCTTCCTCTTCATTTCTTCCAGGTCTTCTTTTGGAGAAGGTCCTTTCTTCATCTTCTTCTTCTCTTCTAGATCTTTTATTGAGAGGCCTTTCTTCCTCTTCAACTTCTTCTTCACTCTCATCTTCTGCAAGATGTGCATGATGTCTTCAGTGGTAAGTACCCTTTTTCTTTTTGTTAGGACAGTCTTTGGCAATGTGTCCTAATTTGTGACAAATGAAACATTGGAATGAGGAGTAATCTCTTCCTTGGAAGGATCCCCTTTTCTTTTGAAATCTTTGTGGAGGATGGGACTCCTTTTGACTATCCTTCTTAAGGTAGGATCGATTCTTTCTTCTCTTGGTATGGGTGGCCAAGGCTTGGTCATCTTCATTGAGCAATGCTTCTCTATTGGCAACCCTAGCTTCTTCTTGAACACAATCCTCCCATACTATATCAAACTTCATGCTTTCTTTTCTGGCACACATGGTTTGTATGAAAGATTCCCATGATCTAGTGAGACCATTTAGAGCTGTCATCACAAGTTCATCTTCATCAAGAGTATCACCAATGGCATCTAGTTGCTCCTTGATTAGAGAGACTCTTGAGAAGTAGTCTTGAATGGATTCTCCTTTGTGCATCTTGGTACTCTTCAACTGAGTCCTTAGATTCATCTTCCTATTGATATTCTTTCCTTCATACATTCTTCCTAGGGCATCATACATTTCCTTTGGAGTCTTCTTGGAAGCCACTTGGGGAATCAAGTGGTCTTTAATAGAATCAGCTATGATTCTCTTTGCCCTAATCAAATCCTTCCTGTGTTTTTCTTTGGCTTCATCTCCTTCTGGTTCTGCAACTTCCTCCTTGATATAATGAGCAAGATCATTCTCCTCAAGAATGAGACCAATTCTGTATTTCCATGCCCGGAAATTTTCTATACCTTCTAGCTTGTCTTCAAGCCTAGTGTTTGGAGCCATCTTCTCTTGGGGGAGTCCAAGAGACAGAGTAGACTTACCTGGAAAGTTACTTTTCACTTTTTCGGAATCTGGAATAGAATTTTATCGCACTTTTGGTAGAATTAGGGTTTGACTTTCCCGGAGTTCTACTCAACCAAAAAGTTCGATCTATAGCTCAAAAGAATGCTCTTGAGAAGGGCTATCCAGCCATGTAATCAGAATTCAAAAATTCCAACTTTTTTTTCTGAAACCAAATTCTGACGTATCGCACTTTTGGTAGAATTAGGGTTTGGATTTCCCGGAGTTCTACCCAACCAAAAAGTTTGATCTAGGGCTTAAAAGAAAGGTATTGAAAAGGGCTATCCAGCCATGCAACCAAAAATCAATAATACCAACTTTGGGCTAAAACCCTAACTTCACCGGAGAGAGAGAGAGAGGTATTCTTACCTTGTGAAAGATGTCCTATTCAGTCTAGATCTGATACCATGTTAAGTTTAAACCAAATAGACTAGCAAGATCACTGAAAGAAACATAATCACAAGATAGACACAGAATATACCCTGGGAAACCCTCATGGGGTAGAAAACCCAGCAAAGCTTTCCTCAATAAGATGATCAACCAAAATACAAGATGTGCTCCTTCCTTCTTTGTCTCCTTAGCAGATCTACCAGACAAGTGCGCCTCTCTCAAGTGAGTGAGTGTATCAAATGAGGAACATACCTCCTCTATTTATACACTACACTGACATTTATTTTACACAAGTACATGTTGGCTCGTATTTAACCATTAGGTTAAATACCCTATTATAACTGACTGGGCCGACCCCCACATGGTGGGTCTAATAACCCTAGTTACCACAACCAATTCGGAGGAATAAACATCTCCGGATTCATAGTATAATCACATCGGAGGTATGGAACATCTCTGAAATAAATAATATACAAATATAATATTCTTAGAAGTTACAATATTCAACAATAACCAATCTAACCATTACATCGGCTCAACAGCCTATATATATATATATATATATATATATATATATATATATATATATATATATTCAATACAGTTATATAACCGTCTATCGGTCTAATCGATCGACCCGACCTATACTAGTCGACGTGACCTGTCGACATATGCTTCATAGTGGTCGGGAGGAGGGCCTAGTCGATAGGCTTACCTAGGCCCCTCCAACAATACATCTTCCATGGAGAAAATCGAATGCCTTGGAGGCAATTCAGAAAGAGCAAAAAGGAAAAGGCTTAGACAAGGCAAAAAAACCCCTAGGTGGCATAAGCAGTTTCCAAAACTGTCCTAGAGGCTCATGAATTTGCTAAGTATGGTATGGCATCTCATGAGTGAGGTAAATAGAATGTATTGATGGATTTAAGAGAGGAGATATGATGTGGAGGCCGAATTGGTCAAGTGGCAAAAGTTTGTAAGTCAACTAGCTTTTCCTTTTCCACTAGAAAGCAGAAAAAACAAGACAAAGCTAACTAAATCATGAAAGCACCTTCTAAACCAGAAATGGAAAGAAATCAGACAGAATCCAATGAAATATTGTCCAAAATTTCCTCAAGTGCGCCCTAGTGACTTAGGATGGCAAGTGGTCCACTAAAAGACAAAACTGGCCTATTTTATCTAGTCAAAACTCAGGAAATTAATCATAAATGATTAATTAATTTATCCTAAGTCTAAAATGGTATAGGTGGGTTTTTAAATATTCCAACAGCCCCCCTTAAGCCTGACTTTATGTGATGAAAATCACAAAAATATTAGAAATATAGGGCCCAAGCAACAAGGCTTATGGTCACCCCAATACAAAAATAACTAGTCCATGTAAACCGAGGAAACAGGGAAAACCTCATGGGAACAAAACCCTCCCTAAAAAATGGGCATGCTTGATGTCTTCATAATGTCTTGTTGCTCATTTGAATGAGCTGAATAAGGTGAATGGGCTGCTTCTGAGTAACCGAATTGATGAAGAGATTGTGGATGTCATGATCATGCATCAGTGCATCAATGTGGTGTAGGCAAGAATCATGTGTAGAAGCTCCATGAAGCTCATCTTCTGATGATGGAGGAGCATCATATGAATTTGTATTGCTGTTGTTCTATGCATACTCCTTCCCAAGAAAAATCAATGAACTCAACAGGATCAATTTATTCTGTAGTTGCAATGTGGTGCACTAGTTCTTGTACCTTCTTCTCAAACTGATGAAGAACCTTTATGATATTGTATAGGAGATCATGTGGCTCTGAAATATCAGAACGTGAGTCATATGGAGCAGCAACCAATAAATATATGGAGTCTACATGATCAAACAAAGTTTTAGTAGGAAAAGTGTGAGAAACTAGGTCACCCTGACAGCTTAGCGAGCCTGGAGAGTGTGAGGACTTGAATTTTGAACCATGAGTGATGGGGTCAGGTCCATATGTGTAAAATATTAGTCCAATGATGGCCAAAAACATGGTTTTCCAACCAATGAAATATATGAAAAACAAAACAGCAACAGAGGCAAGTGCCATAGTGTAGGAAAACATAGAATTGTGTAGTTTCTTAACTGGAGAACTTGGGGGTTGTAGGGTATTTCGTGCATCCAATGGTTGGGAGAATAGTGTGGGAGGTGTCATGACCTACATATCAGACTGTATATCATCTTCAAAATTAGAATCTAAAATATTTGAATGGAGGTGGAAAAACCTTCCAGAAGACAAGTGGATGAACTGATTGAATATTAGAATCATATTGTTATCAGACTTGGATGAACTGATTGAATATTGTACCAAGGAAAGAGTGGAGGTTTCTGATTCTGATATATCAGAATGTGAATCAAAATCAGACACATACGAATTATCTTTCACTCTAGTACTCAAAGCATAAGCATGATTACCTTTGGGAGAGGCTTGGAAATAGTGTTCTTGTTCTTCCTTTGCAAAGTCAGGAACATTTATGTTATGCTCTTCAAGCATCTTGGCCATGATGTCCAATTTCTTTTTGAAGCAATATTTCTCAGGATGAGTTCCTTTGCAGCAATAAGAACACTTGGGCTTCTCCTTATTCATCTTCTTGGATTTGGAATCTCCATCAGAATCCTCTTCATCTAACAACATCTTTTGTTTGGATTTGTCATTCTTGAAACTCTTTGATCCATGAGCAACAAGTGCAAAGTCCTTGGAGGGTGTTAGATCCCTCATTTGGACCAACTTGTCCTTCTCCTAAGTGAGTGAATCAATGAATGCATCCAAGGTTGGAATCTTCCACTTGGGAACTGCAAGTCTTGTAGAATGAAAAGTAGACACAACTACTGAGTATTCAGAGCTCAGTTTTGACGGAATGGTGAGAATTAATTGGTCATCCTTCTTATCTATGCCACATTGCTTGAGTTGAAGCACTGGGTTCTTGAATTTTGAGATGAACTCTTCCATTGAATCAAAATTACTTGGACTAAGTGTGATCAGCTCAATCTCCAATAAATGACCTCTGAGCTCATCCTGTTTTCCAAAGAGAGACTCTAGCTTTGTCCACCATTGATTTGGAGTGGATAGAGAATCAATATGGAATAGAATATCTGGAGATATAGAGAAACAAAGTAACCCATAAGCTTCATCAAGCCTATTGAACCATTTGGATTTTAATGCAACAACTCCTGGATCAGTTTCATGCCCCATAGTGACTCTATAGAATCCTTTGCTTCAAAGTTGGATGATCATACGCGTCTTCTAGTCAAAGTAGTTGAAGGGAGTGAGAGTCACAACTTTAACTTGATTTTGATCCATACTGATGTGCCCTCGGTGATGGAAATACCTACAAAAAACACACTTGGAAATTGTTTTGAATCAATCTAGCTCTGGTACCATGTGAGATTTTCAATTGCTAAGATTTGGATTCATAAGACAATTTCACATGGAATATTTCAGACAATGAGAGAAGAAGAATAGAGAAGATAAATTGTGGGAATCACTCTGTATTTTATTCATCAATATGATAACAATATATAATAAATATTCCATGGAGAAAATCGAATGCCTTGGAGGCCATTTGGAAAGAGCAAAAAGGAAAAGGCTTAGACAAGGCAAAAAACCCCCTAGGTGGCAAAAGAAGTTTCCAAAACTGTCCTAGAGGCTCATGAATTTGTTAAGTATGGCATGGAAGCTCATGAGTGAGGTAAATAGAATGTATTGATGGCTTTAGGAGAGGAGATATGATGTGGAGGTCGAATTGGTCAAGTGGCAAAAGTTTCTAAGTCAAGTAGCTTTACCTTTTCCACTAGAAAGCAGAAAAAACAGGACAAAGCTAACTAAATCAGGAAAGCACCTTCTAAACTAGAAATCGAAAGAAATCAGACAAAATCCAATGAAATCTTATCCAGAATTTCCTCAAGTGTGCCCTAGTGACTTAGGATGGCAAGTGGTCCACTAAAAGACAAAACTGGCCTATTTTACCTAGTCAAAACTCAGGAAATTAATCATAAATGATTAATTAATTTATCCTAAGTCTAAAATGGTATAGATGGGTTTTTAAATATTCCAACAAATCCAAGGTTAACTTCAATCCAAGGTTGGCTCCAATCCAACGTTGACTTCAATCCATGGTTGAATTCAATCCAAGGGTTCCTTCAATCCATAGATGACTTTTAAGCAAGGTTAACTGCAGTGAAAGGTTGGATTAAATCCAAGGTTGACTTCATGCCATGTTTGAATTCAATCCATAGGTGACTTCAATTCATAGTTGAATTTTAATCAAGGTCGACTTCAATCCAAGGTTGGCTTCAATCCAATGTTGACATCAATCCATAGTTGATTTCAATCCAAGGTTGACTTCAATTCAAGAGTGAAGTCAAGATCCAAGGTTGACTTTAATACATTGTTGGCTTCAATCAAAAGTTGACTTCAATTTAAGTTCGACTTCACTCCAAGGTTGATTTCAATCCATTGTTGACTTCAATCCATATTTGACTTTTAAGCAAGGTTGACTTCAATCCAAGGTCTAATTCAATAAAAGGTTGACTTCAATTCATAATTGACTCCCATCCAATGTTGAATGCAATCCATGGCGATCTTCTATCCATAGTTAACTTCAATCCAAGGTTGACTTCAATCGATGGTTGACTTGACACCATAGTTGGATTCAATCCAAGGTTGACTTCAATCCATAGTTGGATTCAATCCAAATGTTTTGTATTTTAAATACTATCAAAAAACTTATGAAAAAATCATTCGAATAAATTTTAATTTATTATAAAGATATTATGAAGATATTAAAATAAGGTTGTGAAATGTAGAAAATCTTCTTATGTAATGAATAAATACAAATGATAAAATTTGAAAATTGATAAAAATAATATAAATTATATATAAGCATAAAATTGAAAACAAATTCAAATGAAATAACAAATAAGGATAAGTTGAATTAAAAATGATTTATCACAATTATGGTTAATTATAAATATCTGGAATTAAATTAATTAGGATTATAAATTAGATAATATATATAATTATTCTTTGTTAATTTGATTTGTTTTCTATTTAAATTATAAATAGAAAAAAATTAATTAATATTATTAATATAATAAATTATAAGTTATATATATTAAATTTTGTTTATTTATTAAGAAAAATAAGATTAATTTTATTATTTATTTAGAGAAATAAGATTAATTTTAGATTACAATCCAATAGGAGAGGTAGCGGAGTCAAAAGAGAAGTCATAAAACCTTTCAAAACGTAATAAGCTGTTTAAAGGTAATAACACAAGTAATGAGTTTTCTCAAAATTGAGTATGATGTAAATTCAAAGATCTTTTATTTTATATCATTAAAAAAAATATTTTCTCTTTGAAATAAAAGACTGTTTTAATTATTAAAAAAAAACAAATTGTCTTATTGTGTTGAGAGGCGTTTCAATATGGGGGATATTTTGTGAGTCGAGTGTTTGTAAAATAACAAAATAATACAAAGTAAATCAAAACAAATAATACAAAGTAAGAAGTAGTAAATATTATGTCAACCATAAACAAAAAAAATATTACAAAGTAAAAAGTAAATATGAGACTAAACTAGAGACTTTAGAGCTTAGGATTATGTGGTAAATATTATGTCAGCCATAAACAAAAAAGAATAATACTAAGTAAAAAGTAAATATGAGACTTAAACTATAAACTTTACTTTTTACTTTTAATACAAAGTGGCCATAAACAAAAAAGAATAATACAAAGTAAAAAGTAAATATGAGATTTAAACTAAAGACTTTAAAGCTTAGGATTAGGTGGCTCAGGTATTGCACTGAAAGAGCTATTCAAGGAGAGGTTTGCCAATATTAACATCACCATTTTCTGTTTGAATTTGTTTTTTTTTTTCCAAGAAATTGAACCCGGATGGATGGAATGAAATCCATCTAACCCCATCAAAGAGCCACTATATCTTTAACAAAACACAAATTTTATAACCTTATCTTTGACAAAACACAGATTTTGTTGATTACTTATTTATAACAAACCAATTATATTTATGATTGAGCTTGTAATATGTACTTCATATCTGATCATAAAGGGGCTTTAAAAATAACGCGAAAACTATTGAATTCAGCAGTGTTGAAGGGCATGATCTCGATGGTGTCAAAATATATCCAGATCTGATATAGGGTTAGATATCCTTTTGCGTAAACTATTTGTAAGTGCTAGTGGTGGACGTTCACGTCGATTATGAGATTATGCTATAGTACTCGCAACGTCAAAAATGTAATTGATTATGTCCACAATTCCATCAGAGGAAAAATATTCTTTAATAGATTTCCTGATTTTTTTTTAAAGCAACATTAAGTTGAAATGGCCAATAATTTTTTTCTTCAAATGGACTTCTGATATGTACTTGAAACATATATAATATTTTCTTCAATAACCTTTTGAATATGGCCAAATGATGATTTTGGTCAGAGACCTAATGACTCAAAGAAACTCTGAAAAAACTAAGGTGTGTGGGTGGCGAGCTCAGACAATGTCTGATAAGAGATGTGGCTAGATGTTGGAATTAGAAAACGAAAAGAACAAAACTCTTTTTCTAACAAACTATTAGATTTTTAACTTAGCAGTATAATTTTCATCTCTTCCAACTTTATTTCATTATTTACTTCATCCCACAATTATAACATTATTCATTTTCAATAAAAGTAAAAGCAAGGATCATAACATTATTCATTTGCAATAGAAGTAAAAGCAAAGATCATTGAAAGATAATGATGCACAAGAGACATAAAGATTTATCCTAGGAAATCCAAACGGGAGAAAACCCAACAAACATTTATGAGAAGAAAATCAATCCAATATAAGAACAATACCAATCATGAAGATTAATCCCTAGCACAAGAGTGTGCTCTTCTTCCACAAGAAACCCTAGCTAACCTTGAGAGAGAAATATAATAAGATAACCCCAAAATTATGCTTCTTGCCATCTTCACTTGTCCTACTTGAGAAGTTCGCACCACATGAGAGAGAGAGAGAGAGAAATGAGCTTGAATGAATGTGAAAATGAATTGTGAAAGCACTTTATTTATATTCTTCTGTTCACTAGAAGTTTCCACAATTCGGTCGGCTTGTACTTTTATTTATTCTTTATTTATCTTTTATTTATCTTTCAAGTCAACTTGTCGTTTTGTCTTCTATGGTCAATTTACCCCCCTTATTGGGGTAATTGTGCTCTTCCTTGCTTTCCACTTTCTTTGGAACTTCTTCAATGAATTGTCTTGACTTGTTTGGATATTTCTTCATCATAGAAATTTTTCTCCTTGTTGATGTCTCGTCACATGTTGATCCAATCTCCGATGTAGATTTGACCATACCCTAAGAAGTACCAGACATTTCTTAGAGCCAATGTCAATTACAACATTAGATTAGACATTGTCTCACCACAAGGGATGAAACCCTTGTCACATAGACAAGTCAACTCACTATACTAGAATGAATCACTTCTTCATGAAGCACTCCTACATGGACTATGCACTGTGACCTCTAGCCTCCTATCACTCAAGCCACTTCACATGACAAAACAGAGACTAAGCATCCAATCCACAAGACACATATCTAGTCAATTCACATGACTATATCATAGGGCTATGAAGGGGTCATTCTCTACCGATTATTGGTCAATTCACTCGACCAATGTGGGATAATGATCCGTGGAATGTTTGCTTGATGTTGAAACCCTAGAGAACATCAACACTCCCTCTCAACAAGGGAGACATTCTGCTACACCCCAAGCTTCACGCTTGGTTGAGAATGTCCATCAGTACTGCATCTGCACTACATCTGCATCCGTACGGTACCTGTAATGCATCTGCCTCTAGTACTATGTTGTTTGTACTTCTCATCAAAACCATTCATTTCACATGAATGTGTGTATGCTCCTCTAGATCATTCATTTCACACGAATGTCTCTCTGCTTATCTGGATCATTCATTTCACATGAATGTCTCTTTGCTCATTTGGTGTCTAGGCCATTCATTTCTCATGAATGTCTGACTGATCATCATCAGATATCCATCAATGCTACCTCTCACTCAAAGGGGTATTCTCCATCATGCCAAGCTTGTCCCTAAAGTATACAAACTTTGCCTTGGACAAAGGCTTGGTGAGAATATTGGCTATTTGCTCATCCGTGGATATGTATTGGAGCTTTAGTGCTCCATTCTGCACCATGTCTCGAATGAAATGGTATTTGATCTCCAGATCAAATAGCCCTATGACACTAGTTGAAACTCACTTTACTTTTCTTATACTGAGTACCACAAAAGCATGCTTCCCACTAATCTAGGATATCAATTGATCCAAGCTGGAGCAATACCTCAATATGCTTCTCTGTCCACTGCACTCTTCTTAGTTAGAATTTGTATATATTTTGCAGCTTCAATTCATCACTTAAGATCACATCAATTGTACCACACAAGTACCTCAACACATGCTTTTCCATAACCCAATGGAAGAATCTTGGCTCAACCATAACTAGCTTAGGGTATTTACTGCAAAGCAAATATCTCATAAAAAATCTGATCAACTGTCTGTACATCACCAAATATGAATCCAAGGCAGAATCACCCAAATTCTCCAAATTTGTCATCATAGTTATAGCCATGGACTTGCAATCCATCATCCTGAATCTCTCAGGATCTTAACTGTATACTCCCTCTGTCTGAGGAAGATATCATTTGGTCTCTGCCACACTTCTAATATCAAGAAGTAATGCATCAGGATAAGACCCTTCATCTTGAATGAGGCCAACTCCCTCTTGCACTCGATACTGAACTTCTTTGTTCCCATATTGGAACGGAGTACTGAGATCAAATGATCACCGTCATCAACCTACTACACTTGTCTATTCATCTGTGTCATCTCCATCAAGTGGGTTTGGTAAGAGAACCCTCCTATTCTTGTAGGGACATTGAATACTATCTATGACTCCCTCTGAGCCTGTAAAATGGCCGCCCTTCATAAGTCATCTTTAATGCTGATCAACATTACATGTTTGATCTTGTAGATCTACTTGGAAGTCATCATTAGCTTCCCTTTCAAGTCTCAACACTATCTTCACACATCATTCCTAACGTGTTGTCCTACTGCATCCTCGTCACGAGAAGGTTTGGAATTAATGATGTGACTCATGATGTTATACAACATGAGAACCTATAAGGTATTTTGTTCTCTCTCTGAAGGTACCACTGGGACATGCATGCCTTCTTGCATCCTACGAGACCATTCTTTCTTCTTTCTGATCACTGCATCATCTCTTGGTAGATCCATTGGTTATGTTGGTCCATCCTAGTAATAAAAGGGATGATCATTGTACTAGAGGAACACTCATCCTTCATAGGTTCATGTTTGGGCCAATCTCTCCACACCATATAATCAAGATAATGACAAATTGATTTCCCTTGCTATACCATTCACCTCTAGTCATATGACTCATGCTCTGAGGATGAATGTCTACTCAATCATGGATCTTCGTATTCTTCCTTGGTACATGGGTGTATGCTAGTCAACCAAGGATTCTATTTGGATTCACTTCTGTGAATGCTTTCTCAATAGTCTTGTCCCCCATTATTGGCGAGGACACTTGATATGAGCATAGGTTGTTGTACTAGATGCATCTTCCCATAGGAACATGGGTAGGTCTTGATCACAGATCATTATCTCCATAATATTCACAATGGACCTATTCTGCAACACATGACATAGATGTCCACACGGGTTAACCAGTACTAATTTAAACAATTATGTTATTCATCAATAAAGTAACAATTAAAATCAAGCAAATAAAACTCATTACATGAGGTACAAAATACTTATCTTTGTTTATTTTATTGGATCCCTCTTGATCTCTGCCTTCTTGCAGAAATCACTGGAGTTCTCAAATATTTATCTTCTTTCTTGTCGTAAGCTCATTGAATATTGCAACCTAGGTCTTCATAAATCACCAATGACAATTACATATTGCAACACATCATTTAGAGATGAAGTTGTCATTGGTGCACATGTAGAGTGGTACTAGAAGAAGTACTTCTTTCGAAGATCATCTGCAATTTCCTCAAGCTTATCTTCTTTTGTCTTCTTTGATGGAGGCTCCTCAACACTGGTTGTTGATGCATGCTACTTTCTCTTCCTTTACTCTTGAGTACACTGAGAAGCAAGGTGAACAAATTTCTAACAATTGTAGCACCCTATATTTGAAAGATCCTTCTTCTTCTCTTTAGTTGGATTTGATACTTCACCTGTATTTTTCTTCTTTTCAAACTTTCTTCTTCCTTTTCCTTTTCTTGCATGTGCAACAAGAGCTTGGTTTTCTTCTTCTCGAGGTTTCTATGATTTATTCTTGGATAGTATTTTTTCCTCCTCTTGAATGAAATCATCCCATAGTCGATCAAACTTGGGTAACTCTTCTCTTCCACAAACACTTTGAATAAATGATTCCCGTGAGGAAGGGAGTCCACTGAGAGTTGCCATAACAAGTTATGCATCTTCAATAAGGCCTCCAATGGATTTAATATGATCTCTCAATTGTGAGCCCTTCATAAAGTGGGTAGCCACTAAATCCGAGTTGGTCATCTTTATGCAACATAGTTGATTTCTCAAAGCTAGTCTTATGCTAGTGGTTTTAATTTTGAACAATTCCACTAAGGTATCATACATGGATTTGGAAGTTGTTAACTCGGAAATATGAGGAATCAAGTGGTAATTTATAGAATTTATCAAGATTCTCTTTGCTTTTGCTTCACTCTTCTTGTATTTATCTTGATCCTCGTCATCTTCTAGTTCTGAGATATCCTTTTTTTACATAGTCCTCGATTTCATTTTCTTCTAAGACAAAGAGTATTATAGTCTTCCAAGATCTAAAGTTTGAAGCACCATCCATTCTATCTTCCACTCTGATACTGGACACCATTTTGACAAAATTTGAAAATCTGGCCTAGAAACCCTAGTAGGAGCTAGGTCAAAATTGAAGTTTGGAAAAACTGAAAATGACCTTCACAGATAGGTGAACCCTCCTGTTGGGAAGATTAATTGTCTAATTAAATAAACAACTGAAACTCCCATAACATAAATTGTCATCCCAAGGAAGTCTTTTATTTCAAAGCTATCCTGTAATATCTACGCAAGAACAATTTCTACTTGACACTGTTGATCTATTGGTATGAAATCGAAACTCGTTGAAGGCTAAATCACACTTTCTTGCAAAATCAAATCAACTCACTCTAGCTTAAATTGGCATTCAAATTAAATTCACACTTGCACTCATTGTAGCAAAACAGAGCTCCTACTTCTGAACATAAATCCACTCACTATCTCAGTTATAGCACACAAATTCAATCATTCTCATAACTGCTTAAATCACTGCAAATGAATATGAATAAAAAATGAGTTTTGAGTTTTCAAATTTATATAAATGTTGGCCAACAATTTACTAATATAAATGACAGTGAATAAAGATTTGATCAGTAAATAAAATCATGAATGAAACACACATGCACAAATAAAATTATACTTACAATCAACGCTACCAGCATCTGCTCAGGGAAGAGGGCCCTTCCTCCACTGAGAAGAGATGGATCTCCACAATGAAAGTCTACAACTCCAGAATTAAGAAATTGCCAGCATGTACTATCAAATGAAATTATTACAATAGAGTTTGGATCAGATTCTACAGCATATGATTGCTTGCTCCCCCCCCCCCCCCCACATGAGATTGATTACATATTTATGCATAAAAATCCTTCATGAAGATGACGAACCGAATTCCCAACTTGGAATTTGTTTTAACAAATTTGCTAAATTGAAACACTGACTGCAACAGTAAATCTGGCAAAATCACCTTTAAAGAACCACCCGTATCTCTCAAACCATGGCTCTTTTGGGAGATTTTCTTAGGAGCTAATTAGTTGAGGTCGTTATGCACAAAACCCATGTCCTGGATTTTAGATATTATTCTTCATCAGCCCACAAATTGAAACACAAATAAATGTGTTCTCATTTGGCATGCGTTTTTGGTTGGGGCTGTTTTATCATGAGTTGGAAGCTACCATGTTGGACCTGGGTATGAATTCAAGATCACAAATCCACATCATAAAACCTAAGAACACAACCATGTTGTATATTTCCATGTGGACGTGTGCTATCATTCCAACTTTGGAGGCTTGAACCGTGAGTGTTTCTACAAGAGATTGCTTTGTAAACCATCATTAGTAAAATCATGCATAATAGTCTTCAATTCATCAAAAATAAAGGAAAATAATCATTATTAACCACTAAAGCCTCAATGGGAGTAATATGGTATTTTGACAAGCAGTTATAACAAATGGATGGAAAATTGAATGATAAATGAGTAATAATAGGAAGAAGATGGATGAAATAAGTGTCGATAAGTGATGAAAATAGGGACAAATTCGTGACCCAACATCTCCCCCAAACTGAAATTGATGCATGTCCTCATGCAACCCAATATCTGTGTAGCATCCAAACTAGAAGGACTCATTTGACTGTTGCTTTCATTTTATCATGCATAGTGACTAAAACCACTTTGCTTGCCTATTGATGATGCTTAATGGAATATTATGCTTCTTTCCAAATAATACTTGAAACTTCTTCAAACAGTGGTTGTTGCATTTCTCATGAAAACACAATCTCAAAACATGTCAACATTAGAAAATTATGAACACAACAAGTGATGATTCCTCAATATAAGTTCATACAGATCATCTTAGCAGCTTTATGTTTCATGTTCATAGCCATCATACCTTCAAAAGTATCCCTCAAGTGATTTCTAGCAATTCTGATGGAGTTTCAGCAAAGTGTAGTGGAATAACAACAGTTTTGAAAATTCTAGTTGGTATGCAAACCATAACTTGGATGAAGAATATTTTTGGTAATTTTATAGTTCACCTTTTAATACATATTTCTACCAAAAATCATAGCAATTTGATGCACAAATCCCAATATATCCTGCTGCTCAAAATCGTTGTTGAAACTCTTCTGAGACACTGATGAAACATTGCTAAAACAATGTTGAAATCATTGAATTTCTCTCAAAGTCTAAAATGGATATGGATCGAAATTTTCATGCAAGTTATTATTATTCTAGTGCATCTCCACACTAAATTTGGGAAAGACCCATTTCACATATTTCGGTAAATGAGCAAATAAGTCACTGTAAGTCTATATTGGCAAATTTTTGCAGGTGTTTTAGCAAACTTCTTGAACCAATTTCTCACAAAATACAAACTGGGTTTGGCTGAAATTTTTCAAGCAATTTGTTACTAGTCCAATGCATCTCCACACCAAATATTAGAGATACCCACATCATGGATTTTGAGAAAAATGCAAATTGGTTGTAGGTGATGATGGTCATTTTCTTGAAATCCATTAAGCATTTTTTCCTAAAAAATGGTGAGTATATTTATCTTACCACAATGCTTCTACTCACCAAAAATAAAATCCATCTGATGCATGGATCTCTAGATATAGGCAAAATGGTTGTAGGTTATGATGGTCATTTTCTCGAAAACCGTGCATTGGATTGAGCTGAAACTTACCAGAGTTGTTCTGCATGATGTTATGCATTCCCTATCCAAAAATCAGGAGAATTCAATTCTCAGTTTGCAATATATCATCAATTCAATTTCTACATTAAATATGGAAAAATAATGTGCATGAGTAATGTGAATAGCAAACCAGCAAGCATGGTAACTCCTCCTCCCAAACTGAATAATTTCCATGTCCTCATGGAAAAGAAGAGTTTTTAGCTAAGTTGTAAATAACCATCTCCCTCAAACTTAACATGATGTCATCCTCAAATAATATAGGCTGAACATAATGTATAATTCAAATTGCAGTAGAGGATTTGTAGTGCTAAAATGCACAGAAAAACAAAATTCCCAAATATGAAAACAATGTTGATTCTTGAGGTCCATGAGGATCCACATGTGGGGGACCTAGCTTGGTCTTTGTTCACAACAACTTTGAATATGTAAACCAATTCATGCATCAAAGACCTTCAAATTACAAGCCTCACTACCTTTATGTGTGCCCACCGATTCATTTTAGACTTCCCTCTTTCAAGTATGCAATACCACATCCATGCCAACAAATATTTAGATCCATTATTGCAGACATAACAAGCATGAACAAAAGGTATTGAATCCCACTTATGAATCAAATTGTGACTCAAATATGTTTAAATCTTCCCATCCCATTTACCATATCCATTTTAAGATTAATGCCAAATAATGTCTGTTAATGCTACTGTATATATGGCTCTAAATATGTTGCCTCAAACTTTTGGAAAACAGTAGTAGGATAGACTAAAACTTACATGGTTTCTCCGTTGCTATGTATTATGGTGCTCTTAGCAAACTTTTTAATGTCATGGTGGCTTGATTATAGTCTTGGAAATTCCATCAACATACTTTTTCAAGCCTACATTTCATCTTTTCTTGGTTTCCTTTAAATCATGAATGTTTTGTTTTTTAAGGCTGCCCCTTGTTTCACAATCTCAATTTTAATTGCATCCATATGAATGCCCTGCTACTGTTGTTGTATGCTTTCATGATCCAAGCAACTAGTCCACATTACTGTTGTAATATACTAGAGGTTTTGAGTTTGTTAAATATCAACAAGTGTTGGAAATTATGTTGTCCACATATGCCCTATGTGACAAGCTGCTACATGAATGCAAGATCATATTTGTTTGGGTAGTGAAAGCATTTGTCAATTTTTCTGCCATAGATTTCCTTCTAAGACTACAGTAGCATGCTAAAGTCTGAGTATACAATGGAAATCTTGAATAAATTATGGGCAACGTGTGGATGGCGATGTAGAAAAACATAAATCAAGCAAGGAAGATATTGTGTTGGAGATGGCATTTATAGAATGTTGTCTAGTAGAGGATGCTTTGGCTTCTTGATTTTTACTAGGATAGACTTTCACTTTCTAAGATGCAACAATGAAAAAAAATAAGCATGTTACTCCAAAGGCTGGCCTGTCTTTCATCATTATGAATGCTCATGACAACAATTGTAAATCAATGTATGTATCCATTAACCAGAAACTCATATCTCTGAATGTATTTTTTGTTGTATAGAAGCATAAGCTTCTTTTGTTGTAGGTTCTTGTGGATCATCAAAAGTGCCTTCTCTTCCTATTGTCGGTTCTTGTGTGGCATCAACAAATCAGTTACTCATGCTTGGATGTAGTAGATGTTGGAAGGGACTTGAAGTGGAATGGTGAGGTTTTAGAAATGGACAAAGATAGTAGTGGATGGATAATAGAGGTAATGGCATGGTGTTTCCCCCCAAACTGAAGGCTTTTTATATCCTTGAAAAATGGAAAATGGTAAAGAAGTGAATGATAATGGAAGGGGATAATTCTTAATGGCTTTCATGATATTTTCCTAAACTTTTAATAAATAAAAAACTCATGCTATTTTACCTCAAGTTTTACCTCCGTGGAAGCCTTGGTTGGCATGGATGGAATGATGCTGGAGCAATGTAGGCCGATCTAATGCTGAGACATATGTATATGAGAGATAAAACTGAATGAGGCTGAATCTCATTTGAAATGATGTTGTGTTGTTTGCATGTAAGACTGCTGGAAATCTTCATCTTCACCCCTCCTAATGGTACAAACCTGTCCACATGAATTGGTTTTGCTGAATTCGAATGTGGAAAGGTCTCATTGGATTACCAACCATTGATGACTGTTGTTGACCAATGCAAGACTTTCCACCAATAATGACAGTGGGAGCCAATGTACCCTTGATGCACCCTGTCAGGTGTTAATAAATTTGTTGTTGTTGAACCCCCTACAGAATTTAACAATCAGGAGGCATTATTGCATCCCCACTGTTGTTAGCGAGAAATTTTTTCATTGAGGCATACAAACTTTAAGGTATCAATACATTTATGATATTGAACCCAGAAAATGTACTGAGGTCGATGGGAAAAGACCATTGGAAGGTGGACCTTAATGAATTCCACATCATCCAATATGAGTATAAAATGATTGGTAGGACTATAGATAAGATATATCACTATCAAATAGTTTTTATTTAGCAAAAGGAAAAGGACAACAAGGCAAATGACTCAGAAAGTATGAAACTCAGAAATGGAAAGTATATGTGAAGTCATGATGTAGTAGTGATAGCAAATAAAAGGTTAAGGTTGACTACAGAAGAAGTGGAAATTGGGACTTCATCATGAATGGATTTTTAGATCTTTCAAAGGAGGAAGGTGAGTGAATATATCATAGCACAATTTGCTTCTTGAGAGGTTTCAAATGGCAACAAATGGTATGCCAGGTGTGATGAGCTTAGCTCCTTCATGCTCTCATTGAGACATGCTTTTCTGAAAAGATTGTGATCTTTGAAAATCATTTTTGCATAAAGTAGTATTTTTTTTATTATCCTCGAACCTGAAAAAGACTTAGCACTAATATGCAATAAAACGTGAGATCTGAAATTCACAAATAGTGCTTAATGAAACAAATTATAGGAAAAATAAAATGCAGTTTTACCTATCGGCAGTGGTGCAGCTTATACTATCTCCTTTTGTTGATGTCTCTTTTGAGTGATTCCAAAAACCATATTATATCTAATTACTATAATTTTGTTTTCAGGAAGGATTTTTGTAACAAATAGAAACAAATTAAGTTTTGAAAATCGAAGACAAAAATTGATTTAAGCATTTTGTTCAAATAAACAACGATTCCCAATCATTCCTGAAAACATCTCATAGCCATTCCTTAGATTTCTACTTTTTGATCTTCCAAATCGCAACAAGGCGTAGGAAGAGAGCATGCTTATTTGAAAATAAAAATTGTAGAAACAAAAGCATGGTTTTATTATGTTATTCTATCCTACCCTATTATACTTGGAAATATAAAAATTGTTTCAAGTGTATGCATATTTCCAATGTAACCACATACATAACAGTATTATAAACATATTCACACTCAAGTTTGAAAAATTTAATTTAAATCATATGAGAGTGTGAGAGACTAGATGCGGAAAATAATATGATACAAATAAGGAAGGAAGAATGAAAGAATGATGTGACCCGATAACTACTTTGAACCATATTTCAATATAAATATGATATTTTTTATTCCCTTCTTGGTTTAAATCACGCTGCATATCCTCTTTGGCCTCCTCGATCTTAGGTTCGAATGATTGCTTCCCATTAGATATATGTGACTCATGGAATGTTGGTTCTTCTTTCACTTCTGGAGAGGTGGATAAGTTTTTGACTGCTGTTAAGATGTGCTCTTCCTGAGAAGAAGAAATCTCAGCCGTTGCTAGGATTTGAGAGAGTTCTTCCAAACTTATGTTCATCCTTGAATCCATCTTGTTGGTACTCCTGTATTCATAAATGGATTAGTAGAAAGAGGGGGGTTCTTAAAACACCCAAAATTTAACTACAATATGAATTTAAAGCTAAATGAATTAAACTAGTTGCATAAATAAAACCACTCTAGTAGAAAATAAATAATACACTCTTGAAAAAATGGAAATCACACCACCCTTAAAAGCAAATTCAACCAAATGAAAAACAATCATGCATCCTACATGCCCTGACTCTTATGAGGCCGAGCCCATTACAGTCTATCAAAGGATGTGTATCTCTTCACTATGTCTTACCGCCCAGAAACCCTAGAATCAGGAACACATCTACCATGCTCTATTTTAACAGTGCATCTACAAAACAATGCCAGATGTACTTTTGCACCATCGATAACTTCCCCGGCAACGACGCCAAAATGTTGGACAGATTAATTGTATAATTAAATAAATAGTTGAAACTTCCATAACATAAATTGTCAACCCAAGGAAGTCTTTTATTTCAAATCTATCGTGCAATATCTACGCAAGCACAATTTATACCTGACATTGTTGATCTATTGGTATGAAATCGAAACTCGTTCTAGGCTAAATCACACTTTCTTGCAAAATCAAATCAATTCACTCTAGCTTAAATTGGCATTCAAATTAAATTGACACTTGCACTCATTGTAGCAAATCAAAGCTCCTACTTCTGAATATAAATCCAATCACTATCTCAGTTATAGCACACAAATTCAATCATTCTCATAACTGCTTAAATGACTGCAAATAAATATGAATAAAAAATGAGTTTTGAGTTTTCAAATTTGTATGAATGTTGGCCAACAATCTACTAATATAAATGACAATGAATAAAGATCTAATCAGTCAATAAAATCAGGAATGAAACACACATGCACAACTAATATTATAATTACAATCAACGCTACTAGCATCTTCTCAGGGAAGAGGACCCTTCCTCCACTCAGCAGAGCTAGATCTCCACAATGAAAGTATACAACTCCATAATTAAGAAACTGCCATCATGTATTATCAAAATGAAATTATTACAACAGAGTTTGGATCAGATTCTACAGCATATGATTGCTTTCTCTCCCCCCCCACATGAGATTGATTACATATTTATACATAAAATTTCTTCATGAGAATGAGGAACCGAATTCCCAACTTGGAATTTGTTTTAACAAATTTGCTAAATTGAAATACCAGACGCAACAGTAAATCTGGAAAAATACCCTTTAAATAACCACTCGTATCTCTCAAACCACAGATGTTTTAGGCGATTTTCTCACGAGTCAAGTAACTAAGGCCATTGCACAAAACCCAGTCCCCGATTTTTGAGATTCTTCTTCATCTTCCCGCAAATTGCAACGCAAATCAATGTGTTCTTATCTGGCATGCATTTTTTGTTGGGGCCGTTTGATCATGAGTTGTAGGATTCCATGTTGGACATGGGTACACATTCAAGATCACAAATCCATGTCATCAAACCTAAGAACACAACCATGTTGTATATTTCCATGTGGACGTGTGCTAGCATGCCAACTTTGGAGGCTTGAACCGTGAGTGTTGCTACAAGAGATTGCTTCGTAAACCGTCATTAGTAAAATCATGCATAATAGTCTTCAATTTATCAAAAATAAAGGAAAATAATCATTATTAACCACTAAAGCATCAATGGGAGTAATATGGTATTTTACAAGCAGTTACAATAAATGGATGGAAAATGGAATGATAAATGAGTAATAATAGGAAGAAGAGGGATGAAATAGGTGTCGATAAGTGATGGAAATAGGGACAAATCTGCGACCCAACACCTCCTAGGTAAATTTCAAGAATGCTAACGTCAAACCCAATCGGTGGATAGAAAGGCTCAAAACTGGAAGCGCTAGTTCTTGACCCCCGATAGAATTAGGTCAAAAATTGAAGTTCTCCAAACTGAAATATGTTTCCATAGATAAGTGCACCCTCCTAGGGTGAGTTCCAAGGTGCAATTTCCATGTCAAAACTGTGGAGAGAAGTATCCAAAGTTGGAAGCCCTAGTTTCCATATTAGGGCACAAAGAGTATCCGACAATGTCTTCTATTCAAAACTGCTCTGATACCATGTTAGATTTTTAACTTAGTAGTATAATTTTCATCTCTTCCAACTGTATTTAATTACTTAAGTCATCCCACAATTATAGCATTATTCACTTGCAATAGAAGTAAAAGAAAGGATCACTGAAAGATAATCATGCACAAGAGACACAAAGATTTATCCTAGGAAACCCAAACGAGATAAAACCCAACAAACTTTTCTTAGAAGAAAATCAATCCAATATAAGAACAATACCAATCATGAAGATTAATCCCTAGCACAAGAGTGTGATCTTCTTCCACAAGAACCCCTAGAGAACCTTGAGAGAGATAGAGATAATAAGATAACCCCAAAATTCTTCTTCTTGTGATCTTCACTTGTCATCCTTGAGAAGTGCACACCACTTGAGAGAGAGAGAGAGATGAGCTTGAATGAATGTGAAAATGAAGTGCGAAAGCACTTTATTTATATTCTTCTTTTCACTAGAAGTTTCCACAATTAGGTCGGCTTGTACTTTTATTTATTCTTTATTTATATTTTATTTATTTTTCAAGCCGACTTGTCATTTTGTCTTCTAGGGTCAATTTACCCTTTTTATTGGGGTAATAGTGCTCTTCTTTGCTTTCCACTTTCTTTGGGACTTATTCAATGGATTGTCTTTATTTCTTTGGATATTTCTTCGCCATAGAAAAGTTTCTCCTTGTTGATGTCTTGTCACATGCCAATCCATTCTCTCATGTAGATATCTACTGTAGATTTGACCGTACTCTAATAAGTATTGGACACTTAGAGCCAATATCAAATACAACATTAGATTAGACTTTGTCTCACTACAAGGGATGAATCCCTTGTCACATAGACAATTCAACTCACTCTACTAGAATGGATCACTTCTTCATGAAAAAATACCACATGGTGTATGCAATGTGACCTCTAGCCTCCTATCACTCAAGCCACTTCACATGGAAAGACAAAGACTAAGAATCCAAGCCATAAGACACATATAGTCAATTCAAATGACTATATAAAAGGGATACAAAGGGACCATTCTCTACCGACTATTCGTCAATTCACTTGACGAATGTGGGAGAATGATCTGCAGAATGTTTGCCCGATGATGAAACCTTGGAGAATATCAACACAAACATCCAACATAAGTAGGACAAAAAACAGTAATCCATAGGGCATAATAAAATATATATTGAATAAGAATAAATGAGATGATACAAATCCATGGAACGGTGTGCTTTAAATAAGCATTGTCTTGTCACCTTGGGATGATAGACATACATTTTCATTAGGTCATGTCACTTCATAAAATGTTTTTTTTTCAATATATATTATTATTATTATTATTGTTTACATATATTTCAAATTAAGTCCATAATCATGAAATAGGCCCACTTGGTAGCTAGATGAAAAATAATAATAATAAGCGATTGTTGGCATAGACCCCTGGGTATACTCCTGAGAAAGTATAAATACACGAGTATTGTTGTATTGATATATGTTAGATGATATTATGTTGTAACAAGAATGACTTATGGAGTGATTCCTTCCATGAGTATTTGATGGTGTTACCCTACCTCAAGGGTTCTTTCCATATTCTTTTGTTCATTCTTATGTGTATGAATTTTGGTGTTTGTGAAGTTTAAGGGTTCTATCTGGTTGAGATTCAATTTCAAGAGTTAAAGATTACTCACTACAAGTAGAACACCTTCTAGTGGAGGCTGTAGCGGAACCCCCCCAAAAAACACATTGCTTCTCCATTTATAATAGAGGTTTCTAGTGGAGGCAGGCAAGCATAGGTTTTAATAGATTTTTTTATTGCTGCACCTAAACTATTATGGTGCACCAGTGTTTCATGTGGTTTGGGCACACTGCTATTGGTTTTTAGTGACAGTGCACCGATCCTTCTAATTGGTTTAGGAGCATTGGTGCTCTATGAACCATGTGTACTGATATGATTTTAGCCCCAAAAAACTATCAGTGCTCCACTTTTGTAATGGTGCATCAAGGATCCTCTTTGGATAAGGTGCACTAGTGTCGTTGTTCCTTATTGGTGAACCTGCACCGGTGTTGGTGCTCCTCTTTGGTGAAGGTGCACTACTTCTATTTTTAAGGTGTGGGTGCACTGGTGCTCCATGAACCATGTGCACAAATATTCTTTTGGCCAAAAAAACATTGATGCTCCAGTACTTTTCAAATGGCGCACCAGTGCTCCTCATTGGTTAAGGTGCATTGGTGTCGGTGCTCCTCATTGGTGAAGGCACATCGGTGTTGGTGCTCCTCATTGGTGAAGGCACATCGGTGTTGGTGCTCCTCTTTGGTGAAGGCACATTGGTTCTCTTTTTAAGGCGTGGGTGCACCGGTGCTGCATGACCCATGTGAACCAATATTCTTTTGGCCAATGAAAACATTGGTGCTCTACCTTTGAAATGGTGCACTGGTGCTCCTCTTTGGTTAAGGCGCGTTGGTGTCAATGATCCTCTTTGGTCAAGGAAAATCGGTTTCAATGTTCCTTTTTGGTGAAGGAACAGTGGTGTTCCTTTGATGGTGTGGGTGCACCGATGCTTCTGGTTAAAAAAAGTACCAAACAATAAGTCATTTGCAGGTTAACAATGTTTCTATACATGCAGAAAACTATTTTTTTTTCATGACATTCTATTTTATATTCACAGTGCTCCTATTCTAGGTGAGCACACAAGTGCTTCTCTTTGGTGAAGGTGCATTGGTGTTATTATATGGTTAAGGTGCACCAGTGTCAGTTCTCCTCTTTAGGGAAGGAAAGTCGATTTCGATGCTCCTGTTTGGGGGAAGCGTACTGATGCTCATTTTTAGTATAAGTGCAACGGTGGTCTTGTTTTAAGGTGTGGGAACACTAGTGCTTATTCTTTGGTTCGAGAGCATTGATTCTCCACGTTAGGCATATTATCTCTAGTGGATGAGTGGTTTTGGAGGGTTATCATTAAACATTTTCCATGTAACAATTGAGTGGTTTTATAATTACAAGATATTCACTCATTAAGTGGTAAATGGAGTGGTTTTACACTCGCCATGGTTTTGTATGGGTGGCTTCATCACCATTACTATAAATTGTAATGTTTAACATTTCAATATCAATTATTGTACATTTTCATAATATTTTTTTATGTTTATTGATAGGTCTTATTTCATATGCTTTTAACTATAGTTTTTCTATTTCAAACAATCATTAAAATTATAAAATTTGTTTAATATTCAGCAAGTATTTCAATTTTAAATTGTAAATACGAGACTCATTAATAAACAAGGGTAAGAACTAATACTTGGAATATTCAAAATCAAAGTCATTATATCATTACAGTTTAATAATCATGTATTTATTAAACCACCTCCCTTTATTTGCACGTTCACAAGGTTTATGTACACAACATATTGTTTTTTGTCATCAGTGCTCCTCTTTCGTATGGGTGCATTGATGCTCATTGTTGGTTAATGTGCACAGGTGCTAATCTTTGGTATAAGTGCATCAGTTCTTATTTAATGAAGGCGCACCAATGCTCCATGACTATAAATTGTAATGCTTGATGTTTCAATATTAATTATTGTACGATTTTATAATATTATTTTTATGTTTATTGATAATGTCTTATTTCATATGATTTTAACTATAAATTTTATTTCAAACAATCAAAATTGTAATTTTTGTTTAATATTAGGGAAGCATTTCATTTTTAAATTGTAAATAAGATATTCATTAATAAACAAGGTTAAGAACTAATACTTGGAATATCCAAAATCAAGTTATTACATCACTACATTTTAATAATCATGTATTTATTAAATTGCCTCCCTTTATTTGCACATCCATGAGGTTTCTATACACGACAAATTGTGTTTTTGTTATCGATGCTCCTCTTTTCTATGGGAGCACCAATGCTCATTGTTGGTTAAGGTGTACTGGTGCTCATTGTTGGTTAAGGTGCACTGGTGCTCATATTTGGTATAAGTGTATTGCTGCTTATTTATTTTAGGTCCATGACCCATGTGCACTAGTGTGGTTTTGTCCAAAAAAACATCAATGCTCCTCTTTGGTGAAGGCGTACCAGTTTCGGTGCTCCTCTTTGGTGAAGGTGCACCAATGTTGGTGCTCCTCTTTGGTTGAAGCACACCAATGTTAGTGCTCATATTTGGTGAAGGCGCACTAGTGTCAGTGCTCCTCTTTATTGAAGGTGCATCGGTGTCAATGCTCTTCATTGGTGAAGGTATACCAATTCTCATCTTTGGTATAAGCTCATCAATGCTTATTTACTATAGGTGCACTGAACCTTCAATGGAAACCTACGCTAAAACCTCTGGTTGTTGACAAAAAACCTCTACTAAAAACCTCTATTAGTGCCTCTATTACTAATTGCGAAGGTTGTAGCGGAGGTTTTTTTGACAATTTTCCCAAATCTTGTAACACTAAAAACCTCCACTACAACCTCCACTAGAAGGTTTTTTCCTTGTAGTGAGTTTAACTTTCCTCATAATAAACCTTTAATACAAATTTGCTTCACATATAAATCCCCTTAATATATGAGGAGGCCAACATCCCTTGAAAGGATATGAGTCATAGTTGTAATAGGACGAGGGGAAAAATCCCTCTCCCTCTCTAGGGCCTCCCATGCAAACCAAAGATACATGGGTTGACTTGTTGTTGCTATGGATATATCTAATTGACATACAAATTTCATCAACCAAATATTTCTATAAAATAAACAATATATATAGTAAATTTTCATTTGTAATATTCATTAAATATTGAACATATTTTTTTTACATAAAAAATATGTTAAACTAACTAATGCATCGCTTTAAGCAAATGCAATGTTAATGCTGCAAATGTATTAGTGCACTAGTATTATGATGTGATACACTTATACAAAAGCATTATACATTGTGCTCTTATGTATAAGTGTACGCACCAGGTAGTGCGAAATGTATTATAAATATTATTAGAAATTAATGCTCTTAATATATTGATGCACCATTTTGATCTAAACACACTTGTTGATGCCTGGAAAAATCCCCATGTCGATAATAGGGATTCTCCCTAGTGAGAAATCCTAATTAGACTTCCAAACATTTCAAATAGGGAACCCATATGGATTTTGGCCCGGATACCATTCATTTGTTAGGGATTTTGTTGGTTCCATCTTGGTATGTCATTTATGGTTTTATTTTATTAAATTAAATGCATGATGGTTTCATCTAGGATGCAAGCTAAAATAACCTAATCTATCCTTACAAGGAGTGAAAGTTACAAGAACGAGCAGTAAATGAAGCAAAATACATTCCAACAACATATAACTACCAAACATAAAATATATCATAGCTACAAAGTGAGAATTAAATATTGAGATAACTATAACATAAAACTAGTTGCGTTCATGGCTCGTAGAAAGCAAAAGAATACTACATTCATCACATACAAAATAAGCAGCAATGAACCATTAAAGTAATCCAACAGGTAAACTGAACAATCTTACTACATATGAAACACAGGAGAACAATAAATTAGTTCCATAACATTCATCCATACAACAAACACATCTTCCAATGCCAAGCTTGAGTCAAGAAGTTGTCTATTCATGTTCAGAAATAGTTCATATACAGAGTGAGTAGCCAACAATTTCTAGCCCCACCCAAACTCCCTCTCTCTTTTCTCCACCTCTCTTTTATAGTTTGCTATAATCCTCTAGGTGACCATTCGATTTTCCTCAAGGAAGTTACAACTTTTGAAATTCCCAAGCACATGTAACTTAATATTTACATTTTCAATAGAGAATATGACAAAAGGAAATTGAAGTTACATAATCAAGATGGGGCGTTCCCTTGAGCTTGAATAAATTCATCCTAAAGTTTACAATCACAAGAAATTGCATTTAACTTTTGGGGCTCTAATAAACGTAAAGCTACGTCATGAAGGACCATTTCTTTATATAAATTATTTAATCCTTTGTTGTTGAATTGTGTCCTGAAGTCAGATATTGAGCCTCCAACATTGGTTTCCCAATATGCTCTTGTAAGACCTGTAAAATGATTTGGTTTGTACCCTAATTAGTTCCCTGGTATTCATCTTTGATCATCCTGAGTTCCTCTAACGTCTGTGCTCTTGGGATGGGTTCTTCAAATGTTTCGGTAGGAGGTACATGGCATATTTCAAATACTTTGGATATATTATGGTGCACCTTCTTAACCTTCTCCATCAATGCTTCAAGCTCTTTATGTAACGTTTTCTTGGCTTTCTAGAAATTATCAGAAGTGGCATAGTCAAGCTACATCTCTTCTATTGTCTGCTTGGGTAAATTGGGTGGGATTTACGTACGTTGATTGTGCCATGTTGCCACCCTTTTCAATTTCCCTTTTACACGAGTGAGCTTGAGACCACTACTCCGAGCCACATCTGATACCTCTTTGAGATCGAAGACTATCTTTTGAGCTTTGAACAATTGATGATAATGAAATAATTGTTCTTGTAGAGTAGTTGCACAATTCTAGAATTGAGCTAGACCTTGTCTCTCTTCTCTGGAAGCATTCAACTCAGTTGTTAACTAGTTCTTGTCTCGTTGAAGAGTTCCTACTTGAGCCTCAAAATCTAAATTCCCCATTATCAGATTCTTGATATGCTTTTCCGACTTGTCTTCCTTGTCTTGTAGCTCCATTATCTGCAAGTTCATGGCTACTTTATTCACCTCGAGTGATTCAACATGAGTGGTTAGAGCATCCTTTTATTATTGTAAGCTTTGATCCAGGTCTGTACATTGCGTTACACTTTTCAAACTCCATGGCATCATGCTAGTGTTTCAAATAAACCCCGTCAATTCTAGCTTGCAAGAGGAGGTCCTTCAATTTGCCAATATTCGTCTTATCTTTCTCAACATCTTGTAGTAGCTTTTGGATATTATCTTGGCTTGATATAGCAACATCCATGCATGTGGATGTAATAATTCATGGTTCTTGATCCATTGCCTCAAAGATCGAGACTTCCTGAGTGGTGATGAAATCTAGTTGTGAGGAAACCTTGAGTCTTTTTTCCATTCTTTTGATGATCTTCTTCCTCTTGGAGTTGAATATTATAGTTTCTAATTTTTCCACAGCATGTTCTTTAGATGGTGTGTATGGGTTAAGGCCTAATTCCTTGAAGTGAAAATGGCCTCCAATGATTTGGATCTCGGTGCTTGTAGTGGTATAGTCAATGTACATGTATTGAGGACCACTACCCTACAATTCTTAGACATGTTCTTGTTCTTGTTCCATGACATTTTTTTGAGCTTCCTCTTGCTCTTTTATCTTAATTTCTTCTTGAAAAATTTGCTCTTCCATTATTTGATCCTTCTCTTGCTCATTGAGAAATTATGTTTTCCTCCTTTCTTCTTCTATAGCTTTCCACCATTGCTCCTCCTATTGAGATTTATTTGCTTGCTCCTCGTCTTGTAGTAATTTATGTTGTACTTCTTCCACTATTTCCCCAGTTTGTTTAGCAGTTCCCACCTCTTTAGTGCTTTTCCATTGTTTTCTCCTCTTATATAACTCTTCAAAATTGTGGTCCCTCTGATACACTTCCTCATCAACACAAAATTGATCATCATAGGGATAAGAGATTTTGACAGCTAAACAATGATTGGATACATTTCCATGACTATCATTTATGAAAAAGGTCCTTTCTCCAAAGTGGAAGGATTCAAAATCCTTGGTCAACTCAGCTGCTTCCTTTACTTTAGACATATTCTATGCCCCAACTGTTATAAGTAAAGGAGGCCATGATGCCTTCTTATTAGTGTTCAAGAATTGTCCGATATCATTTATCAATGTTTGCTGCACGATTTCCTTGAGAACCATATAGCTTGTGATATACTTAGGGTAGACATATGGAGCTTTGGATCCCCCATATATGCACAAATATGTACCTTCATATGTTAAGTACCAATCTCCTATTGGGTCAACGTTCGAATAGCATAGTTCGACATGCAGTTAGGTGTCCTACCATATATGATTTTGTACAGGGGAATAATAAATTCCTTGCAAATTTGTTGGTAGTGGCTAGCATCTTTATGTGCCCATAGCACTTGGCAGCACACATGTATAGGCACTTCATTGGGATTCCATTTGCACCCCATGCTAGGAAAGTGATAAATAATTCACACACAGTCTATCAAATATGAAGACATATGAAACTTTGCTTTGTTCACGAGGATATCGGCCTATGATTTTTTAATGGACTCTTCCATATTCACAAAAATGATATATATCTTCCCAATTGAATCATGCAGCAGGAATTGTGATGTAATATATCAATGGGATCCATATGAGCTTGAAATGTGCTTCATTGGCCATTCCATATATTCGGCATTAAAGCACTGCAATAACTCTATAAGGAGACCACAATAGCTTGGTTTCATATTTCCACTCTAGTTCTGATGAAATTGCTTTCGGGTAACCACATCTTCTGGATGAATTCAAGATAGTCCAACTGCAAGCTCTCAACCCATTCCATGGTCATGTAAATTTATATTTTGGGGATTCTAAAAGATTTCACGAGATGGGCTAGTTGAAATGAAGCCATACCTTTTCCCAAAGTGTCCTTTACAATGTCGTCCATGGCATCAATATGAGGTATAAACCAACCTATTACCTATGCACAAGGGAACAATTAGGCTCTTGCTTCCGCTTTATGAAGCCCAAATCTTTTGATGTTCTGATAAATAAGAACCTCTTGTATACTAGCATGCTGATACTCTTCACTACTGAAAAGCTTGTATATTTCTCCCCATTTCTACTCAGGTTCAATGCCAGATTCTTCATCTTGTTCATCATCTAAGGGTATCACCTACACAACCTTAGATTGTTGTCTCGTGGCTCACTGTGACATTGTGGAATCTTGTAAGACATCATGAACAATATCATTTTCCATGAGATACAAAAAAATGGTATAATCACTCTAACATGTTACTGATGAATTAATGTAAGTACCAAGAATCACAACCCAAAACCCCCTTCATGAATAGAATTAAATTAGAGGATGGCCCTTGAGTATCTCATAACTAAAATAGATCCTGACAATCATGAGTAGTTAGGTTTTCAGTTACCCCAAAAGATTCAAATCTTCCTGCCATGCAATCGCAAATACCAAAGAGGGGAAAAAAATTAACCAATGTTATCGGCCTTAGATGATATGAGATCTCATCAAGGATACGATAGGCGCAATGATGGAACTGTGAAATTTCTAGGGATGAGGTTAAATAAGACATGGTTAAAACTACCCAATAGGGTTGTAGAAACTTTCGTGAGGGTATTACGAAATCAGAGGCCCAAAATAATCTGTTTAAATCAAGTGGGGAAAAAATCGAAGGGAATACCAATGTGAAAACCCGAGTGCATTTGACCCCACTTGAAGGAAAGAAGGCATGGCTTGGGACTGGGTTTTAGGTTCTAGGTTATTCTCGCCAAACAAATTCCAATAAGGTTGAGTTGTAGGGGTCGTATAACTTCTATACAATCTACCTACGATCCGAAAAAGTGAACTAATTCAACCACTAATAAGAGGATCGATGCCTTAGGTCATTAGTTAGGGTTTAGGATCCATACAACAAAGGTAGGATATTGATTCGTAAAAAACCATGGTTTATAGGGGGAAAACATTTACTATAGTTGGAGGACATTAGGGATGGATAAATGCAGGCAAACGATGACCTCGCTCTGCACTGTCCAAGTGGATCCATGTGACAAGGTATAGTTTTCACATAATCATCGCATAAGTGACAATGACAGGAAAGCAAAACAATGGGTAAAATGGGGGAGGGAAAGTTATTTATAACCCTGAAATTACCTCCCCCCTTTACAAGTAAATCGAATGCATGGTTAAAAATGAGCACGAACGGCCTTTTCAGTGAGCTTGAGAGAATCACACCAAAGCGTTTCGACAACTTCTTATGAGTCTCTCCAAAGTGTTTCAATGAAACTAAACCAGTTTTTACAAAAATCGAGCTTCCCAGGTTTTTCGGCAGTCGGAGATAAGTCTCATCAACGAGTTGGAGAAAACATGACGAAGTGCTTTGGTGACTCTAGATGAGTTTTTCCAAAGCGTTTCGATGGGATTGGATGAGTTTTGTCAATGAGAATCCTTAGTGTTTCATCAACGAGATTTCCCGATATCCGACGAACTGTTTTAGCAGAGATTTTTGAGTTGGACGACACTTTGAGACTTAGAAAAAAAAAGGGCAAAACGTCGAAGAGATGGAGGAAAAGGGCCAACATATCGATGAACTTAACACAACTCGTTGAAACAGACAATTTGAGTATTTTAGCTGAAATGAAGAAACTCGGCAAAATTCGCCGAAACATAAAAAACTTGGAAAAATTTTAAGTGTTTTCTCTCTTGGTGGGGGAATATTTTCAAACAATACTTGGTGTTTAACACCCAAAAATTGTTCACCTAGCTCATCCCCCTAGTCACATAATCCATTTATCCCTTTTTCCTACATTTTTGGCCTCCAAAAACCCAAAAATCCTTAAATTGGTAACCAAATGGACACAAAATCATTATTTCCCTCATCAATTAATGAAAATCCTTCAAAAAGAATAAAATACGATAAAAAAGGGTCAAAATCCCCAAAAAAGAAAATGAAAAGGGGGAAAAAGTCCAAATATAATTAAAAAGGACAGAAAACATCAAATACCACTGGCCAATACTATTGGTTGCCCAATACCATGGGTCCATACTGCACCACCCAAAATTGCTATTAAAAGGTGATGGAGGCCCCCTATTCAACATCCATGTATCACTCTTCCTACCCTTATGTTGCCAAAATTCCTACTGCACTCTATCCTACCTCTTTGAGCCTTTGTGCCCATATAATTGAGTCTTGGCCACCATTTGAGCATTTGGAGAAGAGAAAGGAACCTTGGATATCTGGCACGACTCTTCATACAGCTGCGAGGCCCCCCATCTCCTCAACTTCTGAGGTAAAATCTAATTGTGAACCATTATTTGCAACATAATACAAAATACAAATTTTATTCATGGGTTCCTATCTATTTACTTTACTGCAGTAATTAGTTAGATTTGCTTTTACTTTTATTTGCATTCACACATATTATTTATCTTTTAAGAACTACTACTAAGGGTTCCATAATCCTTAATAGGTGTTCTTTAGCATGAGCTAGTGTGAGAACGCTAGCTACACTTGGTTAAGCTTAAGGGAAACCAAAATTTTCCCAAGGTGGAAAAAATCAAGGAGGGGCCCCAATCATTTCAAATAAAGGATGGGGAAGGAGGTTACAGCTGCAACAATTGGCAATGGATTGGGAGAGCCTTATATCTCCGAGACAAAAATTTGATCGCTTGTAACCTATGATTGTATCAACTCGTATCTGCAGGCCCCACTTCAGCTCAAAGTGACTTCTTAGTATAGGAGTCATAGTATAATTCATCCATATTGTGTTTCAAACCACCTTGTTTCAAGCCTAAGAGTGGCATGAGAGTGATCAAGTATTATTAGGTAGGTGTACTAAAGGATAGCTTAAGTTAGGCTTTCGCAACTACTCTCCCAAGGCTAGATTATGGAGTTCAGTTTCCGGACTAATATTTTCAATGTACATTTAAGGCATGACACCACAAGGTAAGTGACAAAGTTATACACATGCAATTATGTTTTCCTCATCTCTTACACTAAGGAAAAATCTCTACTGCTAGTAGGCATCTATAGCCTCGACAAAGTTGTCTCTTGCACTCATTTTACAGCTAAGTGCTCTAGTCCCATTCTTATAGTAAGTATTTTCATTGTATATGAAACTTTATTTGTTCTATTTTGAGAGTTTCTGCTTAGCTGTGTTTCTAGATGGGGGTTGAATCAATAATCCTTTTACAGGGGTGGGATAACATATATAGTCACTTTGATTTGTTATGCACTCACAAAGTCTTGCTTCCTTCCCGTGGGTCGGCCATTTGTGCACATTTCAAGAACACAGTTAATTATATGTTGAGGTGAGTGGAGCTTAATAAGAGTAAATAGGAAATCTTTCTCAAGTGCATTCATTAAAAAATTCAATTCATTTCAATTACAACTTTATCATTATGATACCGCTTTTCGATGAAGCAGATACATGTGTTACTTGACAGATGGGCTGAGATCCTTTCAAATGATAGTGCTAGAAAGTGCATCACCAAATCCTTGGCCTAAAAAGGAGTCTAGTCATCACAGCGTTTCCCAATAGCCATGAAAATTGGACTTATTAGTTGGTTGGGGACGTTCAATAATTTATGAGATCAGTAATTTCCCATTCTACACTATGATTGCTGAACTCAACTTATTAAAAGAAGGTTAAAATGAAAGCAATGAAGTGAAACCAAAGTAACTGGGCTTATAACAAATGAAGACAAATAAAGGAAAGGCTAAAACAAAGTGGTATAAAGCAAAGCAACAAGGGAAAAGCTTTATTTATGTACAAGTTTGGTTTTCCCTCAAACTAAGTGAAGTACTACTTCAAATCTTGGCCTTTCATAGGGATAGCATCTACCTCCCCTTCCAAGTTTTATAGTCTATATCTATCGGGGTCAAGCTTTTTAGTGATAGTGTAAGGACCAATCCATCAATGTTGAAACTTTGTATGTTTCCCTTTTTCATCATGAGGCTTGTCCCATTTCAAGACCAAATCTCCTATGTCATACTCCTTTTTCCTTGCCCGACTATTGTCAAACCATCTCTTGACTATTTGTTGATGAGACATGAATATTTTCCTATCCTTCTCTTTTCTCTTCAAATCTCAACAAGGTATTAATTAGTTATTGGATAGCATGGATGTTAGACTCTCTCAAGGCTTGAGTTAACTGAAGGGAAGGAAAGAGTATGTTTTGGGGCAGAATGGCTTATTTTCCATAAACCAGGGTGAAAAGTGAGGCTCCTAAGGAATTATTTTGTGTGACCTTATCATCCCATAGAGCATTTGGGAGTGCAGTGTGCCAACTTTGATTTTCAATGATAGTTTTTTTCAAGATTATCATAAGATTTTTGTTTGTTGATTCTGCTGACCCATTCCCTTGAGGATAATAATTAGAACAATAATGCAATTTAATCCCTTTTTCTAAATCAAATTCACTTAGTTTCAATGAGGAAAAATTTGAATCATTATCAAATACCAAGGAAATTGGAACCCCAAACCCGATTATAATGTTTTCTTCCAAGAATCTGATGACTTCCTCCTCGTTTAAACTATGTAGAGGAATTGCTTATGTCCAGCGCGTGAAGTATTCTGTGGCGGTGAGGATATAATGGTTTTCTTTAGAAGGATTTGGGTTTATCTCACCTATAAAAGCCAAGCCCTACTATTCAAATGGTTCCATAATCACCACAGGTTGTAACGGTACTGCTAGTTTTATCTCCCTTTGGGTGATCTTCTAATAGATGGAACCCTTTCAGGCATAAGCATGTGAGTCTTTAAAAAAAGTTGGCCAATAACCTGTTTTGAGAATTTTATGTGCAGTAGTCTCTCTCGAGTAAATTCCTCTAGTAGGTCCGTCATGTAATTCAATCAAAACCTTTTCCGCATCTTCCTTTTCTAAGCATCTTAGGAGAAATCAATCATAGTTTTTTTAAACAAGGCTCCATCAATTATTTGATATGATGTTGATTTCAAATGTAGAGCTCTTATTTGGTTCGAACTCCAATGATCTAGGGAATATCCAGGTTTCAAATATTGCAATAGATCGTGATACCATGAGTCAGGAGCAATAGTGATATAATGCACCTCTTGCACACTTATGTCTGCTTCGTTGTACCAACCTTCATCTTCCTCTGCCTCTCCCGAGTTATCCATTAGTATATTGCACAATGCTTGTCCTTTAATGATAGTGGTGGGTTCCAATTCCAAATCATATTTTTGTAATGTTGTAACCTAGTTCCCTTTCCTTTCTCCCAGCTCGTTTTGTACAAAAAGTGATCTAGCCAATGGGTGAGTGACTATGAATTTGTTCCTATTTTTCAAAATATAGGGCCTAGACTATTTTATAGCCTTAAAGACCACATAGACATGTTTTTCAATGTTTGGATAATTTAGCTCATCACCCTGTAAACGAGTGCTCATGAATGAGATCAAGTTATCATCCCCTTGCTCTCCTTTCTGAGTGAGCACTATCGTAAGGGAATGATCAGACACAAGGGTATAAATTATGAAATCTATTTCAAATTCAAGACTTATTAATGAAGGTGCAACATCAATTGTAGCTTTGATTCAATGAAAATAATTTTTTTCAATATCTATCCATTCAAACTCTGTGTCCTACTTTATTATTTGTTGTGGGCGTTTTACTATTTGAGCAAAGTCAGAAACAATCCTATGAACAAAATTAATCTTCCCCGTAAAATATTGCATTTATTTCTTATTATGGGACATGGGAATCTGTAAAATAGCTCGTACACATTTAGGATCCACATAGACTCCCTTTTTAGAAATAAAATGTCCCAACAATATCCCTTCTGAAAAATCAAAGATACTCTTTTTGGGGTTGAGAGATATACCACATTTTTGACACCTTTCAAAAAGATGCTTCAGATGATGAAAGTGATCTTCCCTTTTCTTGGAGAATACCGTGACATCGTCTAGGTATAAAACCACAATGCGACCAATCAATTTGTGGAATATAGTGTCCAAGGCCCTTTGAAATGTGGATCATACATTCATTATACCAAATGGCATTTTGCAAAAGGAAAATGTTCCCCATTTCATGCGAAAAGTGGTTTTCAAACGATCTTCTTTAGCCACAAGTACTTGATTGTATCCTGAGAACCCGTCCAATAGAGAAAAAAATTTAGACTCATAGAAAATTTGCAAAATCTATTCCATAGAAGGAACATGGTAGTTATATTTGTCAAAGGCCCTATTAAGATTGTGAAAATCTACAAATAACCTGATTTCTCCTTATTTCTTTCGTACTAGAACCAAATTTGCCACCCATTCTGAATGGATGACCTTGAATATGATCCTAGTATCCAAGAGTTTCTTTAATTCCTTTTGAATTAAGGGCTCTAGTGTTGGGTGCACCTTCCATAGATTCTATTGGAATGGTATGAATCCTACTTTAATAGGAATAATGTGTTGCATGATGCAAGTGTCATAATTTTTCATCTCATCATAAGTCCAGTCAAAGACATTCTTATACTATTTAAATAGTTGGGTAAATATCCATCTCTCACCTGGAGAGAAACACATCCCAAGATTCATGTACCTAGGCTCCTTTGATGTTCCCATATTTACCAATTCATATTGCATAGAGGAGCTATTGGTCTTGAAATTTACAGGATTTCTAAACTTATGCTGCAAATCAGACAACTTGTCAAGTGTACGTACCCCTTTAGGAAATAATTTTCCTCTAGGATGACTTCCATTCTCTCCAGACTTGTTCAAATATGATTGATGTTAATCATCATCGATAATAGAGCTCTTGAAAGTTCCATCATCTATTAAAATATTTATAAGGTGTGGATCATCATCAAACACTCTCCAATTGGTCGCATTGCCTGGAATAAAAGGCTGAAAAGTAGTTCAATTAAAGATTTGTCATTAAGAGGAATCAAACACGAGGTACTATTTTCTAATAAATTAGCTACAACATTCATTGATCTGGGAATGGAACTAATGTTGAAGGCTTCAAGATTCGAAATCAAATTCCATACCTCATCCTAGTACCCTTTTAAGTGTGGAGATAAACAATGAATGGTATTCCTAACTTGTACGACAATTATTTTTGAATCACCAAATAATTTTAAATATTTTACATTTAAATCAATAGCCTTTTTGAGACCTTGGACCATGGATTCGTACTCAGCAGTTTTATTGGTGCAATCAAACTCTAACCTACAAGAGAGATAAGTTTTATACCTTTGGGGACCAACAAGGACACAACCAACCCCTGCACCCTCCTGTGTTTTGGATCCATCAAAAAACAAAGTCCAAAAATCAGATTATCTATTATCTCTAGAATCTAAGTTAGTTTCTGGATTTGCATCAATAACTAATTCTACTATGTTACAATCATTATTATCATCCCATGAGAATTGAAGGAGATTAGGTTGTGTGTTTGATTCATGGATGCTAAAATTTGCTTGATAACATCCTGGTTCAATTTCCAGAAAATAGTTACCCAAAACCGAATGGTAAAATTTACAGGCTCATTTTTCCCTTCCAATTCGGTGATAGTAATCTTCATGGGTGGATCTCTATTCACCCTTATCTATTTTGGATTGTTTTTGTAAGGGAGCCACAAGTGATACTAGTCAATGGAAAAATATCCTTGCAGTTTACTAGACCAGTCTTTGCTCAATAAAAACCCATAAGCTTCCAGTATATCTACCACAACAATATCAATGAACTTGCATACTCTCTCATTTGAGGCTAATATGATAAAAAAAAACAGTTCATCAATTACCTTCACATCAGAACTATCAAGATAAATTATCCTAGAAGGACAAGAAGTTAGTTGACCATTTATTCGTTTGCAAACATAATAGGGAATAACATTGGAAGCAACTCCAGAATCCATCAAACAATTATGAACATTATAATTGTAAATTTTGAATGTGAGCAAGAAAGGTGGGGTCTGGGATTTGGATTTTCCTCCAATACTAGCTTCATTAATTTCTTTATCTTTTCCATCATCAGCTTGTTTCTTTTCTTTTCCCTTAGTGGTGGGGGGTTTTGTCTGAGTATTAAGGTCAAGAGCTTCTATAGGATGCTTCTTCTGTTGAGGCAAGCGACGTATTTAAAACAAAGATATATTTTCCTTAGTCTTCTTGATATCTTCTACCATCATATCCCATATTATAACTACCTTCTATATTTCTATTGACACCCGGGTTTGGATGGAATGGGTCCAAGTGTCAACGCAAGGATAGCAATCCGATCGGAGAACTTCAATAAACCCCTGCATATATTTCCCTATTTCCTAGTTGTTTGGGATGATTTCTTCTGACGGATTTAAGCCTCTATTGGCCTTATAGTTTTTATACCAAAGGAGACTTATCAGTTGTGTGAACTAAATGACTAAATTTGAAAAGTATAATGGAAGTGATGATTTCTTAGTGTCACTATTCGGAAAGGAAAACCTATCTGAAGTATGTTAGAATTAGTTAATTAGGTTCTACTAAATTAATAGAATATGCAACATGAATAAAGAAGAGAAATATTCCTTATTCTTAGCTGAACATTCACTGATCACAGTTAAAATGAAACATCACTTAACTTGCAACAGTTTAAGATTGCAAAGATAAAATATTTAAACCAATAAAAGCTATCATTTAATAAAACCAAACAATCAATATCTTAACATGTTAATAACTCTCAAGAAAAGATGCCATGTACAAAGATCAATGGAAACATTCGATAGACTATGTCATCACAATTCATTTATAGAAAATATTCAAAGTAAACAATTATTTCCTGTAATTATCAACATTTAAGACAAGTTAGCTAAATAATAATAATAAAAAACTTAAGAGGAACATAATCATAACAAGGAAACTTTGTCTGATCATATGTGGAACCAAATGTAGACATCATCCCATCTTTCATTAATAGGTGTGCAAAAAATTACAAACAAGTATTATAGAGACAAAGAATTCCACAAAGTCTGATCCAAGAAATTACATCATGTTCGACTGCACAGGATAATTCCAAAAGATCGAACACCTAGAGCAGCCACTCACACAAACATATCACAGATCAACACATCAATGTTTTCATGTGGTTTAAACCTTCAAAAGGGAAACACTCCATGGCCCTAGCCAAATAGCTACTTGAGGCAGTTTATTATGCAAAAGAAAGAAGGTTACAAATGAGCTTCTCATAATCGATCAACTAGCAAGTGACCCTCAATGCTCTTTAAATAGATATCATGCACCAATCGAGTGTTAAGCCATGGATCAAAGGTAGTTATGATATAAGAAAAGTTGAACCATTGGATCACTCTATGTATAGAACATATTGTGACCGTTGGATTAGATATTTACAAATGCATACTAAATAAACACACTTTTCCTAATGGATATATTATAACAAGTCGATCTTAACTAACTTCGAAGTTTCTAAATATAATAACATCCTTTTATCCCTTTTTCGAGCTCATTAAAACTGAATGAAAAAGGAACTCCATGTAGCAATTTTCTCTCTCCTTCAAAGCTCCTTAAAAATAAAGATGAATTTTTTGGGCTTGTTAAAATTCCATGGAAAAGGTATCCTTATGAGCATTCTTTCCTCTCTCATTCAAGCTCGTTAAAAATGGAAGGAGGTATCGAATTTACCTTTTTGGGCTCGTTAAATTGTTATAGAAATGGACCTATATCAAGCACTCTTATATCTTTTCCTCAAGCTTGTTAAAAAATAAAGAACAATTCGAGTTTACTTTTTCAAGCTCGTTAAAGTCCTACGAAAAATATCTTATCGAGCATACTTATATCCCTTCTTTAAGCTCATTAAAAAATGAAGAAGATCCTTTTAAAAAGAGAAAAGGGGGGGTCATTTTCTGTGTTTATTCCATAAAGTGGTAGCAGTCTATTGTGTTTCCCTTGAACATTGCACCTGTTTGAGTCAGTATCCCACAGTTGGGTTTTAGCTTTCCTAGGATCCTTATGATTCATTATACTCCTCCAGATGGTTACTCTTCTAGTCATTATGGAGGGGGTCTCAATGCCTCTTGTGTTCTGAATCTATCCTAGTGCTCTTGTTTCCATGCTACCAAATCATGTCATATGTCATGCTATATGTTCAAAGGATAGTTAAACTTGAGTCGACCATTTGCAGTCAAGTTGACCTTATTTCCCATCCGTGTAAGCCATCCTCGAGTCAGTTATACTTGGTAAGTTGATCTATTCACATCATCTCTTGGAGTTTGTTTCATGTTGTATGATGGGGGATACATTAAGGCCCTCCTTTGATAGCTTCCTTCCAATCGACACCAACTCATCATCTAGGAAGTGAGTCTAGAAATCATTAGTACCTTAGAGCTTGCAGTCCTTAGTGAGAAGGTTTCCTTGCATTCAATAGTGGGTTACCATTATTGACCCTTGTTTAAGTGAATCTACGAGTTTTTGACTTCAACTCATCTATTGACACTCATTATATTGTACTAGGTACCTTGGGGACCATTATCATCATCGGTGGTTTCCCTTGCATCTGTTAATGATGGAACTCAATGACTGATAATCAGATGGTTTCACCCATACTCGATATCAACACATTTATTCGCATGTCACGTGAATCATACCTTCATGGGTTGAGACGAAGACCTTGGGTTTAAGGTACTTTCACTGATAATTCTTGTTACCCTTCCCAAGCTGCGATGGATAACTTAGAGGACTATTAGAGCACTACTAGTGTGCTACTTGTCTTCCTACTATATGTTGTGTCATAGATCCACATTGTATTTATTGGTGGATATGATTTGTTTGGTTCACATTGATCCACATTGTATCTTTTGATGGCTATGATTTGTTTGGTTCATGTATATCCACATTGTATCTAATGGTGGCTATGTTATGTATAATGACATGGATCCACTGTGTACTTTTTCGTGGCCATGATCTAGCATTTGATTACATGGATCCACAATGTATTGTTTAGAGGTCATGATTTTTCCTATTCCAAGCATGGGTATTCCTACCTCAGGGATAATCTATATTGTTGTCTGGATGATTGTTTGCAGGGTTCTTCGAGGTGACTTGAATCCCATATCCTACCTTGTGCCTACCCTTCATTCCTTTGCAACATTGCCTTATTGTAAAGTGTTTTGGACACCAGTTTCTCTTTTGAGCTCACAATTTAGGGGGCATCTGTTATACCATCATTTTCCACCCTTAGGGTATATATGAGATCCATTATGTTTTTTGTGCCTTAACACTACCTTTATAACCCTTGAAATTGATTTTCCTAATAAAAATTAACCTTATCACTCCTTACACCACTATAGGGAGAGATAAAGTCACTTATTATTCCATTATGGGGAATGATAGCCTCCAGAAGTCTCATTATTGCCTTATTTGTTGACGAAATTTGGGAAATGAGTTGGATCCACATGTGTTAACTTAGGAACCCTCAATCCTATATAAATGTGAGGGGACCTAGGAGTCTAGTCTCATTTCATTCTCTTCCTCCATTCATCCATATAATGGAGGCATTTCAAAGGAGAAATGGAATATTTTTGGAGAGTATTGTTATGATAGTGGATTCTAGAGTGGATCCATATAGCTCTCATGATCTAGAGAGGAAAGTAAGTATATGCTTCCATTTTTTTAGAGAGAGACTCCTCCTATATTGAGTCATCATCATTGAGTGATCCTAGCTTATGGTGATAGGGCCAAGGAGGATTTTGGGTCAAGGGGCCAAGGAGATATCTCATCATGATTCTAGGTATGATATCATGTATGTATTGATTTCAACTTTATTAATATAGATATTTGATGTTCCCCCCTCTATTGATTGTGTAAATATTATTTCATGCATAATTATATTGGATCTAGTTGTTTACTTGTTTAACTATATTAGATCTACACTCTTTCCATAATTCTTATTGCTTGAAGAGGTTTGAGAAAAGTGTTACTGTTTCATTGTGTGCAGGTTTTAGGTGTTTAGGAGCTGGAGAAAAATATCTCCAGGGGCTACACCAACAAGGATTACACAAAGGAAAACCATTGAGAGAAGGGTATGCTTTGTCTCACCTCTATCTATTGAATGCATAGGGTAAGGGGTTAGATCTAGTGGGAAATTGTTGATTTATACCTATATTGTATGTCTTGGGTTATGGGAAAATGCAAGGGAGGTCTTACTTTTCCATAGGAGGGATTTCTCCATAACATATATGACACACTAATGTACATCCAACTTACTAAAAGAAAACTATGGATGCATATACAATTAACATGCTCTTAAAAATGTAGAGCAATTCATACAAAGAATCTTTGAGGTGTTATGCATTACACCTTGTAACATGAGGTAAATTTTAAAAACAAACATTCATTGATGGTGTGCATTTTTCTTAAGTTCTTGGTGTGCTTATGATATTTAGGTTCATCATAGAGGTCATCATAGTAAATTTGGAAATAATTTAAACATATTATGATTTGGACCTTTTTCAGTCACATATTTCTGATCATTTTTGTTTGAAATCCTATGAAAATATGAGAATAGTTGTTGAAATTGCATATATTAGTTGTTGAGACTGCACAATCCGAGTGCAATAGGGGTATTTGAGGGGTATATAAGTTATTATCTAGGAAGGTGAATAATAAAATAATAGTGAAAACTTATAGTATTGCGTACATAAAATATATAATTTAGTGCCATAACATTTAAATTTACATCATATTTTATTTAAACTAACTTATTATGGATTATATATATCACTATTGCTAATATGTTTAATTATAAATTTAAATTTTACAAAATAGATAAAATTATATATATATAAAAGTTGTTATTGATGATAATGATGGTTATTCATGTTCATTAAAAGCAATTTTGGTTGATCACACCTTAAACAAGATAAATAATCTCTTAATTTTCTTTAAAACTTTATTAACTTTAAAAATATGCCTAAATAATTATAATTATGATAAGTTAAAAATTTATAAATAACAAATATAAATTGTTAATATTATATGTATAGCATATAATATAAGTTTTTAATGTTAATTCATATAATAAATATATAATATAAATGAATAGTTGTTAGTTAACATATATTATAATATCAGTTAGTAGTTGTTAGTTAATACATATTATATTATATGTTATATTTGGATTTGAACCTATAACCTCTTAAAAGGAAGATTTGAAAATTATTGTTCTTATCTTATATTAAAAATTATTTTATAATAATTATAAGTAGTTTTAGAAACCAAATTTGTGATACCCATCCCTTTCATTTTGTGTAATTTACTATTAATTTTAATCAATAAAAGATGTAAATAGCTCATCGCATACCTCATGATGATCATAGCATATGTAATCTATGTAATCAAGGAACACTAAATTTTCTCACTCTGAGCTTTTCTCATTCTTATCTTACTATGAGTGTAGTAGTAAATATTATTGTTTATTTAAAGTTCCTATAGTTTGAAATTGGAATCGTTATATAGATAAGAGAAGATATTTTCATTAAAATATTTATTTTAACTTAATTCATTAAACACTGAGAGAGATCATAAAAATACTAATGTACAAAGTTCTAGATAATTAAGAAATCCATGTTAACATGGATCTATGTTACTTTATGTTGTTGTTCTTCTTTTTCCAGCGAAAAAAATCTACTATTGATATTCAAAAGTTGAATCAAATAGTACAAAGTACTTCCAGATCCTTTTATCGAATCGAGTTCATGTAGATCAGCAAAGCTAAAAGAACTAGCTCCCGTGCATGAGTCTCAAAAATATTACAGAAATACACTAGCTTTCAGAATAATAGCATGATAACGTGACAACAGAGACAAAAGACAAAAATAAATACAATCAGCAGATCAGAAAGATATACTGAAAGGTCCTAGCAAAACTTAATCAAAAAAGTAAGTAGAGCCACCATCCTGGAGGCTGTTATCCAGCCAATCCTCCCAAATCAGTTGACCCTCACTACCTAATAATGCTTGCTTGGAAAGTTTGTCTGCGAGAGAGTTCTGTTCTCTGTAGATGTGTTCAAACTGAATACCTTGGAGCTTTGAGATTTCAAATTGTGTCCGAAGGATCTAGTGTCTCAAGTTCACAACATTCAGATTGAATTCACCCGCAACCCATTTTATGGTGACCCTGGAATCACCGAAAACCTTGATATTGGCTAATCCAAAGATGTTTGCAACTCTGAGAACACACCAAAGTGCCATTAATTCCGCTTTCATATTTGTTCCTGAGCCACAGTTGAGTCTAATAGAAAAATAATGCGACTCATTAAGATAGATCACACCCCCAACAGCACATATACCATGTTGTGAAGCTCCATCAAAAAAGAGAATTGGCTGGTCCACATTTAGCTCAAAGTTACTGATTCTGTCAATTCTTGAGATATGCACATTATCCTTACAAGAAGAATACATCTTTAAAGCCACCATACTACACTGCATAGAGTTGGGAGAAATATTCTGGAAGATAGCACAGTTCCTAGAAAACCAAATTGACCAGGAAATGCATATAGCTATGTAGAAATGTTGCTTACATAATCTGAACCAATTAAGTAAGCACTTATTGAAATCCCCAACATTCCAGCGCTGTGAAATATTTAAACTGGCTGAAACCACTTCCCAGATCTTTGAAGAAAAGGTGCACTCGACAAAAAGATGCTGTTTGGATTCAGCGTCGTTGCTGCAGAGAGTGCAAATGCTAGGGCCATGCCACCCTCTTTTGCACAAATTTTCCCAGGTCTTCAATTTATCTTGCATTAAAAGCCAACAAAAACACTTGATTTTTCATGGGATTGACCAATGCCACAGACGTTTGTACCACCAATCCTGAGGGTATATGAACTTGTCTTGAATGATTCTAGAATAGGCCGATTTAGCTGTGACTTCTCCAGTGGCCGAATTTCCATTCCAAAAAAGCTGACCTGGTGCATGATTCAAGCAGATACCTGCCTCATTAAGTTTCATGATGTAATAATCCCAGGTATCGGCAAGGTAACCAATGAGACCGATGTCCCTTGCAGACAGCCACTTGGAGCCATTCACCCTGTCGATGTGTTGGAGGTAAATTTTATCCAAGGTATTCAAACCTAAGATCTGAAGATATCTGGAAATGGACGATGGCAGCATAAAATTTTCTTCCATCCCTATGATGGGATCAATCCCAACACGGACCATAGCTCCAGACTCAACCTGCCACAAGAGGTCCTTCTTTATCCAATGAAATATCTTCATGAATCCCCGCCATAAGGGAGAAAAATTCCAATTAGATAATTTGGGGTTTCTGATCCAGCAAAAAATCTCCTTTTTGATATATTTGTAATGGATAAGTGAGGACCAGAGCGTGTTTCCAAATAGACATCTCCATAGACTTTTAAGTCTAAGGGAAGTATTAAAAGATCCCAGTTCTTTAATCCCCCAGCCACCGAATCTATGTGGTCTAGATACAGTGTCAGCAGCAACCATAATAATCTTTCCATTGTTTACAGATCCAGACCAGAGAAAATTAAAGAAGTATCTTTTTAGTGTCCGGATGATGAAGTATGGGACTTCCAGCAAAGAGAACCAATATACTGGAATACTGGTTAAAACTGACTTCAAAAGAATGAGCTTACCCCCAATGGATAGGAACCTGAAAGACCAATGTGCAATTCTTTTCTCAACTTTCCTTAATAACCAAAACCAGTCTTTCACTTGATAATTATTCGGCTTAAGGTAGAATCCAAAATATTTAAATCCTTGCTCCAATTGGAAACATTTGTAAGGCAGAATCGAGAGAATGCCCGAAATATGCTCAGCATCAGGAAAAAGATGATAAAAATTAGATTTATTTGTGCTGACTTTCATCCCTATTGCGCGACTGAAGGTCTGGATGATTTCATTATATGAAAGCCATTCCTCAATGGAATCCTCGCCCGCCACTAACACATCATCAACAAAAAGGATATGTGTGATCACACAGTCCTTTGAAATCTGATTCCTTTAATCTGACCCCTCATCAATGCTTGATTGATCAGTCTGCTTAATCCGTCCATGACCAAAATAAATAGCAAAGGAAATAGGGGGCAACCCTGTCTGACCCCCCTGGAACAACTGAAGAATTAAGATGGGCTACCATTAATTAGGATTGAGATGCACGAAGAAGATAAACAGGACATTATCCATTTGATAAACGAAGACGGCACTCCAATTCTTATGAGGATCAGTCTGAGGAAAGACTAGCTCACTCTGTCATAATCTTTTTCGAGGTCCATTTTGAGCAGAAGAGCAGATTTTTTATATAACTTAATGCTATGTAACAACTCCTGAGAGATGCCTATAGCATCATGGATCTGCCTCCCAGCCAAAAATCCAAATTGTTCCATAGAGACATGCCGTGAAAGAACCTCCTTTAGTCGATCTACTATAATTTTTGAGATAAGTTTGTAGAGTAAGTTACAGAGAGCTATCGGGCGATATTCACCAAAAGTCCTGGGCTTATCTTTTTTGGGAATGAGGGTCACAAAAGTAGAATTAATTGTTCTTCTTATTACTATATTTCTCATTCTTTATTATTATTATAGTACAACATTTTATTCACACTACACCATAAAGTGCACCTCCCTTATGTGAGTGAAACAATTTACTTGGTCCTATAAGAAGTTATTACATTATCTATTAATCTTACCATTGCGTTATTCAATTATAATTATAGAAAAGATACATAGATTTTATTGTCATTCTAAAAAAAATCAAATCTTTTTTATAATCAAGAACTTAGATCCTTCTTAAAATACATATGTTTATTAGTCCTTGTCATGGGAAAAGATTATGTGTTCCGGTGTTGTATATTAATTTGAACCGTGCACATAAATCTATAGATTAAACTTTGTTCTTCATAAAGTTTTAAGAAAATATTTATTTAATTGATTTTAAGATGTTTAAGGCTTTCACAGTGCTTTAAATCCTTCATGATATTTTGGATTTTTACTTCGTTATCAATTTGAAGACAATGTTTCAAGAAAAAAATCTACTCATCTTCAGGGAAGCAGAACCCAATGAAAAGATTATGAAGAAGACATAATTCTTCATTTGGCCATGAGAATTATGCCTTCTTCATAATATTTTCATTGGGTTCTGCTTCCCTGAAGAAGAGCAAAGTTTTTTCTCGAAACATCGGTTTCAAATTCATAATGCAATAAAAATACACCCCCTAAGGCATCTAATTTCCATCTCCATCATGTGTTCTTGTATTTGGATCAATCAATTTACGAATTGAGGTTTGATTGTTGGTGATTAAGCTCCTGTAATTCTTCCTCCATTCTCCTGTCCATGATCTACTCCCATCGCTCGTTAACATTCGTTGTGAAAAAGCAAACATTCTCCTCCAGATTGGCTAGTTGTCTCTCATACCTGTACTAAGTATCCTTTGAGGAGGAATTGGGGTCAGCCATGGCTTGGATCCTCTACCCACGTCTTTGGATACATGTCATTTGGATTCCTTTGGTGGCAATGAACCAGACACCCTCAACATATGTCTTCTCCCCTATTGTTTTCCCTTTCTCCATGAGGTGGTATAATTGTTCATCATGGTGCTATGGTGTGATCATCCTTCATGATATCCCACATGTAGGATGAGTTAAGCAAGGGGTGGGTGATTTAATCTCTATGGATACAAAGGATAGTCATTCACATGAATCCCCTCTACTTCAATTGCATCCATCATATCCTTTAATGATTGTCGGATTATATTAACAAAACTACCCATGCTCATTAGGGGATGTGGGAAAGGTTGATGAGCCCCCCTATTTTTTAAATTTCTTGGATTTAACAAATAAGATAAATTAGCTTGTTGGCCAACTTTCGAATTCAAATTTATTCTAATGTGGAAAAGGTTGATTTCTTCTAGTCCCTCACATTTTTGCAAAATTCTTGAGACCACTCTCCCCAGAATGACATCCTTAGGAACTGATTTCTGAATTAGACATTGTATAATCATCTTCAAATACCCAATCACAATTATCTTTGAGTGTCCTTTCTCAACTGTTATCTCTAATCCCTTCCATAGTTCCAAGGCTTCCACTTAGTTGTTTGAAGTTGTTCCTGATCCCCAAGCATCATTTGTTTCAATAATTCCTTTGGGGTCGTACAACAACCCTCCGCTCCTGCACCCCTGGGTTTCTTGTATAGGCCCCATAAAAAAACAATATGGCTTGCAATTTCCTTTTTATCCATCTTTGTAGTTAATTTTCTAATATTCTTAAAATCCAGTCCTGGGGGGAGGGTATTTTGTTCATTTTCAGCAACACAAAAGATGGAAAATTTAGAATTGAGTTTAGACAAGTCCATTCGTCCACTTTTTGATATTCTACAACCTATTTTGAATTTCCTTTCTACCCTATAGCTTAGGCCATTAAACCCCATGCTTGGGAGGCTACTTTCCTAGTGGATATTTCTTCCTCTATAAAAAAAAGAAGAGTTTCTTACAAGACAAACTTTCTAGTTTATATAAAAACATAGGGCTATCCATACTCTTCTTAGTAGGGGATTTTTATCAAAACATCTAGGTATCATTCCAGTTTGTGAGCATCACTTTTGAATCTATAATATTTGTTTGAGATTGGTTCCAAATGGTTTGCATGAATTCACTCCAAGAATAGATGGTGAATAGTCTCCTCAGTTGATTCATACAAGTGACATCGTGATGTCCCTTGGAATCCTCTTTTCCTCAAATTATCATCCATAAGGATTCACCCATGAGTGAGAGTCTAGTTGAAATCCTTTATCTTTGGAATCGCCTCACTTTTCCATATTGACTTCTGGATGGTTGATGTAGGAGAAGATGGTCTCTATTCCAACTGAACCTTGTATCCTTCTTTAAGCATGTAGGTACCCCCCTTTAGGCCCCATCCTAGTGTGTCTTTGGTCATTCTCTTTATGGGTGATTTTCCTTTTAGAAGCGTGATTAATGATCCCCATTGTTTGGACAGTTCAATTGGAAGGTGATGTAGCTTCCATTCCTCCCATAATCCTACCGAGTCCCAAGAATATAGGTCGTAGAGAGTTTTGATCCCTTTGTCATTCATCCATTGCATGAGCATTCTTATGCCCTCCACTATGATTAACGACTCTTGCTTGACTATTTGGTCTGTCCATATTCTTATTTTAGAACTACTACCTGGAACCCAGGATAGCCAATATTAGATGATTGGATAGGCCGATTTACATAAACTCCAAAAAGAAGAACAATATTTATTTCGCATACCTTGATTTAGACTCCTAAATCTATTTCTGGTTAGATATTTTTTGATAATGATAATACTTCCACCATGTTCTCTACCTTGATACTAGTCTCCATAGAATTTCATCTCCCATGGATTTGTTCTTTAAATATATATCTTTAATTTCCAACCCCCCTTATTCCATTGGAGTTGTGACTATTCCCCATTTGATCAAATGAAATATATATTTTTTAGATTTGCCTCTGTTAACACCCAAAAAGTGCTCACTAGATCATTTCCTTATTCACATGACCCATTTGTCCACTTTTTCACCATTTGAGCCTCTAAAGCCATCAAAAGGTCACCAAAAGACCTTAATACACCCCTTTTTCCACTCAAAATGAATATTTTTCCTCAAAAAGCATAAAAAACCCTAAAAAATGATCTAGAATTCCCAAAAATATTAAAAGGGGAATAAAAATATTCAAAATATTCAAAAAAGGAAAAGGATACCTAAACCATGTTGGTCAATACCATTGGTTTCCTCAAAACCATAATGGTATTCCCCACCACCAAAAACTATAAAAAGGTGGTAGGGGCTCCTCACTTTCCATCCATCCATCCATCATCATATCCTCATGCTGTCAAAATATCTCATGAGTTCTTGACCATTGTAGCAATCTTGGAGAAGAGACCATTGGAGCTTGGAGCTACTCACCTTGGAGCTGCTCAACACCACAACATCCTCACCATTTGAGGTATCATAATACAAAAGTTATTTTTCATTTTATTTCTTGTTCTTGTTCTTCAATCTTTTCAAAGTTTATTGTTATATGCACATGCTAGTTTAGTTTTAGATTCAGATTTATAATTGTTTTTTGCTTTCAATATTTGAAACTGCTATCACTTGTTGATAGGTGCCCATAGCACTCAAGCTTGGTTGCAAAACCAAGCCAACAGTTTTCCGCGCTCGTGATGATGCTTGAGATCATTTCTCACTCTCACGCCCAGATTTTTTGGGCATTTTTCTCATGCCCCCTCATTGCCTCAGTTTGCATGCCACATCGGCTGTTCTCTATTTTTAACAAGTCTTATATCGCCGGATTCAGTTTTCCGTGCTCGCGATGACGCTTGAGATCATTTCTCGCTCTCACGCCCATATTTCTTGGACATTTTTCCCATGCCCCCTCGTTGCCTCGGTTTGCATGCCACATCGACCGTCGTCCGTTTTTGACAAGTTTGATATCGTCAGATTCAGTTTTCCGTGCTCATGATGATGCTTGAGATCATTTCTCGCTCTCACCCCATAATTTTCGGGCATTTTTTTTCAAAATGCCACTCATCACCTCTGTTTGCGTACCACATTGACCGTCGCCCCCTTTTTTACAATCTTTATGTCACCGGATTCAGTATTCCACACTCATGACGATGCTTGATACCTTTTCTCGCTCTCATCAATCCCTTTTTGTTCGGTATAGTTTTACCCCTTTTTCAGGCCGAGCAATCCCTTTTACGAAAAAGGCACTTAGGGAGTTTCTGTTAAGCTCTTTTCTGACTCCTAAAACAATGAAAAGATCACTGAGCAACCTTGCTTCCTTTCATGCTCACTAAACATATCTAAAAGGGCGTCTACATGGTATAAGTTTACCCCTTTTTCGGAACTTGTAGACTAATTACGAAAAAGGAATGCTCTAGTCACATCGGCTAGAAGAGTTCTCCATTTGCATCATTTTATGCTTTTTCGGGCCTTGGAGACTAACTTACGAAAAAGAAAACCAATGGAGTCCACTTACCACTTTCAGACTCTCTAAACATGAAAGCGACTGTAATGTCCCTTGTTAGGAATTCTATTAAAATTGCAATTTTCCACTTTTTTCCTTGGTTCGACCTTTGACTAGTTTCGATCTCTAGGTCCCAAATTTGCCCCAAATGATCCCAAATCTTCTGAGAAGGTATATGAATGATATTAGAACATAAATATGTGTTTCAGGGATGCCTTTGTACCTTTAAAACACTTCTGCAAATACTCTTTCAATTCTGGTCAATGTAGGTAACTTTACTAGTGATTTCCCTTTGACTAGTATTGGTCTCTAGGTCTCAAATTGACTCCAAATGCCTTCAAATATTCAAGGAAGGTTTATGAATGATATTAGGAATTGAATATGATGTTCAGGGATAACATATGTCCACCAAAAGATCTCTGCAAACTCTCTTAAGATTCTGGACCAAGTATGCAATTTTACAAGTAATTTGGGGTTCAAATCCCCCTAAGGTAAGTACTAAAAAATGGCTTCCCAAATGCATCCAAACCCACTAAAATTTATGAAAAGAGGTAAGTAATGTGTTAATTATTTTATTAAGGTCTCATATGCACCATTAATGGTTTATTACAACTGTTCTCACCCTCTCCCATTCAACTGCAAAAATCCCCAATTCGACCCTTGGGGAAATGACACTATTTCTTCTCCCAATGCAATTAAACCGAGTAAAAATGCTTCAAATGCTCAAGTACAGTACATGAAAATTGTATAATACATCCATGGAAGTATATTTATCACAAATATATCATAGAATCATCCATTCATTCGAAATCATCATCAATACATTGGCTCACAACAAGGTAGTGGGGAAATGGCATTGTTCTTCCATTAAAAATGAGATTTATACATTTCTACTTGGAATTTTGACCTGAAAATTTTTGGAGATGAAGAACAGAGTATTTAATTCATATTACAAAATAAATGGGGCATTAGAAGCTCCCCCAAAGAGTACAATAGCTCACCAAAAATGCCCTCCCTCAAGGATCAAGAATATGCCATCAAAACTGGAAATGGTTGAAGGAGCGAGCTGCAATAGAAGAAACCATGAGATGCCCTATAGCTTGCACCTGCAAATAAAGACTCCATTAAAGCTCCAAATGAAAGGTTTGAATGGCCTTTCCAATTTCCAACTTGGATGGGAATCTTTCACCCTCGAAATTGGCTAAGGCAAGAAACTAGTCATCCACTAGCTCTCCCTCTTCACAATTGCAATTGCAAATTCTACAAATGATCAAAAGCCATTCTCATACCTCATTTCTACATTTTATAACCAACATTAGCCTTCTAAGGGTCGAAATCCTCTCAATAGATTCAATAGATTTCCATTTAGGAAATATTCCACATTGGCCACTTGTCTCCTAGTTCCAACCTTCCATCTTCTCCCAAATTCGATTTTGAGTCTCTTTGGCTTCTCCAACTCCCAAATTCGCCTTCCTTGAGCCTATTTTTGGGGCTGACATGTCATAGTGGTCATATGTCAGAGTTCAGGTCTGCAATTTGTCATAGTTGTCATAGATACTCCATCATTGGTGTCATAGGGGCTAGGGAATCTAGCCTAAGTGTCCACAAACTTCCACTTTGACTCTTTATCTTCCATGGAGGTTACCAATCCTTCCCAATTCGACCTAATATTCTCAATGACATGTGTTATGACTTACCAACTCACCCAAGAGTGTTCACATTCCCATTAATTCGAATTTGCAAAAGAGAGATACCATGTATTATGAAAAATCAAGCTAGTGTGGGTCCCACATCCTCCATATGTCTCCAAAACCATTTGTCACCTAGGATTTCTCTTGAATTTCTTTATTCACTCTATTTATTAAATGCTTGAACCCTTATAATGTCTAAACATCATTTATTATCCCCCTTATTCCAAATCCCAAAGCTTCCACCCCAAACCTAGGAAACTAGTAATTTTCCTCCTTGGCAATTATTTGACCCTTAAGATCAATTTTACAAAATCTAATGAATATGGCTAATGTGATTAGGCCATTGTGACCCAATTCCAAATTTGGGACATGACAGCGACCACGAGCAATCACCATCCTGGGCTCGTAAAAACCCACAGGACGGTACTCACAACCACTGTAGAGTCTTCTTATCGTTTTCAGACTCCTTAAAAATGAAAGCACCCATGAGCACGGACAGTCCTGGGCTCACAAAATCCACAGGATAGTACCATTTCCAGAGCACACTTTTATCCCTTCTTGTAGCTCATTAAAACTACGAAGAAGGACCCAATGGTGCTTCTCGGCCCCACAGCAGATCACGTCTACTCATATGGCAGCTTCCTCCATTTTGGTTGCCTTTGTTCAGAGTATTCTGCAGTATGTCACCCTGAGAATCCTTCGACAGCACCCATCAGCTCGCCCCCCCCCTAGAGTTAATACATACCCTTCAATCCTTAAAAGCTATGGTCCCCGCACCTACAAGTCAGTTCCCTACGCTGCCAGGTCAACCATGCCATCATGCTATGAACAAAGGAAGTTTGAGTCTACCCACTATATGACCCCAGTTACTTCCCATCCCCACAAGTATGTCAGTCCTACCATCAATACTACCACACTTCAGTTCTACACCTCGCGCTCCTATCAAGGAAACATCATCGCCTTGTTAGTTGCTGGTCTCCCTATGTCGATGACAACCAAATTTATTCCATAGGATAGACCTAGAGGGCCCCGTGTCTTGGACTCATCACCATTTATGATGAGTTCCTACGAATCATTTCGAGAAGAGTCCTCAGTGCCTCTCCAAATGGTTGTTTCTCACATGCTCGACGTCAACACCTTCATCGCATCGTTGAGACTCGCATAGGATATTGGTCCGTTCAGTTATTTGTTGAAGACTTCGGATACCACCTGACTCTTCCACATTTGAGAGTCTACCTATGGAAACAACCAATTACATTTTTTCTATAGATATCCAGGTTGCGCATGGCGACAGTATTCCGATGTACCCTAGTTTTATACTCCCTCGAGTATACAGTTACATGTGCTTCTCAGAGATGACTCACAGTAATTGAATCCCTACAGATGTTGGACATCGAAAGGTTCAGCAGTTCATCAAACCTTCTGAGACCTTATTCAGAATGGTTGTCGCTTCATTCCAGTGTATCAGTCATTAAGATCAGTCATGTTATGATCATGAGTACATCCCAACATAGTGTCCCCTTTGGACAATTATGATGTACCAGCATATTTATTATGTCTTATTTAAGTCCCCCTTCTTGGGACTAATTGTTATGTCTTGATACGAGAATGGGTATGCCCGCCTCGTCCATTATTAGAGATTATCCCTCATTCATATTGAGGCCATATAATATTTTTTGTTTTTTGCAGCTTCCAAGGGCCGTTGATCTAGTCTCCAAACAGTCTCTTCTCTTCCCCAAACCCTAGAAAAAAGACAAAAGAACTATGATGTCTATTAGCCATTCGATGAGCTCCTGCCCTCACACATCAGGGGGCAATCTGTTAACACCCAAAAAGTGCTCACTAGCTCATTTCCTTATTCACATGACCCATTTGTCCACTTTTTCACCATTTGAGCCTCTAAAGCCATCAAAAGGTCACCAAAAGACCTTAATACACCCCTTTTTCCACTCAAAATGAATATTTTTCCTCAAAAAGCATAAAAAACCCTCAAAAAGGGTCCAGAATTCCCAAAAATATTAAAAAGGGAATAAAAATATTAAAAATATTCAAAAAAGGAAAAAGGTACCTAAACCATGTTAGTCAATACCATTGGTTTCCTCAAAACCATAATGGTATTCCCCACCACCAAAAACTATAAAAAGGTGGTAGGGGCTCCTCACTTTCCATCCATCCATCATCTTATCCTCATGCTGTCAAAATCTCTCATGAGTTCTTGACCATTGTAGCAATCTTGGAGAAGAGACCATTGGAGCTTGGAGCTACTCACCTTGGAGCTGCTCAACACCACAACATCCTCACCATTTGAGGTATCATAATACAAAAGTTATTTTTCATTTTATTTCTTGTTCTTGTTCTTCAATCTTTTCAAAGTTTATTGTTATATGCACATGCTAGTTTAGTTTTAGATTCATATTTATAATTGTTTTTTGCTTTCAATATTTGAAACTGCTATCACTTGTTCATAGGTGCGCATAGCACTCAAGCTTGGTTGCAAAACCAAGCCAACAACCTCCTTGACAAAGGAATTTTCTAAGGAATGCATAAATTTTCTAAAGAATACTTGTAGGGGCCAATAGAGCCAAAATTTGATACATTGGGAGTGAGGTGAGAATTGATTCAAGTAAACAATCCTTCCAAATGGGTTTAACCATCTTGCTCCCAGCTAGTCCATTTTATTTTTTATTTTTTCCACAATTATATGCTAGTATTTTGAATTTTTCCTTCCTTGACAGATTGGGATCCCCAAATATTTGAAGGATCTCCAACTCGATGAACATCTAAACTGAAGGGAATTAACAATGATCTTAATTCTTCTTGCATGTGCATTCCAACTGTATATATTGCACTTTCCATTATTAATCGCTCCTCTTGAAGCATTTATATAGAGATCCATATTTCTCTTGAAATGATTAGCAATGATTTGGGAGGTCCCTCCCAAGAGAAGGGTGTCGTCTGCAAACTAGGTGTTGTTCAACTCTTTGATTCCACTTATGATTGTAATCCCTAGAAGAGTGTCTTCTCTTCTTTTCGCCTCCAGTTTTCTATTCAAGGATTCAACCATGATTACATATAACAAAGGGGAGAGAGGGAAACCTTGGAGAAGATCTATATTGCTTTTAAAGAAACCAACTGGGCGACCATTAACCAACGGGGCAATACACAGACCCCTATACAAGCTTTTATCCATTGGATGAAGAGGTAAGAAAATCCAAACTTATGCGGAACAGAGAAAAGAAATAAATGGCGTACTCAATCAAACGCATTCACCATGTCCAATTTTATGACCATCCCACTTTCTTTCTTTATATTACTGGAGTGAATTAGTTCTTGAACAAAAATAATGTTGTTGATAATCCATCTTTTCTAGATAAAACTCCATAATGTTGTCAATAATCTGTCTTTTCTAGATAAAACCCCATTGATTTTCAAAGATTATGCTTAGAAGCAGGGTTTTGAGTTGATTGGAAATTATCTTAGAGAGTATTTTATAGGTGAAGTTGTAAGGGGATATGGGTTGGAATATAGAAAAGGAGGCGGGATTAGATTCTTTACGGATTAAAGAAAGGAATGAGGAATTGGTGCCCCCCAAACTTCAATCGTTCCCTAGTCTATTGTAGCATTTTACACAAGTCACATTTCACTATGTCCTAGAAACGTCTAAATAAAATAATAATAAAAACATTCGAATGTAGCGCTTTGTCAGGGTCCTAATCCCAAACGAATTTTTGGACCTTAGATTCTTTTATTTCTTCTATCAACATGTCATTGTCTCCTTGTTGGCACAGATTTACTTCCACTAGGGTTCACTTAACTAATCACCAACAAACCCCAAGATACTGGCCCTTTCGGAATCACCTGCGAAGTAGGCAAAGTCTCACCTGAGGTACCTATCAGAGTTGTAGGAACCAAATTTCCATAGTAGTGGAGTGCGATAGAACTCTACCAAACATAACATCCCAGACTTCGACAGATCACAAGGATTCCAAACACAACAATTAACTAATTGACATGCATTTATTAACTATGCAGTACCCATGTCATTCATTCATAAATTCCCACCTTAATAACATTTATTCACTATTATGCAGAAAGTGACAAAATAACACAACACATTATAGCATCAATCACACATATTGAACAACAGGATTTTAACGTGGAAACCCAACTAGGATAAAACCATGGAAGCGGTTTTCTTTATTCACGAGTCATAGTAAATAAGCACTTCATGTCTACATAAAAAACTTACAGATTTCTTCTTTCTATTTTACAGTGGATCTGTGCACACAACCTACATATCATGCGACTCTCGCACACAGCCTACATATCATGCGAATCTCTCCTTTACAATATACAATATCTTCGACATAAAACCCAAAACACTTCAGAATTTCCCTTTCATTGTACCAAAAAGACTAACCAACCCCCCAAAATCCCAACCCATTACATATTTATAGGCCACACATTACCTGCCCTTCTCCAACTACTCCAGTACTCAACTACTCAACCCATTAATGTATGTGGACACAAAATCTTAACATACCCAACTCTTCCCTTAACATATTCAAATGTCACCTTTCCTTGACTTCTAGCAGGTTTGTCGGATTAGTTTCCTCATTCACGGGCCACTTCGCATTGACCCTTTTCACACCAAAATTGTTTCCAAAATGTACCAACACTTTTCCCAACCCAACACTCCTTCCTTAATTAGGGGTGAAATTAAATGTAGTGTTTCTTCTACAGTGGTTGGGTCTTCAACCTCTTCCTCCAAAATAAGTTTTTTAAAGTGAGAATAGTCTTCTTTTAGTATGTCTTCAAAATATATTAGCACCTCCCAATTCTTGCTTCTTATTTCTTTTACAATGTTCCATTTAGGGTAATTTTTAGGGGCGAAATTTCGCCAATTGGCTATTTTTGGAGCTTTTTATAAAAAATATATTCGTTATTTGGTCATTTTTACTCTATAATATCACCTATATTTAAATCAAATATTTTTTTATTGTAATATTCGCCAAAATTTACAATTTTTCAGTAGTAAATTGTATGTTTCATATTTAATTTTCACCTACCTATCTATATATATAGTTTTTTCAATCCAAAATAATCACCTAGAATACTATACTTAGGTATACAATTAGAATCCTTAAAAAATACCCTGGTTCCTTTGCTTTCTTTCCCTTGCTTGTTTGTGAAAGAATGACGTGTTTCTATTGCCGGATTTTAACCAAAGACTTCTAGATTTCAATCTCCAATATTTTTCTTTGTTTCTAAAGGCTTTGTAAATATTCTAATTTATTTCATTCTCTGTGTTTCAATGGGAACTACTTATTTTCTCACTTTCCATTTTCTGGTAAAGAGTTTCCAAATAGGCATGGGGACTCTTCCTTTCCTCTGTTTTCTCCTTATAATCCATTCTGGTATAGTTTTTCAACATTGTTTTCATGGATTTTAGCTTACTTTCCAGGATATAGCCAGGGGATCCCTTGATCATTTTAGACCAAATCTTCGTGATTATATCTTATGCAATTGGAGTTTGAAGCCAAAGGAGAATAAATCTAAAATCCATGGATCTATATTTCTTGGCTTCCTCCACGAGAATCCCTATTGGTTTGTGATCAAATATGGATGAAGAAATGACATAGGAATACATTTCAAGTTCCTCCTCCATAAAAGTCGTTGTTCATCATAAATATGTCTAAACAAGCTACTATATCTCCTTTACTGAGTCTCTTGTTGGACTAGGTAAAATTTCCTTTTTTTCGGGATTAATGTCTATTAGGCCCCATTCTGATATCAACTCTTGCAATTTTTCTCTCATGGGATCTATGACAACATTGCCCCCTCTTTTCTCAACTTGAGATAGGGTAATATTAAAGTATCTTGCTATGATTCTTCTATTTTCCAATCTCATTTTTCATTTCTCCTAGGGAGTTCCAACAAGATTGTTTTTCTAAATAGTGAGGAGGAGCATAAATGTTGAATATTTTAAATCTTTTACTTGTACTTTTGTAGACTAGTTATGTGTATATCTATTGTTGAGTTATTTTTACCATTACAAATTCCAGATATTGCTCATTCCACATAGTGATGAGCCCCCCTGAGGCACATCTGGAGTTCATTGTAACTCATTTACTTTTGTTCCATATTAGTTTCCCAACTCTTAACATTTTTGTTTCTTGTAATTTTGTTTCCTAGATAAGGAGGACCTTGGGTCATTCTTCTATTATGAGGTCTTTGATAGCTTCCCTTTTGAATTTATTTCTTAGGCATATATAGTTCCAAGAGACCACCTTCATTATTTACTTGTATTGGACTTTGAGCCTCCCCATTGGATTCCACTAGTGCTTTTTCTCGTTGTGTCATTCCTCGTATTGGACATGGATTGATCCAAAGTGACTTGTCGCCCCATCATTTTCTCTTTGTTATCTATTTCCTCTCTTGTATCCTTTGATGATTTCCTCCCCACTTTCTTTCTTGGTATTTATTCTTCACCGTCCTCATCTTTGTCACTCAATAATTGCTAGGATTGCTTTCTAGTTAAGATCCCTATGATTGGGGCTTGAGAACCTGTTGCTTATTTCCACATTTCAAACTTCTCTGGATTAGGTTGGGAGACCAGGGTCTCTTGGGGTTTACGAGGGGTAAGAAAATAAGGGAATACTAGAGGTAAAATGGAAACTGGGGGGTTACTGAGGATCTACCACTTCAACAAAAGATGGGACTACATGGTATAGAGGGAGAAATGGTTGCTCAAGTAAGGGGGCCATGTACTTGATCATTTCAACGAGGTTATCCTCCTGTGAACAAATTTCAAAACGGTTCAACAATGGGGCTTGAGGAGGTAAAATAAGGTTGAGGAACAAGACTCTTGTTTGAGTGTCTAGAGTAGCTGAGGATACAGAGGCGGATCCAAATTTAAATGCTCATGATGAAATAGCTTCTATTCCTGTTCCAGTATGTCTTTCTTGTTTGTTTGTCATTTTCTTCTTGGCATTTTTCCATTGTGCTTCATTTGATGAGGCTACAAGTGTTTGTTGTTTTTTTTTTGCAATCTTTCACAAAGTGCCCATATTCGTGACTTGCCTTGCAATTGAAAGTAAACTGCTCATAGTATAGCATTTGGAGATGCTAAATGTTATCTAGTTTTAGAAGAATGGATTTAGGAAGGGCAATTTATAGATATAATTCTACGCATATTTGTGAAATTCTATGTCATGGGAGAACTAAGAGCTGAGGATACCTCACAAAGAAAGAATGAGCAGAAAGTTGAATAAGAGTGAAAACTGCAGTAAAAAAGAGAAGAATAATAATTATGCAACAAAACTCAAATAGGAGCATGATAATGTCACATGATCCAATAATCAGTATGAAGATATAGTGGATATAATTCGAATCACACAAGAGAATTCAAACCTCAGTTGGTCTAGCATAGGGATTATCACCACTGGAGTGCTCCAGAAGGCTCAAACTCAACCTAAACTTAGCTAATTGAATACATAATCAATTAACTGACTAAGGAGGGAACAATAGTGATTTTTTCATGCATGCCAGTCAGAAAAGGGCGCATGAGGCCACAATCAGTGACATCCAGAGCTCTAACCCCCCACAAGAGTCAGCTAACTCAAGTGGACTGCACTGGAACACTCAATAGGTTACTATAAAATAAGGAACTGACTGAAGTGGTCCTAAAATGATGCGTGCAGGGCTCAAAAGGTGGTAGATGGATCCTGGATGACATATGCACACCACTAGGAGGAAAATGACATCATCAACAACTAAGAAAAATAAATAATTCTATGTAGGACAAGGATGGAGTATTGAAATATCTTAACACCCCCCCTTAATCCATACTTTTGCATCCTGGTCCCTAGTTACTAAAACCAAAGGTCACCCATACAATCAAATAAATGATAAAAAGAACTGTCCATGACCAAGGAAATGGGGAAAAACCTCATGGGAAAAATACCCCCCCTCAAAAAGAACAGTTGTAGGGAACTCAAAGAACCTTCATACTAAGCAGGGAAGAAAAACATTTCCTCAGTGAAATCCTTTGCAAAAATATCGGCAAGATGCTCCTCTGTAGGATAGCAATGCAGGTGTTAGATCTATATCTGGATATGGATCTACTCCTCTGATGTACCTCCCACTGTGTAGAAGTTGTATTTTCCAAAACAAGTCTTTCAAGAACCCTTCTTGCTACTAGAGCGAATGGCTCATTGCGGTCCAAATCATGAACCTTTGAGTACCTTTTGTTAGACAACCGAGATTTGTACTTGGTTATAGATCCCCCATGGGAAGTATCCTCAAGAGATTGTAGATCAAACCCCACCATCACGTAGCACCTCTCTGAGAGAAGTGGATCTGCATGACATAGTGCAAGTTTTGCATGATACTGAAGTCTGGTGCTTCTATGGTAAGATGGATCGCCAACTGTGTTCCCAGCAACTATAAGGACTTTGTGATCCCATATTTCCCTTGGCCATGGATTGGGAGCATGTGTTGGATCTGGATCTGAATCTGAATCTCCTTCAAATTTATTCTCAACATCACGATCTTGATCATCATCTTCATTAGAAGAGATATCACTCTGATATTCATCAGATTCCGATGGGGTAGGTAGAGAGTATGGAAAAAAATGTGAGAATTCATATGCCTTGGAGGCATGGTTTGCAAACCCTTTCTCTATAATCTTCCTAGTATATATCTCTTCAATATCAACTGTGTCAGGACCAAAGACCACTTTCTTCGGTGAACCTGTGTGAGTCATTTGATATACATGTTACAACGTAATTTTCCACCTTGTGAGCATCAGCATTGATTGGCCTTCAGTATCCATTTTATTGACTCAGATCTATTATTTTCCCTTCAGGAATAAAGTTTCCCTATTTTTCTTCCTATACGCTTGTTGTTCCATTATAGCCAGCGTACATGCAGGCTACACCTAATTATCCCGCGTACATCGAGTTACATGGTAAAAGATAGTAAAAACTCTATTTTTTACTCCCAAGAAGCGGTCATAGGGTGACCTTTGGCCCTCCATATACCCAGAAACGACTCGATTCGACCTTTCACTTACCTTTGGAAGGCTATATATTGAGCTCTTATGGTGTATGGAAGGGAGGAGAAAGAGAGAGAAACATAACTCTAGTGGATTTTTGTTGTGACTTGAGTCTACACTCATTGATCCTTTTGTTGTGAACTCCTTATGTTCACCTACCAAACTCCTTTCATAGTTTGAGTTTTCCATTGCATGGGGGATTGAAGTGGTGGAGGCACAAGTGGAGAGACCTGGTTCTTGGTTCAAAATGGTTGCCGGCAAGAGGTCGTATCATGTACTTCTTGTTATTAATTAATGGAAATACTCATTTTATCATCCAATTGATGTTGTGAATGTTGTTTAAATTACATTGGGTTACATTTTCTTATGATATCATGGATCATGTTATTGATTATGATAATATATTTCACATATTATATTCACTTCCTTGTATTTGTTGTTGAGACAAAGCTTCAGGTTCAAGTGTAGATTGGAAAGCTCAACGGGGATCTACTTCGAACATTCGGTTGAAGATTGGTTTTATTCTCCATATCTTAGCATTTTCAGTATAATAACATTGCATTGGGAATTGAGTTATTTTGTGGTAGTCATTTGTCTGTTGTGGTCTGCCCCAATCCATAGGAAGTTTTTCTCCATAATAGAAATGGCGACTCCGCTGGGGAAGGAACTTCCATTTTGGGATTTTTAGGCATTTCTCCTTATTTTGAGTTGTTGTTTGTCAAGCTTCTGTGTCATTGATTGGCCGTTGGGATTTACATTAGAAAATTAGCTTTTTCTAGGCTGTTTGACTCTTTTTGGGCTCATTTTCCTTTCCCTATATGCGAGTCAACCTATTTTTTCCCGCGTCTACCCACTACTGTTCTATGAACAGTTGCGTACAACTCCGGGATTGCTTGATTTTTGACCTTGGGTTGTTGTTGGGTTGGTTCTGAGTGTTCCTGAGTCTTAGTTGGCCTATTTCCTTACTGTTCCATGCTCTGTTCATGACCAAAAACTCCTCTTTCTTTAATTTTTGAAATTTTTGGTTTCCCACCATTTTTTGTTTTTATAGCTCATTAGCGTGGCTGAGTCTTATTGTTTCGGATTTGCTGGGTTGTCTACTTGATATGCTCTGCATTTCTTTTCTAAATAGTTAGATTTTGCTTGCATTTTTTCATTCCATTATATTGAAAAAATACAAAAACATTGTTTTTCATTTTCCTTCCATTTATAAGAGAAAATCCAAAAAAATTTGCTTTACGTTCTACATTTTGCATCAAAGTGCTTGTGATTTCATCTAGGACTTGCTTGTGAATTGAAATTTTAAAAGAGATTACATTTTATTTCAAACCGTTGGATTGATTGTCATATTAGTGGCATGCTCTTTTATTGAATAGACTAGTCTAGTGTTTTTCGATTGTTCATACCATTGAGTCTTGTACATCATCAGTTTCATGACCATATCCTTTGAGTAATTACAACCATTAAAATTAACGCTTAATCTTAAAATTGATTGGAAACAATTTTCTCTTTCATAGGGTGCACCAACTAGCTTAGGTTTAGAGTCTTGGAATAGATCATTATGAGTTAACAATCCAAGACTATTGAACCAACATTATGTGTCTGACCAGGGGGTGGTGAAACCCATGGTATACATCAGTGTTCTCAGGAAGCTCTACTCAAATGAGAGTTAAGCACAAGGTCATGGGAGGTTGGTTGCGGAGATAGCCCTCCAATACTAGATGAACGTGGGATATATTGCCAGGATTCGTTTGTGTATGGGGGCCCTTGCGATATTTGAACCTCTTGAGTTTCGAGATTAGTTACCCTCCCCATATGACAGATCCCACCTGTGACTGTCCACCTGAGAATTGGTTATAAGCGGTGGCCTTAGTTTCTTTACCTCGGTATCACATAGGGAATTCGTTGCAGTTATTCTGCGATTGTCCTGAGTCAGATAGGGGTTGGACAACACAGTTTCCTGTTGTATAGGGTTTCAACCCTATGCACGCAATGAAGTTTGGGAACCCTTATAACTGATTCTGTTACCTATGGTTATAGTTTGGGAGTCTCAAGCCTCTCCTAGGCGAGACATACCAGTTGTAGTGTCGGGAGGTCCCTTGAGCCAGTCTTGTTTGTGTGCATTTGGCTGTCGTTTCCTTAGGTGTGTGCTCTTTGATCGTTAGTTGGCCATTAGGAGGCATTTAGTTTGCTGGAATTTTTGGAGTTATCGTGGAGAAAGATCCACCTCTCCGTTGCTGTCGTCATTTGGCTGGTCTTCTAGCCAATGAGGTAGCATGTCCTTTTTATAAGAGGCATTGGAGGTTCCCTTTCGATCCTTTTGATACTTTTGACAAGCTTCAAGATTGCATTATGACTTTTGAATTTGGCACAGCGGGAAGAATTCCCGTGACTTCATCGGGTGATGTCGATGGACAGACCGCTCCTTCCACTCCTAGATAGGTCGGAGAGGAAGGCTCACCCCCACACATCACTCCTATGGGTTTTGGGTCAAACCCACCCCCGACGTAAAACCCATTTTATGGTACACAATCACATGGTTTTCGAAATGGGATGCCAAATCTTGATAACACTACAAACCCTTCGACCACTAATCCCTTATCAGTTGGTATGCACAGTCTTAATTCGAATGTTACATCCACTTCGTTGGGTAGTCAAGCTAACACTAGCCTTGGTGCTGGGGGAATTGCTCCCTTCGAGGGCAACACACCCTCTTCTAATCCATTTCAATTAAGGTCTGGTCATATCCCCTTGGCTACGACATATTTTGAGGGAGGACCACCTCCTAGGACTACCCCTAATTTTGGTGGGAACACTTCTCATAACATGGATCATATTCCACAAGTTAACCCGCATGTTTCTACGCATATACTCGTGACTACGACCACGTTTGCTAACGTTAACAACCCTCCTAATACTGGGGGTGGGAACATACCCTATACTTATGGTCATTACTCAATTGCTCCTGCTACGACTAGCACCTATATGCCCGATAATTATGGTGGTAATCCTTCTTATAATGCACCAGGTTCTGGCCCTTACTACAACCCTCCTCAATATGGTGCTTACAACACATATATACCTTCGTACCCTTACACGGGTCAAGCTATAGGCGGTTATCAACCCTATGGTCATGGTAATGGTTCATATCGTTTTAGGTCCGCAAAGTCAGACTCTTTTGGGAACTTACAATCCAACTTTATAGCTGCAGTTCGCATTTCTTGCTCGTTTGAATATAGCAGATCTTACGAATCTCACAAATGATCCGGTGTCTCACGATCCTACTTGGCCTTCAGTCCCTACCAAACTCCCTTTTGACATTCCAAAGTTCGAGGGGAAGAATGGTGAGGATCCGGGTGATCATGTTACTACTTTTCACCTTTGGTGCTCCTCGAATTTGTTAAATCACGACTCCATCCATTTGAGACTATTTCAACGCACCCTCACGGGGGCAGCCGCAAAATGGTACGTCAAGTTTCCTGGGGGCACTTACAGGGGTTTTAATGGGATAGATTTGGTTTTCTTGGATCACTTTAAGTTGCCGGTTCATTACGATACTGGCACCGAACTCTTATCTACCTTTTTCCAGAACAAGGCCACGCACATATATGATCACATTCAAGAGTGGCGTCGATGGAAGAGGCTAGTGAAATACAACATTCCTCTAGACTTTCTGTTGGATTGGTTCCTCAAGTATTTTCTTCCCTTTATATCTAAAGACATTTTGGTATCCAACATTACGACTGAGGAGCAAGCTATATTCAAAGCCTAGCAACTAGATTTACTCTATGCTCAATCCGATATCCTGTACAATATTATTCTCGACGCGCCACGCTCATGTCATGACCCCAAGCCTGTTCCTGGACCACATGCTGATGGCATTGTTGGATCCACGAGTACTCGACCCATAGACTCGGTTACAAATCAAATGCAAAATTTGTTTATTATCCAATCTACCCCCAGACAGGTTCACGCCTCGTCCACTTCCACCCAATCGTCCAACGTCCATTCTATACAGTTGGCGAACCCATCATGTAACTAGCGACCTGGTGGAAAGAAGAAGGGGAGAAATAATTGTAAGGGTGGGAATAATTGAAGTAATAGAAATACTCCTGGAAAAGAGAATGCCAACCCTCATCGGGATGGAGAAAATGCTGGTGGGGACCGTAAGCCGAGATGTAAGGTGAAATTCCCTTGCAAACTTTGTGGGGAGGATCATCTGACTCACTTGTGTCCTCAAATTGAAGAAGCATCGAAGCATCTTGCACAGAGCCCAGCTGTGTTTAAATATCCCCTTCTGCATCGTCATAATATGGCTTCGAATGCTCCTGTCACTAGATATGGGACTAATGAAACTATGACGTCCTCTTCTCATGCCGGTGGCTACGGATGCGTGAACATGGTCCAATATTAGCTTAGTGTTGCTACTCGTCAACGTGATTATGGTGCACCACAACCGAATATGGGGAATGAGCCTCCTCCTCCTCCTGACTATTCTCTGCATATCTAGAAGCCCACTACTATGCCGCAGATATTGAAAGGTGTTCTTAAGCACTCGGCACACAATCCAAATGATCGAGCCACCGAGAACTACTCCATTGTAGAAGATTTGGGCCAAACTCCGTGTTCCATGTCGGATCTTGAGGTTTTATAGCCATGTCCTTCATAGAGGAACGCCCTTTTATCTGCTTTGGGAGTTCAGGATGAGGGTAGCCCTAGCGTCATTAAATTCGACACTACTGATATCCAGCCTCACTTGCCTTATAATGTGGATTTTCAAGTCCATGTTAGGTGCTTAGATAAATTCGTTAAACGTACGGTGGTTGATGAAGGTGCTTCCACCTCAGTAATGTCCTTGGATTGTTGGAAAGCTCTTGGCTCTCCTTCCTTGTCAAAATATATGACCATGCATACTACGTTTGACAGTTGGTCGTTTAGGCCGCATGGTATTCTCCCTTCCCTTGAGGTTCACTTAGGTGGGAAATCCATGCCTATTTAAGTCGAGGTGGTTGATGTGCCCATCGACTACAACCTTCTTCTGGGTAGGAATTGGATCTACGCAATGAAAGTGATCGTGTCCTCTATGTTTAGAGTTATTTGCTTTCCTCATGAAGGCATAATTGTGATGGTCGATCAGCTAGACTTCCCTAGTTCCAACTCCGCAGCATCACTGGGAACTATTGCTCCCTAGATCAAAGATTCTCCGTTGGAAACTGGGAACATTGGTGTAGGATTGTATCCATCCTTGATGTGATCATTCGACTTTGTTGCACCAATTTCCTTTGCTGGAACCGTTTCCGATAGTGCGGCATCCTCTTTAAGTAATGTACCTTTCCGGACCTCGTATTTTAATGATTCATGGACTTTACCGTCCGCAAGTTCCCCATTTGGAGACATTTCGCACATTGGAATCGCTATGCCATTATCTACAGCTGAGATTGCATATTGTGAAATTTAACAAGCCACTGCAGAGACAGATCCCTCCTCTTCACAGACAGAAGAGGAAGATCCCGTTATGCTGTCGGCATGGGTAGCCGACTCGTCTTGCTCGCACGATTGTCTTGATGGTACTTTACCTTCGTATGAAGTCATCATTGAGGCCATGTGTGGTAGTGAGAGGCCTTGGGAAGATTTGCATCATCGCTCTTATTTTTTCCTAACCTTGATCTTCTTGAGCGAGAAGAGTTTAGGACGTCTCTTGCAGAGAAGGTTGGTCACCCTGTGGCTCCTTTGGACTCACATGGGATTTACGTGGAGGGGAATATGGCTAATATCTCCCCAACCATACCGATTAAAAACTCTCCCACGCCCGGAAAGATAAAGAATGTTTATATCGGTGTTGATTGTTCTCCTGATGAGATCCACATATACACCGAGTTGTACAAGGAATTTCGGGATGTTTTTGCCTGGTCATATGAGGAGATGCTAGGAATAGACCCTAGCATTGTCGAACATGAGATTAAGACATATCCTAATGCTAAGCCGTTTCGACAACGTCTTCGTGCTGTGAATCCTAGGAAGGCAGCTGCGATTAAGGCAGAGGTGGAGAAACTACTTAAAGCTGGTTTCATCTACCAAGTTCCCCTTACTGAATGGGTGTCAAATCCCGTTCATGTGGATAAGAAGCAGGGAACCATCCATGTATGCATAGATTTCAGAGATCTGAACCAAGCATGTCCGAAAGATAACTTTCCCACTCCATTGATAGACGAAATTTTGGATGCATGTGCGGGAAGCGAGGTTTTTTCGTTTATGGACTGTTTCTCAAGATATAACTAGATCCAGATTAAGCCCGAGGATCAACATAAAACTGCTTTTATATGTCCTTGGGGTACGTCAGCGTACTGGAATATTCCCTTCGGCCTTAAAAACACCGGAGCTACATTTCAGCGTGCTATGGCCTATGCGTTTCATGACCTTAAGCATATAGTGGAGGCTTACTTGGATGATTGTGTTGGTCATTATCGCAAGAGAGTGGACCACCCCAAGCACCTCCGCCTCATTTTCGAAAGATATCGGTGTTACAACATTCGGTTAAACCCCAACAAGTTCATCTTTGTTGTGAAAACGGTTTGTCTTTTCGGGTTCGTAGTTTCACAAGAGTGGATAAGAGTCGATCCTCTTAAGGTTGAGGAAATACTTCAGTTGCCTCCCATGCGTAACTTAATTCAACTTCAGAGCCTCCAAGGGACAACCACTTTTCTACGACATTTTATAGTGAATTATGCCAGTCTTACCAAAGTTTTTGCACAACTTTTGAAGAAGGACACACCGTTTATCTGGGATGAGTGAGCCCATCAGTATTTTGATGCTTTGAAGAAATCTTTGGTATCGACCCCTCTGCTTATTCCACCTGACTTTGCTAGAGATTTCTTGATTTATGTGGCCGCGTCTCTTGAGACGATTGGCATGGTCTTAGTTCATGTAGATGATGCGCTCCAAGAGCATGTTTTCTATTATCTTAGTCATAATCTTGTAGACGCTGAGCTAAGATACACTCATGTGGAGAAGTTGGCACTTGGGACTGTTCATGCAATCCAACATTTACGACATTACATTATGCTTAGGAAAACCACTGTCATAGCACACATCAATCCATTTTAGCTCGTGCTATCATGACGTTTAATTGGGGGGAAGTATAATAAATGGATTGTTATTCTTTAGAAGTTTGATCTCGATTTTGCTTCAACGAAGTCGGTGAAATCCTTGGTTTTCGTTGAGCCCATGTTGGATTTTTCGTGACTTGATGAGGACATCATCCATGAAGATTCCTTTTTGGATGAGCACTTATTTCTTATCTCATCAGTGGACCCTTGGTATGCGGATATCATTGTATACCTACAAACTCTGAATTTCCCTTCGCACTATTCACGGGATGAAAGACGGTGTGTGAGACATCACACTAAATATTATGTCATCCTTGATGACACTTTGTATCGTTGGGGAAAAGATTCTGTCCTCCATCGTTGTTTGACTCATGAAGAAGCGGATTTAGTGTTGAATGAATGCCACGGTGGGGCAGGTGGTGGTCACTTATCTGGGCTTGCGACAGCCCAACGTATCATGCGAGTTGGTTACTTCTGGCTTTCGATCTTTAAAGATTGTATGAACGCTGTGAAGAGATGTCACCCTTGTCTAGTGTTTTCTTGAAATGTACACTTACATCCTACACCCCTTCATCTAGTCGTCAGCATTGGCCCCTTCACTAAGTGGGGGTTTTATTTCATGGATTTCAAACCAGCTTCGGCTAGGGGGCATCACCATATCATTGTGGCCGTGGACTACTTTTCCAAATGGGCTGAGGCCATGCCTACCATAAAAACCAATGGTGATACTGCAACCCACTTCGTGTTCAATCAAATTATTGCTCGATTTGGTATCCCAAAAGAGATTGTCACTAACCATGGTAGTCACTTTCAGAACAAAATGATGGCGGATTTGTCACTCAAGCTGGGGTTTCGTCAAGATCATTCATCTTCTCACTGCCCCCAAGAGAATGGTCAGGTCGAGGTAGTTAATAAGTCCTTAAAGACCATTCTCCAACGTACAATCCAGCAAAGCAAGAGCAACTGGCACATTATGTTATATCCTGCTTTGTGGGCATATCGAACCGTAGTTAAGACTGCCACCGATTTCTCACCATTTCAGCTAGTACATGGTGTGGAGTCTATATTACCGATTGAATGCGAAATCCATTCATTGAAACTAGCCATAGAGCTCCTTCATGATACGTCAGATGTTGAGTAACGTTTGATCAACCTTGAGTAGCTTGACAAGCAGCGTCGAGATGCCGACGTGGATATAGATGCCAACAAACGTCATGTCAAGGTTCAGTATGATAGTTTTGTCTGTCCCCGACAATATGTTGAAGGTGACTTGGTCCTCTTCTATGACCAAGCTAAGGAACCCCTAGGGGCAGGCAAGTTTAACCCCATGTGGTACGGTCCTTATATAGTGAGGCGTGTCCTTGAGAAAGGAGCCTATGAATTGGAAGACTATGAGGGGAACGCCTTGAAGGAGCCTAGAAATGGGCTCTACCTCAAGCGGTATTACACTTGAGCTTCTAGCTCAAGCTAATACTTTTGTATACTATTGTATAGTTGCTTCTGTACCTAGTTTAGATTTGTTTTTGTTTTTCGGATCTGCTGATTCGCTTCTGTTTGGTTGACAGATGTCAGCGGAATCTCCTGTGTTCTTGGGATTCGCAAATGGTGCTAGCCATGATACGCTGTGACTCACTTCTGTTGCATGGGTTATTTATTCACCTGACCATCAGATTGTGTCTTCAGAAGGTGCCTGTCTCGGCCCTTGTTACACCCAAAATCTAATCATCATGAGATTCAGTGTACACACCCTTGAAGATATCTTGACTAAGTAATTAACTTGGGAGGATTTGTAACCAGTTGTACTAGGTTTTGAGAGGTCGTTGCAGGTTGCACTTGTGCAACATGTGACATCGCAGCTTGCTTCATTGCAGGGTGCGATGAAGTCAATTAATGGGAAAAAATAGCTTCTTCGAGCTTCTTCTCAAAACTTGTTGACTTGGGGCCCAATCCCTAACCTCTAGGGGAGTTGGTACTTGGTTCCTAACACCTTGGGAGGATCCCCTATCTCTCTCCTACCATATCTCAACCTATCATATCCATACCCTATCCACTTAGTACTATATAAGAGAATCTCTACCCCTCTCCAAAGGGGGGAAGGCTATGGTGTCTACATGCTGGTGAAATCACTCTTGAGAGATCTCTACTCATCCTTGAGAGACTCAAGCTTCGTTAGGAGGAAATGGAAAATGGCTTTGTTGGAGAAGGGCTGCAGCGTTAAGCCTTGGTTGTAGTTCTATATCTCTGCTATGTACTTCCCTATTTTTACAGTAATACAAATGCTTTCCACCAATATCGCTCATGTGTGTAACGATATTGAGTAGTCTACCTGCTTAACTGTTCACTTAGATCTCTTATTGTATAGATGCCCTTTACTTGTTTCTCTTGTTTCTTGTCTTGACAGGTCTTGCAACTTGGATCTGAAAACCGTGAGATGTGGAGCAACATTCAGGAGAAAGGATTGCGAAGTGAAAGGTAAGACATCTAGTACTCGATCCTTAAGTAGATATAGGAAATGCATTTGTAGCCTATCTTATTTGTTCTAGACTCACATTGAGCTAGGGAGATCCGGCTCGCGTCCGCTCAAGTGGATTGTCCGTCAAACACAGGGTGCGTCGATTTGTTGAATCTGACATGCAGTCATCCCCTCTCCATCTTTTGATCTGAGCTTTGGTTTGCTGTATGAACTCCCTTTGTGCTGCAAAATCCAGCTAGAGATCCCATCTTTGATTTGTGTGTCGAGTGTTTGGCTTGGTTTGGATTGGTTTCGGGTTTCGTCTTGGACAGGTTTAAGAACCAGTAGTAGTGGATACTTTTGTCTCCTCCACCTTCATCCGCTCACCTTTACATTCCCTCCTCTCCATTAATTGATATGGTTACTGCATTAGATCAGCTCGCAGACCTCGTTTCCATTATTTTTTTGAGCTTGGCTTGCTTGGTTTGCTTGCTACTATCTGATTTTTAGTTTTGAGTGTCTTTCAGTCTAACTGAGTGCTTGTCTTTTCTTGAGTTTTCTGAGTATACTGAGTGCTTCAAGTAGTGTTTTCTTTTTAGTCATCTAGATCTGGAAGTGTAGTTGTTATCAAGCTAATCTTTTGATACATCCATTGAAGAGTTAAAAGTCTTTCTTTCCCATCATTTCTCGAGTGTTGTTGAAGAAAATTTGTGCATTGGAATGTTTTACACATGCATTTTTCCAAAAAATTGAATGAATGTTTGATCAGTTGCGTTTTTTTTTAATTATGAATCGTTCATCTTCTTGAAAGACTCAAAGTACATTTCAGTTGCTGCAAAGTTAGTTCCATACAAAGGAAAGATAGATGCATTTTGAATTCTTATCGCTTTTAGATCATTGAAAGTGAAATTGAAAAGCTTGCATACTCCACCTTAGAATCCTCTCTTTTCATTACCTGGTGTCATTTTGCTTTGAAAAGAAAAGGAAAAGGAAAAAATGTTGTGATTTGGATTAGTAGTGTTGTGATTTTTTGTGTTTCATTGAAAAAGGAAAAGAATGTTTCAGTATCTTTTTTCGTATAGTTGGGATTGTGTTGCATTGCATTGCTTGGGCAAAGTCATTGGAAATAAAGAAGATTTCTCCTTCCCATAGGTAGCATTCATCGAAAGAAAATCATACTTTTCGCATGTAGCTAGGGCTTGCATTATGTTTCCGATTATGTACTCACCTATGCATTCACCTAACCATCCAAGATAAAATTAACGGTAGAACTAGGGTAAAATATTTAGAAACTTGTGTGTAAGTTAGAGATGTGTTCCGGCGTCGTTAAGCATGGTAGCTGTCGTTATTTGCCAGCACTGTATCCCGGGGGTATTGTAGTATTCCACATACTTATCGGTATATTGAGCTCCTTCACGTACCCAACAAGTACCATAATCCTTACTTGGCGTATATTGAAGGGTGTGTGACGTACTCGGTAGTATATCGGAAGGTCTCTTGCCGAATGGTTGTGCATTAGACAACACCACTATGGATTTGAGCTCCCACGTACCTTGAGTATATCGGGAGACACCACTAGGATTCCTGAAACCAATTGAGTTAACCATTTGGCCGTCTTGGCAAAGCAATACACCGAGAACAGCACTCGGGGAGATTAGCACGCACATACTGTCCAGGTAATCGGGTATGCAGGAAAGGGTACGGTCCCAATCCTCCTTATCGTGTCATATTGTTGGACCCTGCAGTATATAGCGGTTTGCGATGCCTTGATAATCCCATGAGGTTCCATACTTTGAATCCACTCTATCACATAAGTCTACTTGTTGCCTTATCTCGAGTAGGTTTTTTTGGACTTCTTTTCTTTTATAGAATACCCTTAGGAGAAACTTTTTGTTTCAGTCACCCTAGCTGAATTTCCTTGGAGAAGGTCCCGCAGAATCCAAAACTTACCACCCAAATATTCCCTTAATCAGGAGGTAATTTCAAGGGCAAGGATGGATTCTCAAACCAGGGTTAGGTCACAAGAAGTGGAAAACCCCACTTTGAATATTGGAGGACATTTCTTCCCGTATACTCCTCCAGATTCACCTACCTCTCATCCCCCGTAGGATGAGGAAGTACAAGTTCCCACTTCACAAGACCTCTCTCCTGTTATGCTAGGAGAACTTGGATCGTTGGAATGGATAAATCAATCCCAGGATGACCCCACAGCAGCTGTTGGTTTTTCAGCAGCTTATTAGACATCTTCTACCGATCACCTAGTGGCCCATTTTTCCATTGCACCCCCGCCTAATGAGACTTCTCTGGATGATCCTTTGGCTTATTACCGTAGCCAATTAGCTCACTTTCGGTCTATGGCTGAGAGGTGTCGGAATTCAAGTCTCCAAAGAAGGGTTGAAGACTCATCATTACCCCCTTATCAACCAATCCCAGGTCGCTCTTTATCTTTTGGTTCACTCGAACCATCCCCCCACAACCTGACCACTAATGAGACTGGTCAACCCTCGCAAGAGTCCAGTCCTACACCTCAAGTGAATCAACCGGTTGAAGGACAACAATCCAACACACCTGTTACTACCACAGTTACTTTACCAGCTCCTCCTCGACCTCAAATTTTGAGGGGAGGATACTCCATTCCCTCGGACTATCTCATTGGTAACATTGTTACTACGGTAGCTAATCAACAACCTATGTTGGTTCAATCTTTGAATAGTAGTCATCCTAATGTGGCTGGGGGGCAACCCCCGTTTCCTACCTCGAATGTAGGTAGTGGAATCCCCAACAAACCTCCTGTTGGACCTCCCCAACCCGCTAGACCATCCACCATGCGATTATCTCATGTTGGGGGGCCATCCAATGTAACCCTACCCTCATGGATTCAAGCATATCCAGGTTCTATTAACCTTGTACCAGGCCAACCTAATCCCATAAATGTACCATACGGGATACCCTATCCCAGAAATCCCTACACTCTATGGGGGAAACAACCCATTTTACAGCATGCACCCCAACCAACTATCCCTCAAGTGCCACCACCCCCAATCGGTCCCTCCCCACCTCTGGCTGGAGGCGACGGGCCCCCACCTAACTTAGGAGGAGGCGGACCTCTCCCTTTTGGCGGAGGTCCAACTTATTTTACCAACAACGACCCCCACCCTTCCGACGATGGTGGGAATGGTCCACCACCCCCCCTAGGTGGAGGCAGCGGAGGACCACCCTATTATGGTGGAGGAGGACATTTCCCTTTGGGCGGTGGAGGTGGTCCACCACCCCCTCTAGGCGGAGGCGGTAACGGATCCAATTATCATGGTGGAGGTGGTGGTGGTGGAGACCCTCATCCTTCCGGCGATGGAGGTGGTGGGGGCTCCCATCCCTCTAGCGACGGAGGTGGTCCACCACCCCCTCTAGGTGGAGGTAGTGGCGGGCCATCGTATTACGGTTATGGACCCCCACCTCCTCCCGGTAGTGGCGGTGGACCACCACCTCCTCCTAGTGGTGGAGGTGGACCCCCACCTTATTGGACTGGACCACCTTATGGTGGCGGACCCCCTTACAGCCCGGGCGGCACACCCCCCTATGGCCAGTTTCCTCCTGGTATGCCCTACGGTCATACCGGTCCTTACACGCCTTATCCATACTATCAATACGCGCAACCTTATCCACAACTGCCCTTTTTGGCTACTTTGGACCTACCTGACCTATCTTGTTTAACCAACAATCCCATTTACCACGGAACTAATTGACCACCTATTTCTGGTGAAACTCCCATCTGATATCCCAAAATTTGATGGTAAGCCGGGTGAAGATCCTAAAAACCACATGATGACATACCATTTATGGTGTTCATCTAATTCCTTAATAGACGACTCGATTCGTCTTAGATTGTTTTAAAGGACTCTCACCGGTTCGGCTGCCAAATGGTATATCGAGCTACCACCCCACTCTTTTCCTGATTTTGGTTCTCTTGCCATGAACTTTCTGACTCATTTCCAGTTTCCTATAAGGTATGAAACTAGTACCGATCTTTTAACCTCACTCCGTTAGAATATCGCCACTCACATTTATGATCATATTCATGAGTGGCGAAGGAGACGTCGTCTCATTAAAGCTCCTATCCCAGACCAACTCCTAGCAGACTGGTTTACCAAGTCCCTCATTCCTGTCATAGCATGAGATGCTACCATGGGAGGTGCTATCACTGAAGAACAAGCCATCGCACGTGCCCATGTGCTAGACTTAGTTTATACTCAATATGGCACATTATTTGATATTCTTCTCGATGCACCCCATGACGTTAACGAACCCACGAAACCGCTCAAGGGACCCCAAGTCGATGGCATAATTGGATCCCTTCACACCTAGCCTCCTCATCAAACTATTGGTTCTTCGCACCCCCAGGGTTCATCCCCATCACCAACATAGGCTGGCCTTAGCACCACCAAGTCACCCGTTCTTGCTGCTACTGAAGAAGTGAATTCTGTCTCATCAAAAGAAAACCTAAGAAATCTTCTGCCTAGTAGGAACAAAAGAGCACTCCTGAGGACACCAAACAGAAGCGGAAGCTAAAGTATCCTTGTTTACTATGTGGAGATGATCACTTCTCCAAAGAGTGTCCCCATAGAGACAAAGTCCAAAATTTTCTTAGGGGTAAACCCACTCCCGCAGTCCTCAACGACCCATTTCCTACTCAAAACCAGCAGATGATTGCTCAGACTCCCTCAGCCTAGGGGGAACCATCCAATACCGCACACATTCTCATGGTACGTAACAAGACGATCAATTTGAACATGCTCACGATCATAGGACCTGGTCTCTTCGAAAGAACCTGTTGGAAGTAATACTGAAAAAACTTCCAACTCTATACCTGTTGTCACTGTACCATCAACTTCTCTCACCATTGAGAAGTCCCCCTTAGATTCGATACTGCGACCTCCCAAGAGCACGATTAGAAAAGCCGTTTTCAATCCTAATGCTCGGGTAGCACAAAACCACAATATCGTATAAGACTTGGCATAAGCCCCTTGCACCATGTCCACACTGGAAGTTTTGCATAATTGTCCTAATCAACGCAAAACTCTCCTTGCAGCAATTGGTGCAGTTGACCCTGATTCTTCGAATACCATCATGTTCCGACTTGACTACTTCAAGCCGAGGCTTTCCCATCAGCTCGCGTTCCAAGTAGCTACAAACATTGCTGGGAAAATTGTCCATCGTACGCTTCTGGATGAAGGTGCCTCTGCTTCCATCATGTCGATCTCCTGTTGGAGAGCCATCGGTTCTCCCGAATTGAATCGTTCTCCTACCACGTTGAAAGCATTCGACGGACGTGGCTTTCAACCTCATGGGCTCTTACAAGCTCTCACAGTCGAGTTAGGAGGAAAGACCATAACCATCAATGTGGAAGTGGTCTCCGCCCCAATAGATTATAATCTCTTGCTTGGTCGCAACTGGTTTTACGCCATTTAAGTGGTAGCCTCTTCAGTCTTCCGCATAGTACAATTCCCCCACCAAGGACGAATTGTTACCGTTGACCAGTTAGATTTTTGCACACCAGACACTACTACTCATCCTGGTGACCATGTTCCTTCCATTGGACAAACGTCAAAATAGTATGAGAGCATAGGGGTTGGCCTCTTGAAAGATTCTTCTCTCATGGGTGTTTTTCCCACTTCGGACCCCCCTAATCATGTTGCCTCGGTGAACATGATCTCTGCAGAGATTTCACCTTACTCCACTGATACTTGGCTTGTACTATATGAAGCCACAACACACCTGATTGGAGAAGCGATGCCTCTTTCACCTGCTGAACGTATTTACGAGGCTATCCAATCAACACCAGAGGACCACTTAACTTTGGCCTCCCTACCCTGTTCTCTACAACGGGCATCATCTCTCCCTGGTCTCTTACTATGGATTTTTCATTCAGACGAGTCCATCATGGAAGTCATGAATGTTGATGATGGTCCGTGGGATGACCTCCACCATAGTTCATCCTTTCTTCTGCCTTTGGAGTACATAGAGGACAACATTAGTGCCATCTTTTCACCAGATATCTACCTGTTCCCTCATTCTTCCATACTTACATGTCTTTTGGATTCTAAGGGCAACCTAGGCAACATTGAGCCTACCACCTCGGTAGATATTTCGGTAAAACCTGGTGTAGTGGAACACATTCGCATAGGCCAGAAGTGTTCCCCTAAAGAATTAGTTATTGGTACAGCCTTATTCAAGCAATTTCGAGACGTGTTTGCTTGGTCCTATAAGGAGATGCCTGGGATAGACCCCGCGATTGTTTCTCATGAAATAAAAACCTATCCTGACATCAAACCTGTACGTCAAAAGTTGCGATCGGTACACCCTCGGAAGACCGCAGCAATCAAGGCAGAGATTGAAAATCTCTTAAAGGCTGGCTTCATTTATCCTGTCCTGTTGACAGATTGGGTCTCAAACGTTGTCCCTGTGAACAAAAAGTAGGGCACCATTCACATCTGTATCAATTATAGGGACCTTAACAAGGCTTGTCAAAAAGACAACTACCCAACCCCGTTCATCGACTAGATCATCGACAATTGTGCTGGGAGCGTCATCTTTTCATTCATGGATGGCTTGTCTGGTTACAACCAGATTGAGATCAACCCAGCCGACCAACATAAGATGGATTTCATCTGTCCTTGGGGGACGTTTGCATATCGTAAACTCCCGTTTGGCCTTAAAAACGTTGGCGCCACGTTCCAACGGGCCATGTCATATGCCTTCCATGACATTAAGGACTTTGTGGAACCTTACCTGGATGATCTCCCTGCTCATTCAAAGCAGCGTGAGTTCCACATGGATCATATGATGGCCATTTTCCTTAGATGCAGATGGTACAATATACATCTGAATCCTCATAAGTGTATCTTCTGCGTAGAGTCTGGATGCCTTTTAGGGTTTATTGTCTTGACGGATGGGATCCGTATCAATCCCTTAAAGATGGAGGCCATTGTCAACCTACCACATCCGACTAACATGACGGAACTTCAAAGTCTCCAAGGGAAGGCGACTTATTTAAGGTGTTTTGTTTGTAACTTCATGGAGAAGACTCAGGGGTATATGAAGCTGCTTAAGAAAGACGTCCCATTCATTTGGGATGACCAAGCTCAAAAATATTTCAACAGCATCAAACATGTCATCATGCATGCTCCCATCATCCAACCGCCAAACTATTTCCGAAATTACATCTTATATCTCGCTGCTTCTGCTACCACTATCGCCATGGTTTTGGTACAGGAGGATAAAACAAGCTGGATCTATGTCTCATCAAGAGCCAAAAGGAGTGGGGCTCAGTCTTGCGCAACTTGGGCGATAACATAAATGAGGTGATGCTATCGAGGATCCCAAGGTATTCATCCAAAAACAACCCAAGGTACAAACCTATCCATGCGAATAAATGAGTTGATGTCGAACATGGGAGGTATCGTTTGATTACCGGTCATTGATGTATACCGTTAACAAACGCGAGGGTGTCCACCAATAATGAAAATGGAACCCAAGGTACCTAGTACATTCAAACAAGTGCGAATAAGTGGTCTTGCCGTCGAACACTTGAAGAATCCATCGGATAGGAGACATTGATGTATTCCCATCTATCCAATAGTGAGGGAAACTGCCACTAATGACTGCAATCCCCAAGGTACTAACCGAAACTCTAAACTTCATTCCCAGAGTACAATGAGTTGAAGTCGATGGGAAGAAGTCCGTTGGAAGGGAGGCCTTAATGCATCCTCCATCATCCAACACGAGGGACACTCAAACAGGTATGAGCTGATTTGGAGTAGGACTAAACACATGATGAAACATACTAACACCAAGGAATAGCCGACACATGAGGTCAAGGAAACTGCAGAATGGCCGACACAGGTTGTATCCTTGAACAGTGAGCACGACACAAGAGTGACTTAGGCAGCTTTTAACACAAAGAGACCACGATACAAATCTGCAATGTAGGAGACATTAACAGATTCTCCAAATGATTGGAAGACTAACCAAACGGAGGAGTAGGAACTCTGAGATCAGGTTTACCCTAAGGCCAACGCTAGAACCCAACTTGTTTGAGAGACTAAAAACAGGTGCTTTGTTCAAGGAGATAGTTGACTTGCTGCCATCATATTGAAAGATATTTTGACATTCTTCCCTTCCCTTTCCTTTTTCATTTTTTAACGAGCTTGACAAAGAACTAAAGCATGCTCGACGGTATTTTCATATTTAAGGAGTCTGAAAAACCTAGAAGAAAACTCCATACACCTATCCGTGGATTTTATATCGAGCCCGGATTGGTCTGTGCTCGGCGGTGTTTTCTTGCTTATAGAGTTGAAAAACTTAAACAGTCCTCTATACACTTATCCGTGGATTTTATATCGAGCCCGGATTGGTATGTGCTCGCTTGGTGTTTTCACATTTCGAGAGTCTGAAAACCCTAAAGACGACTCCAAAGGTCCTTTTTCGTAAAGTTAGTCTCCTTCCCCGAAAAAGTGTAAAATGATGGAAGAAGAACTCTTCTAGCGCATACAAGAGTATACCTAGAGTATACCTTTTCCGTAAATTATCCACCAAGGCCCGGAAAAGGGGTAATTCTATACCTAAGTGGATGTCGGTTCAGTTATTTTAACGAGCCCGAAAAGACAACTATGCTCGGCAAACTTTTCCTATTTAAGGAGTCTGAAAAGGGCTTAAAAGAACTCCATAGGGATCTTTTCCGTAAAGGTTTAACGAGTCCGGAAAAGTAAACTCATGACCTCCTTACTGTTTTTAATGAGCTCAAAGGAGATACGGAAAATGCTCATAACTTCCTTACTGTTTTTAACGAGCTCGAAGTGAAGATGAAAGAAATGCTCGTAGCCTCCTTACTGTTTTTAACGAGCTCGAAGGAAAGGTGGAAGAAATGCTCGTAACCTACTTACTGTTTTTAACGAGCTCGAAGTAAAAGAAGAATGCTCGAAATGGGAGGAAACGAGTGTCAGGGACATGCAAAACTAGCTCCAAGCGCATGGAACAAAGCAATGCCTAATGCAAGGAACATGAGCAAGATAAGGACACTCAGGGTGTGTCTCCTCCAGGTAAAAGGTGTCAAATTGAAAAGGCAAAATGATACAGGGCTTAGCGGAAATGAGATCAGAGATGGAGGCTTATACAACGGGCTAAAAGCGTGGAAGCCGGCTTCAGGCTCATTAGCGCAAGCGGGATCAGAATAGATGCATATGCAATTTGAACACAAAGATGGGAGCCTTATCAGGGATGGCCAGAAATATATGAGGAAGGAAGATATGAGGCTTCTTCTCAAAGTCATGGTAAATCTAAAAAGGCTCCCGAACCTATGAGAAAAACTCAGCATGGGCACCAGAATGGCATAAGGGTGCTGACTAGGGTGACCCATGTTAGGTAGGCTCTGCTGTCGGACTGGTGCACAATGCATAAAGAGATGGCTAACACACCAATATCCAACAGGTTCGACCCTATGGCGAATTCGGATGGCAAAAGGTTCAAATGCAACATAACAGCGGGGAAGCCTAAACCTATATGCAAGGTTCCGAATATACCTGACATGGTTGCACAAGGTGTCGAAAAGGACCAGTAAGCAAGTATACATCCAGCTAAGAATCCTGTCTCCAAGAAACATTAGTACCAGGATCATATCTAAAACATATGTAAAGAAAGACCCGATACAAGTCACTATGGTAGAAATACTTTCAACTTCACTATCATCAACAACATGCATAAACAAGGCAGAGTTTTCAAATGAAGACTCTATGGTACCTAAGCCCGAGGACTTACAATCAACAAGATCAACTTCAAGATGAAGATCAAATTTGAAGGACATGATGGAATCTGCAGAAACAAATTCATCATCATGGGAGTTGAAAATTCTAGAAGCAGAATCAAACTCAGCAGGAACACCGATTTGCGGATCTATAGGAGAGTCCAAAGACTCAACAGTAGGAAGATCAAACTTTAAGGTCAAACCAGGGCTGGACATAACTGCGACTGGATCAACATCCAAATGAATGGCAGACTGTACTATAGAATCTAGGAAAACTTCATCGGAAGGAAGTATATCATCCCAGATAGAATACATATCTAAACATTCAAATGGAGGTGTCACTTGGTCAAAAGCTGGGACCAAATCCCGAGAAGGTAAGCATGAACTCAGAGACTTCTTCTCAGTAGCAGTTGAACTCAAGGAACAATATGCCACATGAGGCGCATGTGACATAGTAGTGCCTAATGACGAGGGATCAGACTGGTCTACAGTTGGGTAATAAGGAGGATCAACGAATGCAAGCTGGTCGATGGTGACAATGTTTTCGTTATGAGGGAAATGCATCACATGAAAAAGTGTAGACACCACAGCATGCATAGCATAAATTTAATCACGCCCAAGGATCATATCAAAGTCCACAGGGTCCTTTAAAACCATAAAATCAACTAAGACTGTTTTTCCACCCAAGGTAACAAGTGCCTGACGGAGGAATCCGATCGGTTCACTAGGTCTTCTATCGAAGGTCAACGGCCAATTAACAGCTGGAATAACATTAGGGAAACCCAAATCTCTCCAAGCATAAGCGGATAAGATACTAACAAAAGCACCTTCATCAACCATGCATCGATCAACCGTATGGTTCCCGATATCAACCTTTATCTGGAAAGGTGTCGAAGAAGGAAGGCGAGGCGCGGCTAGACTATTCCAATCAAAGGAAACAATCCTAGGGCTTGGTAGGGGTTCACATGGCACAGATGAAGTGCCCCCTTTTTCAGGAACATCCAAACTGGTAATGCAGAAGACTTCAGTAGTAGGTGCATCAATCTCTGAAGGACTGATGGGATCGGTCGAAGATTGCATCGATTCAATCACTTCACTCTCTGAAGGAAGAGTGGGGTCGACCAAAGATTGCATTGGTTCAACCACTTTATCAACCAAAGGTTGATCTGACTGCAGGGAATCTATAGACAACTCAGGAACAGAGTTTCCTTCAGACATGGACCACACTCTTCGTGCCTCTGGAATGGCAGGGCATCGGTGAGTAAGGTGATCTCCCTTACAAAGTTTACAAGGGAACTTTGGTTTCCGTCCTATAGGTTTAGACTCCTTTACAACGTCAGTACTCTCAGCATGACTAGCATTGGCTGACAGCTTGCCCCCAGCATGAATCACAGAGGCTGGTTGCTCAGAAGCAGAAGACTTTTGAACTAAGGACCACACTTTTTGCACTTCTGGAAGTACAGGGCACAAGTAAGTAAGGTGGTCTCCCTCGCAAAACTTACAAGGGAACTTAAGCTTCTGTTTGTTGGGTTTGTCGACAATGTCAACTCCCTCAGCATGACTTGCAGTGGCTGATCTGGTATCTCCAGTATGACTCACAGGAACTGGTGACTTGTCATTAATATGACTAGCAGTGATCAATGACGTGTCCTCAACATGACTGACAGTGGTTGAAGACAAACTTTCAGTATGATTTTCAGTGACTAAAATTTTGCTCCCAGCATGACCTCCAGAGGCTGGGTGGGTGCCCCCTGCATGATCTGCAGAGGCAGGGTGCTTGCCCCCTTGTTTTGGCATCTTCTTCCTATTCTTCCCCCGTCTATTCCTTTTAGACTGCTGGTTACTAGTATTGCTACTTTCACCACATGAGGTAGAAGGAGGAGGAGAAGATGTTACTGGCAAAGGAGGCACAGGGTTCTGATGCTCTTGATTTGAGGTGCTCACAAAAGAAGCGTCAGGAGCATGCAAGGCATTCGGAGTGGAAAACAACCAAACTGGCAGCCCAATAGTGAATCCAGGAAGATTCAGAGTAGCCATTAAGGGAGCACCAATGTTTCCAATGAATGGAACAGCACAAGGATCCCCCGGAACAGGGGTACCTTGATTGGCACTCGCCGGAATGCTAGACATAGTTTCTCGCTCAAATGAACAAGAAGTTCCCTAAGGCAAACTAAAAACAAGTAGCACAAAGAGCACACCACTAAAAAAAGGTCCTAAGTAAATCAAACCAGGCAAACAGATGCCTTCCGGAGAAGAGTCTGGGATGATGAGGGCCCAGAACAGATCAACGAAGGATGAAGGACAGTTACCCGGGGTCCACAATACAATGACTAAGGGTGCAAGCGCTGGAATCACCCAACCGCCCTCCCAAAGACTTGTAAGGGATTTCCTCCCACGTCTGTCCTAGGTACAGCGGATATACCCTCCGCTGTCACCTGTGTATGAACCTAGAGTCTGATACTAAGGATACCACAACACCGAAAACTCCTGGGGGAACAGTCACCGGTCGAATCAGAAAGCGTGGGCAGGGTAGCTAAGCCCGAAACTCGAAAGAGTCCCCAATACGCAATCCGATCCTGGCGTATGCTCGAACAGAAAGTAGGAGGGGTATTCCCACAAACTGATCTCACATTGACCTACTGCATATGCTCCCAGGCAAATTTTGAGTGAGGTGGGTTTGCCTAATGATAGTCTCACTACGATTTTTGCGCAATGTGTGATCTTGGGTGGTTTAAGGTGTTTTAAACCCAAGATCCTAACCAAAACTAGTTGGTGTAGTGTAACCTAGAAAAGAAAATGTTGCTAGTTCATTTTATTAGAGTTCATTTTAAAGGTTACTTGATTACTCAAAAAGGTAGTGGGTGTGTGAGAGTGGTTATAATAGAAATAGAGTACTGAAAATGAAATATTTACCACCAAACAAATCTTTTTCTTTTCAATGCAAGTCTTAAAATTCTGATCTAGAATGCATGTGCAAATGCAATTTTTAATCTTTTGAATGCAAAAAAGGGTAAAAATAAAGTCTAAATGTAAAAAATTAAACTCAAAACCTAAGAATGCAGCTACTCAAGCAACTAGGTATGCAAAAGAAAACTTGTTCTTTTTTATGCAAAGCACTCTAAAATCTTTTAAGCCACTTGCAAGGTACTCTATTTATAAGATAAATCAAAATTCTTTATGCTTTTCAAAGGTAAGAAACAAAAACTGAAACTAACCTACTATCAAAGCAAAGCAAAGAAACTTTCAGGTTCTCTTTATGAAACAGTAAAAGCTACCAATATGACTTTCAAATTCTTATTGATGTAAGCATGCCAAACATTGGGAAAAGAGTACAAAAACTACTTTTAGACCCAAACGAAGCGAATGACCTACGAAGAAGTATGGTTTGGTAAAGTCGGGTCTGCACGTAAACAATGCAAACAAGGTCTTGAACAATAGCCAAAACACTTGAGCTTTCACTACAAAAGAAAAACTAAAAGCATAAGGGAGGACAAGAAACCAACCTAAAAGAGAAATTTCACTCAAATAGATACAAACAGGGTCAAAAAGACTCAAGAGGTTTCAAATCCAGTGGAAATGGGGCAAGCAAGTTCAATCAGACTCAAATTAGGGTACAAAACACCAAACAGGTCCACAACCCCCCAACTTAAGTCAACAAACCCCAAAACTTTCCAAACAAGCCCAAATCGATCAAAAGAGGTTCAAATCATGAATGTAGGATCAGTACAAGGATGGGAGACCACTTACAGTGGTTTAACTCAGACCTAAGGTCATCAGGGACCCCAAAAAATGCAGCCACAGCCCCCAGATTTGGGTCCACAACCCAAAAACTCAAAAATTTCAAACCCAGATTTTGAGCGCTACTGTGTATGAAGGAAACTAGCGCTCATAGCAGTATGGGCGCTACTGTGCAAAGGAAAAGTAGCGTATGAGCGCTACTGTGTGGTACAAACAGTAGCGTACAAGAAAAAAAGTCTAAAAAACGGGGTTAAAACCCCCAAACTGGGTCCACAAAGGTTTGCAAGGGTTGGGAAGGGTCTGTAAAAAGCCCAGGAGGGTCAAACAGAGCCTACTAACTGATCCTAACCAATAAAATGAACAAAGACCATCAAAAAACACTGAAGAAATGACCTTGGATACCCCTAAGCAGTTAGGCATTCCCCAGCGGAGTCGCCATTCTGTTGTGGGGAAAATGCACCTATAGTTCAGGGGAGAAACTACCAACTTACGGTGATAAAGATAGACTTACAAGAATTCTGCAAGTATAACTAATAAATGAAGAGATTAGGGTTTAGAGATGTAGGCACCTTATTCAGAAGGTTGATCCTAGCTTTTCCTCCCTCGCTCTTCAATGCTTATCCAGTGTCGCAATGCCCAGACCTGCAAAATAACTTGATACCTTTCTCAAATACATTTGACTACATATATAATACTGATATCTATAATGGAAAGAGACATCAAACTATAATCAAACAGTGATCAAATCTTAAGACACATTAATAGGTCATATTTGGAAAGAGAAGAACGTCTGATCTTTATTAATGAATGAAAGCAAGTACATACAATTATACCTTCCTTCAAGCTTGGCACTTCACGAAACCTAGATTCAAGGTCTCCTGCTTCCATTCTCCAAGGATCCCAGCCTCTAAGCAATTGTACTAGGGTTTACCAAAACTGAAGCACAAGAGAGGGGGATGAGGGTCTCCATTCCTCCAGCATAACTTTGCAATTAGGCTTGCTCCTCTCACATGACCCTTCTACCCTCCTTATATAGTCAATGAGGAAGAGGAAAAGAAGTTACAACCACTCAAGAGGTTTCCCAACCAACTTAACTTACTCGAATTTCGATATTTTTGACCAAAACAGGTGTGTACTCTACTCTATAGTAGACAAAGTCGCGTACACATGGCAATGGGCGCTACTTTGAATGAGGTAAAGTCGCGTACACACGCTACTATTATAACAGTAGAGTCGCGCTCATAGTGAAAAATGGCCAAAAACAGGCTTTTCTGCTCATTTTCAGGAGATGGTTTGGTCTGGAAAAATGTTCCTAAGGGTCATATACATCAAATGGGTCAAGAATGAGGTAATTTCAACCATTTTTAATGTCCCAAATGACTCCTCCATCCACAAATGTCCTGTTGTGTGACTGAACTTGTTCTCAAGAAGTGTCGTCATGCGACCAAGGGAAGCAAGTGTCGTCACGGACGGAGAGGTGTCATTTCAAGCTATAACAAACATGTAATATACTATGCAAGCAAGGGTCTCACTAACACTGAAACTAGATATTCACATGTCGAAAAAATTGCTTTCGCGGCAGTCATCGTCGTCCAAAAGTTTCGACACTATATCTTGCTCCGCACCACCACCATCATTGGAGACTCGAACCCCATGTACCATGTACTTACACGTCAGGTGCTTGGGGGCAAGTATTCACGCTGGATTGTGATACTGCAAGAATTCGACCTTCTTTTCGAGAAAGCCAAGTCTAAAAAGTATTTGGTTTTTGTGTTAAATTTTGAGCATTAATTCACAATACTCTAGGATCTTTACTGAGAGAATAACATATACAGTATATCAATGCATGACAATCACAATAAGCATGACAAGCATCACAAGAATCAAAAGCATGAGAGACAAGAGACACAGAGTTTCCGTGGGGAAAACCCTAAGGTGAAAAACCCCACAACTTCCTCAGAGATAGAGAGAGCAATGGCTCAACCAAAGTACAACCAAAATACACTGAGATAGTCTCCTAGTAGCAGATGATCCTCCTCCTCACTAGTGCGCCACTTTCTGAGTGAGAGTAAGATACTTTTTCGAGTGATCTAAATAGAGATCACCTGATCTCTATTTATACTAATCTGTTTTCCCAGTGACCTTATGGGGCCGACTTGTTTAGCTAGGTACATCCACATTATAATATATATTTCAGGGCCGACCCCACACATGGTGGTCTAATAACCCATCAGCAAGTACACACACTTGTGACACTTGTCAATCCACATGACGACACTTCCTTATAGAGGAATGACACATCTCTTATAAGGGTACAATAAATATATATAAAATACACAGATGAAATACATTCCGAAGTTACATATACATCAACATTTTGCTAAGCTTATTTGTGACCCTCCCAGTCCTGATGTAGAAGTTGAGCACAATGATACTTTTCTGGATGAATCATTATTTCTCATCAGTATGACTGATCCGTGGTATGGAGATATTTCATTATATCTTCAAACCCAAGGCTTCAATCCTCAACTGTCTCGCGATGACCGTCGCATAATATGTCACCATGCAAAGTATTATCTGATCATAAGCGATACTTTGTACCGCTGTGGCGTCGATTCAATTCTTCGACGTTGTCTAACTCATGATGAGGCTGAACGCATTCTAAATGACTGTCACGCTGGGGCATGTGGCGGTCACCTCTTTGGGATGGCTACAACCCAAAAGATTTTGCGCGCAAGATATTATTGGCCTACTATCTTCAAAGACTGTATTGAGGACATGAAAATATGTCCTCCATGTCAACACTTCCAAATGAAGAAGCGCACCCATCCCGCCCCATTACACCTGGTTATTGCCGTGGGCCCCTTCGCAAAATGGGGCATCGATTTTATGCACTGTAATCCTACCTCGGCCGGGGGGCATAGTTACATCATAGTAGCTGTGGATTACTTTACAAAGTGGGCCGAGGCAATGCCTACATACCAAAACGACGGCAACACCATTGCACTCTTCATGTTCAATCATGTAATAGCACGGTTTGGAGTTCCGCAGGTGATAGTGACCAACCATGGTTCTCACTTCCAAAACCATATGGTTGATGAACTAAGTGATAGATTGGGTTTTCGCCATGAAAAATCAACACCTTACTACCCACAGTCCAATGGACAGGTCAAGGCCATTAACAAGGTCTTGAAAACTATGGTCCAAAGGATGGTAGGTATGCATAAGTCCAACTGGCATAACATGCTCTTTTCAGCATTATGGGCCTACAGAACTTCCGTTAAAACCACCACAGGTTTTACTCCTTTCCAATTGGTGTATGGATTGGAGGCTGTCCTTCCTATAGAGTGCGAAATTCTGTCTCTACAACTCGCGGTCGAACTTCTTCCTAATACTACTGCTGAGGAAGAACGTTTCCTGTACTTAGCAAAACTTGACGAGTCCCACCAAGATGTTGCCCGTGCTAACGAAGCACACAAGAAACGCATCAAAGCTCAATATGAAAAGTCTATTGAACCTCATGTCTTCAATGAGGGTGACCTGGTCCTCACGTACGACCAGAAGCATGATAAACTAGGAGCAGGAAAGTTTGAGTCCATGTGGCATGGACCTTACATTGTCAAACGTGTTTTGGAAAAGGGAGCTTACGAGCTTGAAGACTATGACGAAATCTCTTTGGGTGAACCCCGTAATGGGATTTACCTGAAGAGGTACTATGCCTGAACCTATCATGCATAGATTCTCTTATATATACTGCACATGGTGTGCTTTTGTGTTTTTGTGTGGTGTGACACATTTATTTTTGAGTGTCTTTAGATCTTGTTTCCGCTTCTTATACCATGTTTTGTCTACGTGTGCAGATGGCAACGTGCTATGGATTCGCGGATGACACTAGCTAGCATACCTGTAACCTTGCCTCGGCAACTTGGGTACTATATTCCCCAACAGGCGAGCTCATCAGCTCAGGAGGAAGTTTCCTCGGATTTGCAACCAACAATGCCGCAGAGTATCAGGCAGTGATTGGAACCCTAATTGATGCTACTTCATTGGGTATGAACCACATTGTCATCCACATGGATTCTCAATTAGTGGTTTACCACCTCAACCGGGTCTACGCTATCCGTGAGCCTACCTTGCTCCATCTCTTTAGATGAGTACGTCTCCTGGAAAGGTCATTTGAATCCATTCAATACCTACACATTCCACAAGAGTTAAACACAGTTGCTGACTCGATGGCCAACTTCATTCTAGATTGGTACATCACACACACATAATACTCATAATATGTAAAAGCATTCATGACATGTAAATAATGTACTGTATAAAAGAAAACATATGAACAAGATCACATCATTCATCATTTTAAAAACACATAATGTATAAATCGCTGAGAATGTCTGTATATATATATCATAAAAAATAGTGCTAGTACAAAAATCTGAAGCACGAAGGCTTTCAGTAAGTCTCTACAAAAATCTGAAGCCTCGTAGCTTTCAGTAGTACAAAATATGAGGCCTCTAAGCTCTCAGTACAAGTATAATGACGTCATCAGGCCTGATGCCTGGCTCGTACACCCCCACGATGAAAATCTCTCTATCGCTGAGTAAGGAAGCTATCCACAATCCTTGCTACCTTGTGGAGTAAGGCATTGAAGTGTACAAACGCTCCAACCCCAAACCTCTACATAGGTCTTGATAAGTCATCCACTACTGGCTCAGGAACATCCACTATCAGCTGGGACAAGTTCCTGTACACCTCCTCCATCTCCATGATGGCAGCATGAACACCTGGGGGCACGACTGCTTCCTCACCTCTATCTCTCCTCGCCAGAAGAGAGACTCCCAGGGGCCGTACGAGGCCCACATCTGCACACACATGTTATATACTTGTCAGCACTGCATACAAAAAAATCATAAATATACAAAACTAAAAACTACAAAGGTTTTTTTTCTTACCCATGTCTCCCCATGCTACACCCTCGGGCAACACCAAGTCAGGATCCTTTCTATAATCCGTACTGTCGTACGGGTAGTCCTCAACCATGAGTAACTGGCCCTCCATCCAGTTGAAAAACTCGCCACCAAAGCTGATGATAGGACCCCCACCATGGAGGGCCATCACCTCTTCCCATCTGATCATGTGGGGATCTCTAGGCTCCCTATCATCTAATCGCACCTGTGGGAGCAAGAGGGGGATCTGGTCCAAGAGGAACGATACCACGATCGATCCATATCCAAACTGCTTGAGCTCTCCCCACCGACACTTGGTCAGCTGAGCTCAGACGTTTGCGAGGAGTCCCTCGCACTTGTTGAATATCTTGGGGGACATACAATCCTCCGAATAAAGCATCTGAGCCCAAGTGGCCATGTGTGGGGATTGGCTCCCCGCCACTCTAGTAATTGTGAACAATATGGTACGCAGTCGGTGGTCCACAACATCCCTGATAGGAATCTTCCCATTGGAAGATCGGGCAAGAGCAGTACAATTTTGTGACACCATGTCATTGACAGAGCGGTCACTACCCTATGTTCCAGTGAGAGCTACAGGGTCCCCTCTCCGGGACAAACTAGTAAGAAAATAGATGTCCTCAACATATATCATGAGAATGTGCTCACCGATCAAAAAGTATTGTTGGGCCGCATCACAACACCAGAGCATTTGGGACAGTAAAGGGATTTGAGACCTCATCCCCTGAATCTAGAAGAACTTGAGCAAACCGCAGTTTCTCAAAGCATTCATGCACTCTGGATCATTGGAATCTTGTACATCTTCCACCTCGTGTTCTCTTTCCCACCACTCTAGAACCATGTTTTCTTGCTAGCAACTTGCCAAAATGGGCATTTAAACACTGTTAGATCCTACTTCAACCACAGCAAGTTCTCCTTTTTGGGTTTAATTTGATGTTTGGGAAACGCATCTCCGTTGTCGCACTGTGATTTTGCACACAGTGTGATGACATCGCACCCCACGAATTCGGGATTTGCGCCGAGTCGATTTCGTCGCAGTTCCTGAAAGGGAAAACTGCGACGAGCCGAAGGTACAATAACCCTACATAATTCACCAAAAAACCCAAAAATTGAACCTCAAATCAAAATCTAATCCACTAGAAAGTTGTTGGATGAAGTTTAGGCTTACCTGATCCAGACGATGGGTGAAATGGTGGCTCGTAGCTCCCGGAATCGGCGGAGGAAGTTTTGGCTCCAAATTGGCACTTCTGCTCCCAAATTGGCAAATGAAACAATGGTAACTATTTTTGGCCCATTTTTCTATTTCTAAATGAAAAAGAATATTCCTTTTTCAAATATTTTGATGGTCTAGGGTCATTTACTATAGTTTTAACCATTTTTTATCATATTTGGGATATTGCCGGACTATTTGACCTAGTTTCCGAGTGTGCAGGAGATGTAAGTGGTCTTTTTGTGCCGTTTCTCGTATCACAACGGTCATCACAGGCATGAACACTCCCTTGAATGTTTTGTCATTATTTTTGCAACGGTTAGTTCGTAATTATTGCGTGAAGATGAGTTTACTCTTTGTTTGTTCTCGTGCTCTTGAAACTATGAGAACAAGTACTGAGTTATGATTTATAACTTTTCCGGGCTTGTTAAACTCCCATGGAAAAGCACACCCCTCAGAGTCTACCGTTAAGCTCTTTTCAGGCTCTCAAAAAATGAAAAGATTTCCAAGCGAGCTTGTCACATTCAGGCTTGTTAAAGTGTTTGAATGGTCATCTTCCTAGTGATAGTTTACCCCTTTTTTGGACCAAGAGGCACTAATTACAAAAAAGGTATAATCTAGCCAATCATGACTGGAAGAGTCCTCTCCCATGTTGTTTTACCCTTTTTCAAGCGATGAGTCTAAATTTACAAAAAATGACCATTGGAGTCTTCTTTAGTTCTTTTCAGACTATCTAAACATGAAATGACGACTGATTTTACCTTCTATGGACTCGTTAAAATTTCACATTGAATGCCCCATCATGGGACGAACCCCTCCTATCCCAGGTTCGAAAAATATTTGGGATTGGACTCATCTATGAGATGAGCTATACCAAGCATCTGGTTACCCTCATCAAGCTCGTAAAAAACACATGACGCACTCATCATTCATTATGGGGAAAAAGGAAAGCATTTGTAGTTACACTTTTGTTAGTGGCAGTACCTAGTTGTTCTTGAACATGGAACTCATTTGCATTTGCTTACAGTACTTGGGTCATCTGTTTGTCTATGAGTCCCCGCTTACTTTCTAAGTCCTGTTACTCCTTTGAGTCATTCAAATAAATCTTCCATCATCAGTTGCATTAGAAGTTTGCGTCATACTCATTATGTCAATACTGCTAAGTCATGCCATGCCCATGTTCAAGAACATGTCTACCATTTATCATCTGCAGTCAGTACACCCGCCACCATGTTGGTCTACTCCGAGTTAGTCTCACATCTTACTCTACCATCCGATCCACTCTACACATCTTTTGTCGTGTTTCGTGTCGATGATGGGGGATTCATCATGGCCCTCCTTCGACAGATTCATATTTGTCGACTTCAACACATCATCCAAAGATTGAATCTAGAAACCAACCAAGCACCTTGGCTCTGCATGCCTCAATGGTAGATTACCTCGCTTTCAACATGAGTTTCCATCATTGACTCTTGATTGAAAGATTTCATCTTATGTTTGGCTTCAACTCATTTATTCACGCTTGATGATATGTGTTGTGATACCTTGGGAATCATTGACATTAATGGTGATCTCCCTCGTGCTTGTTAACGGTTTACATCAATGACCAGTAATCAAGTGGTTTCTACCATGTTCGACATCAAGACATTTGTAATCACATGGATAGATTCGTATCATTGTGGGTTTAGCTTGAAGACCCTGGGAAGTCATTCTTTACCCAGGTTGCGATGGAGTTTGTATTGAGTCATATCACATGGGTCCATATTTGTATTGGTCGTGGCTGTGTTATCATCTCATCATGGATCTACGCTTGTGTCTAGTAGCCATGATTGTGTTCGGTCAGTCATTACTACCATGGATCTTCATTGTATTGGTCAGAAGCCATGTTGTGCATCATATGAGATTGTCAGTTCAGAGTCAGTTGTACTGCAGCAGTGTCCTTTGTTCGACAAGTCTATTGCCATTTCTTCTATCAAAGCACTTCACCTATCTATCTTCAACAGCTTCATGCTTTGTGGGGCATTCTGTTACACCGAAAATATACTCATCATGAGATTCAGTGTACACACCACTGAAGATATCTTGACTAAGTAATTAACCTGTGAGGATTTGTACCCAGTTGTACTAGGTTTTGAGAGGTCGTCACAGGTTGCACTCGTGCAACATGCGACGTCGCAACTTGCTTCATTGCAGGGTGCGACGAATTCAGTTAATGGGAAAAAATAGCTTCTTCGAGCTTATTCTTGAAACTTGCTGACTTGGGGCCCAATCCCTGACCTCTAGGGGAGTTGGTACTCGGTTCCTAACAGCTTGGGAGAATCCCCTATCTCTCTCCTACCATATCTCAACTTATCCTATCCATACCCTATCCACTTAGTCCTATATAAGAGAAACTCTACCCCTCTCCAAAGGGGGGAAGGCTATGGTGTCTACATGCTGGTGAAATCACTCTTGAGAGATCTCTACTCATCTTTGAGAGACTCAAGCTTCCTTAGGAGGAAATGGAAAATGGCTTTGTTGGAGAAGGGCTACAGCGTTAAGCCTTGGTAATGTAGTTCTATATCTCTGCTATGTACTTCCCTATTTTTACAGTAATACAAATGCTTTCCACCAATATTGTTCATGTGTGTAATGATATTGAGTAGTCTACCTGCTTAACTATTCACTTATATCTCTTATTGTATAGATTCCCTTTACTTGTTTCTCTTGTTTCTTGTCTTGACAGGTCTTGCAGCTTGGATCTAAGGATCGTGAGACGTGGAGAAACATTCAGGTGAAAGGATTGCGAAGTGAAAGGTAAGACATCTAGTACTCGATCCTTAAGTAGATCTAGGAAATGCATTTGTAGTCAGTCTTATTTGTTCTAGACTCGCATTGAGCTAGGGAGATCCAACTCGCATCCGCTCAAGTGGATTGTCTATCAAACAGCCCTACATCCAACAATGTGGCTGAGTACAGTGTCGTTATTGAGATACTTCGTGATGCCATTTCGCATGGTATCCAGTCCTTAGAAGTCTGCTTGGATTTGCAACTGGTTGTGTCTCAATTGAATGGCCGGTATCGTGTGAGGGATCCTACATTACTACGAAGTTTCTTAAGGGTAAGACTTTTGGAGCGTCATTTTGTATCCATTACATACATTCATGTTCCAAGATGTTTTAATCATGTATTTGATGCATATGCTAATTATGTCCTAGATTGGCATTTGTCTCAACAATGAAGAAGCGCACAAATAAACATTCATTCACACATTTGCACATACACATATATTAGAATCGGAGAATCATAGTTTTTCATAAATAATAAGTCCAAAAAGTGGTGTCATGGTATAAAACTGGAGCCCATAGCTCTCAAAAATTACATAATCGATACAAAATATAGGACTCTGAGATATTTAAGATGCACGGGGAGGTCTAGTTGCCTCGACAGGATGTGTTTGAACATAGTAATGCATTGCATTGGCTATGCACTGCAGTAACCGCACCGAGGTGCCTGGTACTCCTACAACATGTCGTTGCATCGCCTCTGGCAGATGCTCCACCTTAATCATGGGTACTCTGCTAGTCATGTGGGATAGGTTGACCCGTACTGTCTCTAGTGTGCGCTCTGTTGTGGCACCAACCACCTCTCCACCCCTATCTCGACGACGATGTCTCGGGTAGCTCTCTGATCTTCGCGTACCAGCAGCTGCGAGCAAACAATAGAATGTAAATATGTGATACTACACCAAAAAGATTTTTGCATTTTCACTTATAATAAAAAATCCAAAATATTAAATACAAAAAACATAAAAAGAGTAACATACCGATGTCTCCGAATGCGGCCCCTGGAAGGAGCAGCATGTCGCAGTCGCCCCGGTAGTCTATCCCCTCATATGGGTAGTCATCGATGGCGATGACCTATCGAGCCCACCGGTGGAAGAACTCATCTGAATATGGTGATGCCTGTCGGCCACCACCCTGTCGTGTCAATACTTCATCCCACCAGGTTAGGGATGGATCACGGAGACTGTGCGGAGGGACTTCAACCCTCGGATTGAGACCCATAACTATCTCGAAGAAGAAAATACATTGTATACTGCCATACCCGAATTTCTTTGCCTACCCAAGCTTACACTCCATTAATTGGGTCTTCATAGACACCAGTAACGTTGTGCACCAATCATACACTATAGGCCTCATGCACTTTGTTGCGTAGAACATCACTGGCCTCGAAGACTGATGTAAAGCTGCTGAACCTGCTATCCTTACAAGGGTGAGCACTATTATCTTCATGCTCAAGCTCACAATGGCCCCAATGGGTATCTGACTTCCCACCTGTTGGGTACCAGGAAAACAGTACCAGTTTATATAGTTAGTAATGGTGATCCCACCACCTACAATGCGAGACCAAATACTAGCAACTTCCCTTGACGGGACAACCTTGTAATAAAGTATATGTCATTCACCTCTAGTGAGAGTGTTTGACCATCCAAGTTTAAGTTCTTTGCGTGTACATCCTAGTAATCAATCAATCGACGGAGCAGTTGGTTTTGGGCCCTTAAACCCCCAACAGTCCAGAATTTGTAGAGACCACACGCTTGTAGTGCTTGTAGCGTGGGTAAATCTTAGCGAACATTTTCATCCACAACATCATGTTCCCTTTCCCTCCACTCTATGACCATCCTAGAGGAAAAACAAAAGAGTTTTTAGCTTTTATAATTTAAAAAACCACCTTCACGTCTGTAACCGCAGGAAAATGAGTAGACATGGGCGTTTACCTGCGATCAACGCAAGCGTCGACCGCGTCTAGAAAGCCCTACCTGCGACCTACAGAGCTATAGCTTGTGTACAGTGTCATGGAGATGTAGGGTTGGGCTAATAAAAAATGTGGACCACTAAAAATTGAAATAAAAGCTATGAAATAGAAGAGGAGGATGAGATGACCAACCTGCTCCAGACAGCTCGAAGAATGGACCCCCATAGCTCCCAGAATCAACCACTGAAATTTGAGGTGAAAACTAACCAAAAAATCCTATTGGGGTAAAATGTGAAAATGGAATAGTAATTGTAATTTTTTATTACTATTTATAGTTTTTAAAACCCACTTTCCTATAGCTTTTAGCGTTTTAAGATGTTTTGGACAAATGTGTCGTCCTGGAGTACCATTTTGAACAGATTTTTCTGGCAAGAGTTGATTTTTTTACTGTTTCATGCCTATGGCAGATATATTTCACACCCATCATATAGGTTAGATGTCATTTTCACCTGCATTATGCATTTGACTTTTGACCATTTGCCATTAACCCTAGGTGCGACCCTGCTTTTTAACCGACACAGAGCCTTCACATTGTTATAGAAGTGTCGTTATTTGGTGGTAGGGCTTGTCCAAACATGGGTGCCCTAGTTAGAGCCATTTTATGCCTTTTGGCACCCAGGTCATTGTCTCTCCTTAAGATCGGGAGTCCTTCATAGTTACGCCATGACTTTGCGATAAAGATTCATACTCTACTTTGTCTTATGCTGGCCATCTCCCATAAGGACTCCCCCATTTGTATATTGAGTTGTGATTGCATTGCATCATCCTACTTACCGCTTGAGCCTTGTGTCGGCCCCCACTTAAGCCTTGTGTCAGCCCCCTCTTACTCAATCATTAGCCATGTTCCTGATCACTTTCCCTTTCGAGCCAAGTAGAGCTTTCATTTTCCTTTCACAATTTGATGACCCTTTACTCTGATGGAACACGCCCCCGAGTGTCCACATCCTGTACATGCTTCCTTGCATTGTTCATAGGTATGTTCCAATGCTTGGGACTAGTTTTCTTTCCAGTCGACACTTGTTCCCTCACCTGTTGTACTTTAAGCAATTGTATTCTTTTTCAAGCTTTTCGAAATATGAAAAAGACCAAAAAAATCAAATATTCCAAAAAGACGGATGGGAAAATCGTTACTTCTTTTTGTTGGCAGTTGTTGTGTCGCCTTTGAACAAAGCATTCATTCCACTCCATCCCTTATGATTCACGACTATAGTGGGACCTTAGGAGCTATACTCGTTTCTCAGGTTTTACTCCACCGATTGGTTAAGCTTCCAGTCATTATGGAGCCCTTTGTTGATGCCTCCTGCATCGCACAGTGTTATTACTTGAGTCTATGCTGCTTGAGTCTATCCATCTGCTCATGCTCTTGTTCAAAGGAAGTCCTAAGACCAAAGTCGGCCACTCTTCATATCTCTTGACTATTGCAAGTCGACCATCCTTATTGAGTCAGTCCGTTCGTCCGAGTTCTTCCAAATCTTTCAGCACAGCTATTACCTCGTGCTGGTTGATGGGGGATGCATTAATGCCCTCCTTCTAGCGAGTTTTGTTCCATCGACTTCAACTCATTTATTCCAAAATTGAGACTTAGAGTCGATTGAGTACCTTGAGGCTTGCAGTCATAAGTGGAAGGTTCTCTCGCCATCGATAGTTTTGGGAATACATCAATTTCACTTGATCGATGGATTCATCTTAGTGTTCGACCTCAACACATCTATTCACACTTTGATGATTGTACTATGTACCTTGATGCCCATTTTCATTATTGGTGGGTTATCTCACGTCTGTTAACGGTATACATCATTGACCGATAATCAGACGATGTCACATCAGGTTTGACTTGAACACTTTTATTCACTTGATGGGACTTGCACCATAGATTATTTGTGTAGAAGACCCTAGATGTTAGTAGCATTCAGTACTATGCTCATGATCATGACTGTACTTGTGATATCTCATTTCTCATACATCAACAGTTTGTACCTCCAGTATTGCACCAGTTGTTTCCTTTTCAATAGGAGACCATATCTTACAGTATGGGTCATGGCTATGACCACCTGTGACATGTATTCAGTATGTAGTGCCTATCATGTCCATTGTATCAGATTGTTGTATTGTACCGACATGTATTTAGAGATATTATTGTATTATGATGAGTGGGCTACTCTTTCCATTTGTGGCTCCATCACTCCACTTTTGAGATTTATAATGTATTTCGGCCATCGTAGCACCTTCTCTAACCTCACACATTAGGGGGCATCTGTTACAGCGTAATTTTCCACATTGTGAGAATCAGCATTGATTGGCCTTCAGTATCCATTTTATTGACTCAGATCTATTATTTTCCCTTCAGGAATCAAGTTTCCCTATTTTTCTTCCTATATGCTTGCTGTTCCATTATAGCCAACATACACGCAGGCTACACTTATTTAGCCCATGTACATCGAGTTACATGGTAAAACACAGTAAAAACTCTATATTTGACTCCCAAGAAGCGGTCTTAGGGTGACCTTTGGCCCTCCATATACCCTGAAACAACTCGATTCGACCTTTCACTTACCTTTGGAAGGCTATATATTGAGTTCTTATGGTGTATGGAAGGGAGGAGAAAGAGAGAGCAACATTACTCTAGTGGATTTTTTCCATGACTTGAGTCTACACTCATTGATCCTTGTTGTTGTGAACTCCTTATGTTCACCTACCAAACTCCTTTCATAGTTTGAGTTTTCCATTGCATGGGGGATTGAAGTGGTGGAGGCACAAGTGGAGAGACCTGGTTCTTGGTTCAAATTGGTTGCCGGCAAGAGGTCGTATCATCTACTTCTTGTTATTAATTAATGGAAATATTCATTTTCTTGTCCAATTGATGTTGTGAATGTTGTTTAAATTACATTGGGTTACATTTTCTTATGATATCATGGATCATGTTATTGATTATGTTAATATCTTTCACATATTATATGCATTATCTTGTATTTATTGTTGAGACTAAGCTGCAGGTTCAAGTGTAGATTGGAAAGCTCAACGAGGATCTACTTCAAACATCCGGTTGAAGGTTGGTTTTATTCTCCATATCTTAGCATTTGCATTATAATAACATTGCATTGGGAATTGAGTTATTTTCTGGTAGTCATCTGTTTGCTGTGGTCTTCCCCAAGCCATATGAAGCTTTTCTCTGTAACAATACAGACAACAAATTTGCTGACAAAGAAGGCACAAATAGAACATTTTTTAACTTCCCATGATTCATATGTACTGTGTCCTTCCCTTTAGTAGATATCTGAGAGTTGTCTCCCATGTGAATAATCGGACCATATTTGATATCTAAAGAATAAAATCATTCTCTAGAGGCAACCATGTGGTTAGAGGCTTCTGAATCTATGAGGAGGGATTGTGATTTTGAAAATCCATCCTTCAGTGCATGACATCTCTCATGACCACCAGACTCACTTCCAGAATCAGTCTCTCTTGCACCTTTTGGGAGGGGAATGTTGTGTTGTTCAAGAAGCTTGGTCATCTTATCTATCTTCTTCTACATGCAAGATCTCCGTGGGTAGTTTCCTTTCTTGCAATAGGAACACTTGGATTTATCAAATCCCTTTTGTTTTCCCTTATTGTAGATGGAGGTTCCTTGTAATGGACTTGACTTGGCATTCATCTTGGGTTTAGATGGCCTCTTATCCTTGCTCTTGTGATTCCCCTTCCCACTCTCACTTTTTGCTTCTCCATCCATAAGAGCTTGATCTTTGGAGGCCTTCAAGGCACCTATGTGGAACAACTTATATTTTTCTTGGATGAGAGATTCAGTGAAAACATCTAAGGAGGGAATATTCCAACCAGGATTTAAATTCGCACAAAATGGAAGGTAGAGACAAAGATGGAGAACTCATGACCTAGCTTGCTCAGAATGGATAGCAAAACTGCTCAGCTTTCTTCTCAATGCTACACTGCTTGCATTTCATGACCATAGATTTGAATTTTGAAAATAATTGTTGAATGGTATCGAAATTGCTTGGTTGAAGAGAAATCAACTCATTCTCAAGAATATGGATACAAATGAAAGCAAATGCTTCATCCAATCTATTCAGATACTTGGTTTTCTCCACAGCTGATGTTGGTTCGGGATCCTTCCCCATTGTCACCCTGTATAATGATTTGTTGTGCAATACCATTTGCATATCAGCCCTCCAATCAAGGTAATTGAAGGGTGTCAGGATCCTAGGAGAGAGAGGAGAATTTGAATTATCCATTACAATTGCTTTAGCGAATACAAGGTGAAAATTGCTGCTACTGTAGTAAAACTGTTGCAACTGCATAAAACTACCGCAACTGTAGAAAACTGTTGCTGCACTCAAAAAATTTGAATAACCTGCAAAAAAATCTCAATAATGGAGGTATAGTACTATTGAGAACTTCTTTAGGATAGTAGGCACTTTTATCTACATCCTTCACACCTAGCTAGACCTTATTAGATTTCTCCAATGAATTCAATGCAATGGCACCTGGATTTGTTGTGAAAATATAGAGGATTATGGTGCACTACCAAAAGAAGATGCTCAACCTATTCACAAATCTAAGAGATGAGGATACCTCACAAAGGAAGAATGAGCAGAAAAGTTGAATAAGAGTGAAAACTACAGTAAAAAAGAGCAGAAGAATAATTATGCAGCATAACTCAGATAGAAGCAGAATAATGTCACATGATCCAATAATAAGTATGAATAACCATGATGATACAATGGAGAGAATTTGAATCACAAAAGAGAATTCGAACCTTAGTTGGTCTAGCATAGGGATTATCACCACTGGAGTGTTGCAGAAGACTCAAACTCAACTGAACTGAACCTAAACCCAGCTAACTGGAAGCATAATCAGTTAACTGCCTAAGGAGGGAACAATGGTGAGTTTTTCATGCATTCCAGTTAGAAAAGGGTGCATGAGGCCACAATCAATGGCATCCGAAGCTCTAAACCCCCACAAGAGTCATCTAACTTAGTTGGATTTCACTGGAACACTAAGTAGGTTCCTATAAAATAGGGAACTAACTGAAGTGGTCCTAAAATTATGCATGTAGGGCTCTGAAGGTGGTAGATGGATCTTGGATGACATATTCACACCACTATGGGGAAAATGACATCATCAACAGCTAAAAAAAAAAAATGCTACGTAGGACAAGGATGGAGTATTGAAATATCCTAACAAGATTCAAGTGCAATAAAACATGTTTGATTTCGGTTCAACCATATCTAGGTATTTCCCCATTTTGTTACCTATATTTGCTAAGGCATCTGATCCCGAATAGTGTAAGGGAAAGTGAGTATGTCATGTCCCCTCAATAGTGAACATTCGATCAAGATCCTAACCGAACCAATCTCTTGGGTTGAGGAGACAGCTTTAGTATCATGGGGTTAAATTTTGTATTCCAGGTAATTAATTAATTAGGAGTGTCCATTTAATTTTATCCAAATTTTGTTATCCACTTGGAATAATTATTTATGATGCATTTAATATTTTTATGTTGAATAAATGGAGATAATGCTCCACTAGGGTGCATTAGTGGATAAGGTTGGTGGAGAGGAGAATTGAAGAAGAAGTAAAAGAGAAAACACACGAATCTAGAAAATCAGGAAAAATGAAGAAAATAAGAGCAAATCAGGAAAAACATCATAAAGCAGAAAGCAACACAAAATAAAAAAAGTAGGAAAGTTCAAAAAATAAGGAAATTTCAGAAAAAGAAGAAAAAGATGAAAGCAAAGCAAAAGGAGAGGAAGGAAATCTAGCTTTCCTTATCCACTCAAGGAGTGCCCATTAGCCATGAAGACTTGCTCCATAAGTGACCCAGTCTCTATAAATAAACCATTGTGCACCACATTCACATATTTTGTCAGTTTGAGAATTGGTATGAGAGCAATTTTTTCTCATAAACTTAGGAGATGTGCCCCTGGTCAAGTTTGTGAGATGTGCCTTAGATTTCTGTGAGAGGATGATGGTATTTAAACATTTTCATTTATTTTATTTGCAGATCTTGTATCCATTAGAGAGATTTTGAGGTAAAAAAATGGCCTCCTAAGAGATGTACTACAAAAATATGAGATATATTAAAATATTATGAATTGGGGGTTTTATGGGGTAGGTATATATGACAAGTCACCTCCCACACTATTTTCTATGCACAATATAAATAACCATGGTTGAGTTACTTTTCAAAATTCACTAGAAATAAAATTAACAAAATAAGTCTACATTGATGTGACTAAGATTCATTGTAAATTCCCCCAAAAAATTTGTCCTTTAGCATTTATTTGTTTTGAACTTGCAAATGAAATTAAATAATAAAAAACATTTTTAAGAGCTATTTTTTTAATTTTATGTTTGACTTTTTATATTTAGTATTTTTCTCATGAATTTAATAATGTAATTTAATTGAGAATTTATTTACATGTAAAATGTCAATAATATTATTATAATTCACATTGCATTATTATTATTATTATTATTTATTAAATCTATTATTATTCTTTATTAGTTTGACATTATGTTATTAAATACAATGGAGTGAATATATAATTTAAAATTAAAAACATAAAAATGATAATATATTATTTTATAAAAAAATGTGAAAGGACTTTCTTTATGAATTAAGAGTAATTCACTTAAAAATGACAATAATATTATTTTATGAGAAAGTGTGAAAAGACATTCATTATGAGTACTTTACTTGAAAATGACAATAATATTATTTTATGAAAAGACTATCATTATGAGTACTTTACTTTATGACTTAAAAGTACTTACACCACTACCTTGGTTAACTATGTGTTTTCATCCACCATAGAAAATTTGACAAATAAGCATTCTTAACTCATGCAATGCCACCTCACCAAGGGGGATGATGTCATCTACTAGAATGTGATTGGTTGTATTTTATAGTACATTTTCTTTGTTTTAAGGCCATTTTTTGACCTCAAAATTTCTCTAATGCCGAACCAAGGCTAAGTCGAATTTCATAAATGTTCGGGTACACAGGATACTCCAAAAAGATCAAACACCTAGAGCAACCACTTCACACAAACAGATCACAGATCGATACACCGATGTTTTGATGTGGTTTAAACCCTCAAGAGGGAAACACTCCACAGCCTCATCCAAATAGCTTCTATGGAGCAATTTATTATGCAAAGAAAGAAAGTTACAAATGAGCTTCTCATAATCGACCAACTAGACAATGACCCTCCATGCTCTTTAAATAGAGATCATGGACCAATCGAGTGTTAAGCCACGAATCAAGGTTAGGTATGATCTAAGAGAAGTTGAGTCATTGGATCACTCTATGTCTAGAACATATCGTGACCGTCGGATTAAATATTTGCAAATGCATACTAATGCATACTAAAGAAACACACTTTTCCTAATGGATATATTACACAAGTTTATTTTAACTAACTCCTAAGCGTCTAAATATCCTAACATCCCCCCTTAAGAACAACTTGGGATAGGATTGAAGGATTTACAAAAGTGACACTATTAGGAGAAGGAAAGAGGCATTAGATCCTATCCCCCCTTAATGACAAGTTCCTAAACTCCTAACATAGATCGAAGTTTAGAAAACTTCGCTTTTGTAAGAGACTTGGTGAAGATGTCTGCAACTTGATCATCTGTAGGACAAAAGAACACTTCAAGAACACAATCATGAACAAGATTTCTGATGAAGTTCATATGTAGCTCAATGTGTTTGCTGCATTGATGTAGGACTGGATCTTTGGCAAGCTTGATGGCACTTTGATTGTCGCACCAAAGTGGAGTAGCCTGATGCTGCTCGAATCCAAACTCTAAAAGGATATGTCGAAGCCATAAAGCTTCCTGACTGGCATTAACTATGGCTCGATATTCTGCCTCTACTGAAGAAAGAGCAAGAGCTTGTTGTTTCTTGCAAGCCCAAGTGACATGTCCAGATCCTATATTGAAAACATAATATGTTGTAGACTTTCGATCATCAGGATCGCTGGCCCAATCTAAATCAATGAAACCAACCAACAAAGGTTTCCCCCCTGTACTATAATGAATCCCAAACTAAATTGTATATCTAATATATCGAAGTATTCTTTTAGCTACTTTCCAGTGACTTTCATGAGGTGTTTGCATATAACGGGAAACACGACCAACGGCAAAGGAAAGGTTAGGACAAGAATGAGTCAAGTATAAGAGACTACCAACAAGCTGACGATACAAGGTGGCATCTACTTCAGGTGAAGTACAAGTGGCAGAAAGTTTGACTCTAGACTGGAAGGGAGAAGGGGCAGGTATACAATCTTCCATGTGAAAGCGACGAAGAAGGTCACAAGCATACTTAGACTGAGAAAGAAAGATTGCTTCTTTGGTTTGCAGGACTTGGAGACCAACAAAATAATGCAAATGTCCTAAGTCTGACATTTCAAAATTTTTCTTAAGACTGGGTTTCACATGGGTTATAAGCATAGGATCACTACCAGTAAGAATAATGTCATCAACATATAGAACAAGTATGATGAGATGGTTTCCTACTTTCTTGGTATAGACATTGGGGTCAGAATGGCATCTAGAAAAACCAGTGTCAAGGAGAAAGCTATCCATTTTGGCATACCAAGTTCTAGGAGCTTGCTTAAAGCCATATAAGGATTTCTTAAGGCGACAGACAAGGCTAGAGTTATTCTGAACATATCCAAGAGGTTGTTCCATGTAAATTTCCTCCTATAAACCACCATGTAAGAAGGAAGACTTGACATCCATTTGATGGACTTCCCAGTTATGTAAGGCTGTAAGGGAAAGAACAAGGCAAATGGAGTTCATTTTTTCAATAGGAGCAAAGGTTTCATTGTAGTCAATCCCTTCAACTTGGGAAAAACCTTTGGAAACTAACCTTGCCTTAAGTCTTTCAACACTTCCATCTGATGCATACTTAGTTCTGTAGACCCATTTACATCTGACAAGTTTTCTTCCTTTTGGAAGAGGTATAAGATCCCAAGTATCGTTTGCCATTAAGGAACGATATTCTTCATCCATAGCTACATCCCAATCTGGATTTCTTGAAGCTTCTGCAAAGGTTTTTGGATCATGATTCTTAGAAACTTGAGCCAAAAGGGAAGAGGCTCGCTGAAACTGAGAACGTGTTCAACGTTGATCTCTAGGATCACCGACAAGATCAACAGCTGCTTCACATGTTAAACAGACCCATCAAGGAAGCACTTGTACTGGTGCAACTGGAGGAACATGAGTAGGCAGAGGTGGATTTTCATCCTCACTGTCATCATCAGAAATTGGAATTGGAAACCTGTCAAGGAAGTTGGAAGAAGAAGAAGGCACAATCGCCGAATCAGGCTCGCAGGCCAAATATGGCACAGTCGTTGAAGCAGGCTCGCAGGACAAATATGGCACAGTCACCGAATTAGGCTCGCAGACCAAGAGATTTTCATCAAATTTAACATCTCTTCTAATTATTATATCATGAGAATGTGGTTGAAGAAGTCTATAACCTTTTACATCTTTAGAATATCCAACAAATATGCACTTTTCACTTTTAGGTTGCAATGTTTTCCGTTTTTCATCAGGAATGTGAGCCCATGCTTCACTACCAAACACACGGAAGTGACTTACATCAGGTTTATTTTTACTCCATGCTTCTTCCGGTGTGATACCTTATAAGTCTTTAGTGGGGGTGTGATTAACTATGTAATTTGGACAATTAATGGCTTCAGCCCAAAATTGAAGACTTAGTCCCTTAGATTGGATCATACAATTAGCCATTTCTTTTAAAGTGCAGTTCTTCCGTTCAGCTACACTATTTTGTTGTGGTGTATATGGAACAGTGTGTTGTTGTTGGATTCCTTGTTAAATGCAGAAAGTCGTGAAATTTTTGTTAACATATTCTCCTCCATTGTTAGATCTTAACTTAATAATTTGATGACCAGATTGTTTTTCTACAAGGGCCTTGTAGGCCAAGAACATGTTAAATACTTCGCTCTTAAGTTTTAGGAAATAAACCCGAGTGTGTTTGGTGTAATCATCAATGAAAGTTAAGAAATATTTGAAACTAGAAAAGGAAGCAGATGGAATAGGACCACACAAGTCACTATGCACAAGCTCCAAGGGAATCGAGGCGTGCCAAGAGACACGTTTGTCAAAACTGTCTCGATGATGTTTTCCGAGTACACAACCGGAACCGACACCATCCCTTCAAGATACCATCGGAAGACCTGTCACCATATTGTCTTTACATAGTTGTTGCAATGAGCGATAATTTAAGTGACCAAATCGCTCATGCCAAAGTTTGCTCAAGTTATCACTATGAGCAACAAAAACTGAAGGAAAAGGTGATGACCCAAAGTTGTTAAACTTGTACAACCTAGTAATATCATCAACAATTCCGGTAGCTAGGACCTATTGAGGATCTTTAAAATCCTTGATTACAACTTGGTGAGGTGTAAACGTCACAGTTTTACCTTCACCAGAATGAGTGATTTGATAGACTTATAATAAATTGCAGGAAATTCTTAGAACACATAGTACATCACTGAAATGACCATTATCTACTGGAACTGTTCCAGCTCCTACAACACTTAGAGATCTATCATCACCAACAAATATTTGTTTGGTGTTACATTCATGCATAGTAGAAAAGATGGCTTGATCCTTAGCCATATGATAAGATGCTCCAGAATCAATGAGCCATTCATTTGAAGTAGAAGAAGAAGAAGAAGTGTTATAAGAATAACCAGAAACACAAAGTGCATGCCCATGAGAGGTATATCTGAAAGCGAATCTAGGCTGATGTGGTTCTTCTTCATTGTTGCTTCCAAGGATGCCATCTTCTTGAAACACTTAGATTCATCATGATTATCTTTCCCGCAATAGTTGCAATGACGCTCAGTCTTCTTTTCTTTTGGCTTGGATCCTTTGTCATTTTTTAAAGAAGGAGCTGACTGAGAGGGTTTGGGACCTGTTGGCCCGATTTTCTGACCGAGGCCAACGAAAGAAAGATAGCCCACATAGGTCGCTTATAGCAGCTTCCGATGTGTTTGAAATAAATAACTCTCACAGGAATAAAGGCCCTGCTGCGTGATTTCATAGCCTTATTAATTTGGTAATTACCAATGTCTTTCAACAGAAGCCAATTGTTTCCTCCCATAAATAGAAATTCCACTGTGCTAGCATGTCATGCATGACCATCCAATAAAGCGATATCCTTTCTCCTCATGGTTGTGATATGACTTTGTATAATCTGCACAATCAATCAAATCGTAAGATAAAAAATATGAAACTATGATAATGATATTTCTCTTACAGAATAGTTCTCATATCGACAACTAAATAATTGCGATCTGATCTTATATGCATGGTTATCAAGTAGTGGATGCAATGACAGCTGAGAGAGAAACATTATGAAACTAAAAGCTTCATATTATAAAATCTGTCTGATTGCATAAGTCATTAGTTGACCGTAAATGAAATTTTGGGTTAAGAGTGCACCGTCCTGGTGAAAGAGATCCTTCGACGCACTGTCATTTACTGTGTTTGGAAGTTTTTACCTGTGTGAAGTGAATTCATGATAACAAACCCGCAATCTTGGTGACGTGATCGATTTTCCTGCCCCAACGGAACAGCATTCTGAATCGCAGCGAATATGGAAGAGGTTTATTGATGTAGCATCGTGGCTATCTTCTCTAGTTCATAATATCTCTTGACAGCTGGTCTTGGAAGTGATTTACATAGTCTAGTGGATAATGATGATAGGATGGCTATCAGATAATTAGTGGTAGATTTCTTTTCCATTAGCTGATGTAACCTTCTCCTGGATGAGGTAGCGTTATCTTCTATAATATCTTAGCATTCCAATAAATTGTTGCATTGCTTTGTGACAGCTCATAGAAACCTTAAATTCATCTTTAACTCCATGGAACCGAAACTAGCATTTTCGCGGTAACAGCTTCATGAAATATTTTGAACTGGCGAAAGCGGTTGCACCATTTTCTGTTTGACGTGGTGATAGCCTTAATAACATTCGTTTATTGAATGCTGATGTCCACGTCGATGTTTATACAACAATGCTGGCTTGGCTTCTTTTCTGGAGACTAATACTCCTTGAATGTTGCAATCTGTTTCTGGCGGTAGATTCTAGATGATTTCTTGGGAACCATTTCATAAACACGTATGATTCTCCTTCTTCTTACGTATCATCTTTGACATTTTCCTTCACGCATTGATTTTATCAAATAGATCTCCTCAGCGTTGACAAATCTGCACATTTAAATATTAAATAAACAGAAGAATCATTATGAAAAGAAAAATGAAATAAAAATAAGCAAAAGCTTTATCTTCAATGATCAAATTCCTGTCAAACATTTTGGCGTACGTGCAAACGCATGGTCTTTCTTCCTGGCATTCATTTTAATGAAGTATCCTTTATGAGATGATCGAATACTCGTAACATTCTATTCACTGTGTCATGATACCTTTTTGTGGAAATCATATCGTCAATTTAATCAGCCATGATGAAAGCTTTTAACGTGAGTATGCAAGTTATAAAAATATGCTTTGAAATGCATGTTATATGGTATCTCAAAGTTATGTGTATATATATAACTGCATTAAAACAATATGTGGCGGCCATTTAATATCTCATGCAATAATCATATGTCAAAAACCTTTTATTTTGAAGGAGCATTTGCTTAGAAGATAATGCATGGCATCATTCAAATTAATAACGATAAAAGAACCCACTATGAGCTGGAAAATATTCTTTTTGACTTAGTTTATATTTTGAAAGAATAGCCACCTTCATTTGTCCCCTTCCCAAGTGTATATGAATTAACGATTCAAAAGAATATCACTAACCCATGTTTTTTTTTTTAAGGTTACATCAGATTTATAAATTTTAAGGTAATTATAATGTAACTCCAAGTTGTTTTAGTTTAATGACATTAGTGTATGAGGATGATAAAATAAAAGTGGAACTTTTCATACGTTCATTTCTTTTTGCACATTAATGAATATTAAATAATAATATGAATTTAAAATGTTTTAAATATTCTAATGCACATTAAATTAAAGGCAAAAGGAATAAGCTTTTATTAGGAGGAATAATGTAAAAATACATCTTAATGAAAAATATTGATTATAAATTTTGAAATATTTTCAATTTTTGGTTTAAATGTTGGTTTTAGTGATCAACCAAAAATATTTATTTAATTGGAAATCCTCAATTACAATAGCTTATTTATGTTTTCTTATGTGTAATAGATTTAATGAATATTCAATTTGTAGGAAAGAAACATGTCATATTCTAAGAAGCCTTAATAAAAAATATAAAATTTGCTTGAAACTATGCAAATAGTTGAAAGGAAAATTTTCAATTAAAGATTAAAAGCTTGAAGAATTTGATAGATTGCTCAAAACCAAAGACATAATTTTGTTCTTCGGCGCGCATATGTGGTCCAATTTTGGTAAGTGATTAACTATTTTATATTGATCCGCCAAAAATGCTCATTAATTCAATTGTAATGTGAAGACAGGAAATTGGCAAGGCTATCAAAGACATTTGTTGATCAGATAAAAGGAAACTGAGTCATGAAATAGGACCAAATAAACTGAAATAAAGGCATGCATGAGTTGTTGCAAAACCAAGAATCCAAAAAGAGACAAAATCACCAAATCCTTCAAGCCATGAAAATCAACCAAAGAACAAGCATCGCAAGAGTGAAAGATCAAGGATTGAAAGCCATGAGACCACCTTCAAATCAAGCAAGATAAAATAAAAGAAAACCAAATACTAAGTATTTACAATAATTACATAGGGGCCACTTTATTTGCAAAATCAAGAGGAGTTGTTGGGCTGCCAATAGGACCCTTGTTTGACTTATTATTGCGAAAATTTTGTTTCTTGGGAGGCTTGGACTTTTCTTTCTATTGAGACAATAAGGATTTCCCAGATATATCTGCATTGTTAATTATTCCAAGATGGATGAGCTTATCTTGCTCTCTAATCAAGGAATCACAAAAAGATTCAAGACTAGGATCTTGATAGCTAGTTGCATTCAAGGATTCTTTCATGGAGTAAAATGTAGATACAAAAACAGAATATGCAGGTCCAAGTTTGGAAAGAATATGATAAATGCATTGTTTGGCTTCCCTCTTAATCTTGCATTCTTCACATAAGAGTTTAAGAGTTTTGTACTTAGATAAATAATCTTATATGTATGAAAAATCACTTGGATTTAAAGAAATCAACTCATTTTCGAGTTGGTGACCTTGAATTTCATTGTGTTTACCAAACACAGATTCCAACTTGTCCCAAGTAGCATCAGGTTCATCAATTCCAGATATGTGGAATCGCAAATCAGTAGAGATTGACATCCCAATCAATCCACGAGTTTCGTCACATCTATTTGCCCATTTTATTTTCTTATCATCATCAGTGGGTTCTGTTTCTTTCCCTTAGGTAATTCTGAAAAGTCCTCTACTTCGTAGAACATCCTCCATATGAGATTTCCATGAGAAACAGTTGGAACTGGTAAGTATAATATCACAAAGGGAGGCCATATTTTTAAATTAATGGATGTAAAAGTAGAAACCAATAGTTTGGATGTGAAGAGCTCGAAAAAATAGGTAGTTTAAAAAAAACGGCACTGAAAAACTGACTCCATATGATGAAGTTATGCTTGATCAAAGAAAATGTTGAAGATGTCCCCAATAGTGACATGACAGATAGAAAATGACCAGCTAAAAAAAATGACCCTCCTCTTCCCAAGGTGAACCTTTAACAATCACTTTACAAGAAAGTTGCTTTAAGTGAATCACTTTTACAATGATGTTACTTTTAAATAGTGCAGCAATAAAAAATGAACTTAAGTGACTCACTTTTTATTTTTATTTTTTATTATTTAAGTGAGATGCACTTTTAGAATAAAATAACTTGAAAAAAAAAATTACATGCACTTTTTCTTTTAAAAGTAACTTCCTAAGACTTGAACTCAAGACCTATTAAGGAATAAAAACACTTTGAACCATGTGAGCTAGATTAAAAGGTATGTAAAGTATGGAAAGGAGGAAGGGTTTTTTTTTTACTCTTCTTGCTCAGTTTCTGTGCTTGCCTTTTTTCCCTGCAAATCACACCATAAACCAAAAAAAAAAAAAAAATCCACGCTTGTGGGGTTTGATCTCGTTAGCTTACCCGAAAAGTCTACGTTTTCTCTCTATTTCTGATTTGCTGAGATCGCACAAGGTGCACAGCAAAGAGCATACGCAACCGCGAAAAATCCTTTCCCTTTCTGTTTCTGATTCGCCGAGATCGCACAAGGTGCACGACAAAGAGCATACGCAGATAGGGAAAGCAACAATCCAAAACAAAAAAAAATCTAATAACAAAAACTGAAAAAATATGAGATTTTTTTTTAAACAGAAATAAAAAAAAAAACGTCACTGTAACATTATACCTTCAGATCTGATGAAATACGCGTTTCTGAAGCAACTGGGAACCGTTTTTTATCAAACAAAAACTATTTCCCAATGGAAACGATGCTCCAGATGCAATGGAACACCTCCCACAGCCCAGAAATGCACAGAAATACCAAAACCAGAAACTCTTTCAAGTTTCGGCAACAACAGTTCAAGATCTAGATCATAACCGGAAGCGGCTCTTCATAAAAGTTCCGATACCATGTTCGGGTACACAGGGTACTCCCAAAATACCGAACACCTAGAGAAACCACTTCACACAAACAAATCACAGATTGATACATCGATGTTTTGACGTGGTTTAAACCCTCGAGAGGGAAACACTCCATGTCCCCGGCCAAATAGCTTCTACGGAGCAATTTATTATGCAAAGAAAGAAAGTTACAAATGAGCTTCTCATAATCGATCAACTAGAAAATGACCCTCCGCGCTCTTTAAATAGAGATCATGGACCAATCGGGTGTTGAGCCATGGATCAATGTTAGGTATGATCTAAGAGAAGTTGAGCCGTCGGATCACTCTATGTCTAGAACATACCGTGACCGTCGGATTAAATATTTGCAAATGCATACTAATGCATACTAAAGAAACACACTTTTCCTAACAGATATATTACACAAGTTGATCTGAACTAACTCCTAAGTGTCTAAATATTTTAACAATAAAGCTCCAACAAGTCTGTGGTTCAAATCTCAGAGTCTTTCATTGATTTCTAGTGCTATATTGTTCAGTAAGAGTGGAGAGAATATTTTGTAATGATTGGAGGAGTCTATTGGCTCAATTATGATGTATTAATAGTGAATTTAATCATCTTATATCATTAAGATCAATTAAATTTATAGAAATCAATTTTCTTCTCATATTTCTCCACCCCTTCTAGATTTAGCTAGAATTTGACTAGTTTCCAGTGTGCATTTAATAAATGAAGGAGTATGAATCCAAATGAAGTAATTCTTGCTTATAGAGTTGAGTAAGATGTCATATTGCATGATACAAGTCTCAAATTAGAAATTCGTGAGCCTCTGATTGTTGTTTGGGAGCCCTGAATTCTCACTAGTCTTTTTGTGAGAATTGCTCAGAACTTCATATAAATTTATGGAATTTTATTTACTGTGTAATTACTGTAATCGAATGATATTTAACCTATATGATTCATAAACACCCATCCCCAGCCTCCATTTAAATTTCACACCCATACTAGTCTGCATATGCTGAGGGGCCCAGGAGCGTTGGATTAAATTGCAGATTTGCTACTCTTGAAACATAAATGGTCTCAAAATTTTTTGCAGAGGTTTCATTCCATATCAAAGCCTTCCTTCCACCCAAATCTCTTGTTCCAGTTCACCCTCATTCAATCTAGCTCTTACAAACACTGTTTTAATTCATTCTATGAAATTTAGAGTTTTTTTATTACTAATCTGAGCTGGTACATTATAGTGGTATCAGATCATGGTCCTATGAACCTACTCTTGAACTATTTCTATGAGTCCAATAAGATATTCATATTCCAAGAAGAAATATCCTTTTTTAGAAGAAGAAGAGGAAGAACATACATGCAGGATGCACCTAATTAGCCCACGTATATCAAGTTACATGGTAAAAATAGTAAAAACTCTATTTTTTACTCCCAAGAAGTGATCTTAGGGTGACCTTTGGCCCTCCATATACCCCGAAATGACTTGATTCGACCTTTCACTTACCTTTGGAAGGCTATATATTGAGCTCGTATGGTGTATGGAAGGGAGGAGAAAGAGAGAGAAACATAACTCTAGTGGATTTTTTCCATGACTTGAGTCTACCCTCATTGATCCTTGTTGTTGTGAACTCCTTATGTTCACCTACCAAAATCCTCTTTTTTTTTTCTTCTTTTTTTCCAGACTGGAGCGGCTACGGCTCGGAAGGGATCTGAAACAGATAAATCTGCAACGGCCCAGATGTGAGCGGAAATAGACGGATCTGAAACGGTGCCGAATGGATTGAAAACGGCTGGATCTGGAATGGCTTTCAGAATGGATCTGAACGGCTGGATCTGAAACGACGCAGCAGTGATCGACAACAGTTCAACTAAAAATAGATATGGACCCGAGGTATGTGCGGCTTCCTAGCAGTTCAGGGGTTTCACTCGGCCACCATTGCTATCTGACGGCTTGCGTATTGGGGCAGTACCCCTCACTCCACGGCTCAGGTAAAACTGATAACCGCTTTTCCACAAACGACAGCTCTTGGTTTACCTCATGGGTGGGAACTAGTCAATCAGGTAGGGGTCATTGCCCTTTTCGCTGGTAGGTCCTCTCAATGGGCCAGTTACTTTGGGGTTCCCGTGGTACTCCTCACAATGAGTATAGGGATTATGCCCAAGTACTTCCCACAGTTAAGCAGATAGGGATTATTCCCAAATCCGAACCTGCAACAGATGCAAAAAAAAAGTTTGGCAGAAATTTCACCTAGTGAGCCAAAGAAAGTGCTCTGATACCAGATGTGAAGCACCTGCAACAATTAATTAATAAGAATATGCGAACTAGCAGAAATGACAGAACTCACAATCACTTTTATATTGATCATAGGCCACTTCGAGGGGGTAACCTCCTATGAGAAAGCTCAATACAAATAACTTCACGGTCCTTCATAGGTCTCAACACACACTTATATACTAAGTCTAGGCGCTAATACTATGGGTCAAAACCATGGGCCACTACAAACTATGGATTAACAATACTACGGGCGACTTACAAAGCATATGCGCCAACAACAATAACACAAACTATTGATCAACAAATACTACGGGACGACTTACAAAGCATATGCATCCAACAAAAATATACTAACAAAGTAAAGACATGGGTTCCTAAAAATAGTATCATCAAGAACTGTTGTTCCCTAGATCAAAGATTCTCAGTCAACAACTGGGAACATTGGTGTAGGATTATATCCATCCTTGATGGGATCATTCGACTTTGTTGCACCAATTGCCTTTGTTGGAACCGTTTCCGATAGTGCGCCATCCTCTTAAGTAATGTACCTTTTCGGACCTCGTATTTTAATGATTCATGGACTTTATCGTCCACGAGTGCCCCGTCTAGAGACATTTTGCACATTGGAATGGCTATGCCATTATCTGCAGCTGAGCTTGCATACCATGAAATTCATCAAGCCACCGCAGAGTCCGATCCCTCCTCTTCATGGACAGAAGAGGAAGATCCCATTATGCTATCGGCATGGGCAGCCAACTCGTCTTGCTTGCACGATTGTCTTGATGGTACTTTGCCTTCGTATGAAGCCATCATTGAGGCCATGTGTGGTAGTTAGAGGCCTTGGGAAGATTTGCATCATCGCTCTTATTTTTTTCCTAACCTCGATCTTCTTGAGCAAGAAGAGTTTAGGACATCTCTTGCAGAGAAGGTTGGTCACCCTATGGCTCCTTTGGACTCACATGGTATTTACGCAAAGGGGAATATGGCTAATATCTCCCCAACCATACTGATCAACATCTCTTGCATGCCTGGAAAGATAGATAATGTTTATATCGGTGTTGATTGTTCTCCTGATGAGATCCGCATATACATCGAGTTGTTCAAGGAATTTGAGATGTTTTTGCCTGGTTATATGAGGAGATGCCAGGAATAGACCCTAGCATTGTCGAACATGAGATTAAGACATATCCTAATGCTAAGATGGTTCGAAAACGTCTTCATGCTGTGAATCCTAGGAAGGCAGCCATGATTAAGGCAGAGGTGGAGAAACTACTTAAAGTTGGTTTCATCTACCAGGTTCCCCTTACTGAATGGGTGTCAAATTCCGTTCTTTTGGATAAGAAGCAAGGAACCATCCATGTATGCACAGATTTCAGATATCTGAACCGAGCATGTCCGGAAGATAACTTTCCCACTCCATTCATAGATCAAATTTTGGATGCATGTGCGGGAAGCGAGGTTTTTTCGTTTATGGACGGTTTCTGAGGATATAACCAGATCAAGATTAATCCCGAGGATCAACATAAAACTGCTTTTATATGTCCTTGGGGTATGTTAGCATACTAGAAGATTCCCTTCGGCCTTAAAAACACCGGAGCTACATTTCAGTGTGCTATGACCTATGCGTTCATGACCTTAAGTGTATAGTGGAGGCTTACTTGGATGATCTTTTTGGTCATTCTCTCAAGAGAGTGGACCACCCCAAGCACCTCCGCCTCATTTTTGAAAGATGCCGGTGTTACAACATTCGGTTGAACCCCAACAAGTGCATCTTTGTTGTGAAAACGGGTCATCTTTTCGGGTTCGTAATTTCACAAGAGGGTATAAGAGTCGATCCTCTTAAGGTTGAGGCAATACTTCGGTTTCCTCCCATGCGTAACTTAATTAGACTTTAGAGGTTCCAAGGGAGAGCCACTTTTCTATGACGTTTTATAGTGAATTATGCTAGTTTTACCAAAGGTTTTGCACGACTTTTGAAGAAGGACACACCGTTTATCTGGGATGAGCGAGCCCAACAGTCTTTTGACGCTTTGAAGAAAGCTTTGGTATCGACCCCTCTGCTTAGTCCACCCAACTTTGCTAGAGATTTCTCGCTTTACGTGGCCGCATCTCTTGAGATGATTGGCATGGTCTTAGTTCAGGTAGATGATGCGCTCCAAGAGCATGTCGTCTATTATATTAGTCGAAATCTAGTAGATGCTGAGCTAAGATACACTCACGTGGAGAAGTTGGCACTTGGGACTATTCATGCAGTCCAATGTTTATGGCATTACATTATGCTTAGGAAAACCACTGTCATAGCACACATCAATCCATTTCAGTTCGTGCTATCACGACGTCTAATTGGGGGGAAGTATAATAAATGGATTGTTATTCTTCAGGAGTTTGATCTCGATTTTGCTTCAGGGAAGTCAGTGAAATCCTTGGTTTTCGCTGAGCTCATGTTGGATTTTCTGCGACTTGATGAGGACATCATCCATGAAGATTCCTTTGTGGATGAGCACTTATTTCTTATCTCGTTGGTGGAACCTTGGTATGGGGATATCATTGTATACCTACAAAATCTGAAGTTCCCTTCGCACTATTCACGGGATGAACGACGGCGTGTGAGACATCACACTAAATATTATGTCATCGTCGACGACACTTTGTATCATCAGGGAAAGGATTCTATCCTCCGTCATTGTTTGACTCATGAAGAAGCGGATTTAGTGTTGAATGACTGCCATGGTGGGGCATGTGGTGGTCACTTATCTGGGCTTGCGACAACCCAACGTATCATGCGAGCTGGTTACTTCTGGCCTTCGATCTTTAAAGATTGTATGAACGCTGTGAAGAGATGTCACCCTTGTCAGGTGTTTTCTTGAAATGTACACTCGCATCCTGCGTCCCTTCATCTAGTCGTCACCGTTGGTCCATTCACTAAGTGGGGGGTGTATTTCATGGATTACAAACCAGCTTCAGCTGGGGGGCATCACCATATCATTGTGGCCATGGACTACTTTTCCAAATGGGCTAAGGCCATGCCTACCGTAAAAACTGACGGTGATACTACAACCCACTTCATGTTCAATCAAATTATCACTCGATTTGGTATCCTGAAAGAGATTGTCACTAACCATGGCACTCACTTTCAGAACAAAATGATGGCGGATTTGTCACTCAAGCTGGGGTTTCGTCAAGATCATTCATCTTCTTACTACCCGCAAGCGAATGGTCAGGTCGAGGTAGTTAATAATTCCTTAAATACCATTCTCCAATGTACAATCCAGCAAAGCAAGAGAAACTGGCACATTATGTTATATCCTGCTTTGTGGGCATATCGAACCGCAGTTAAGACTGCCATCGATTTCTCACCATTTCAGCTAGTACATGGTGTGGAGTCTATATTACCGATTAAATGTGAAATCCCTTCATTGAAACTAGCCATAGAGCTCCTTCCTGATACGTCATATGTTGAGTAACGTTTGATCCACCTTGAGCAGCTTGACGAGCAGCGTCAAGATGCTGCCATGGCTATAGATGCCAACAAACATCATGTCAATGTTCAGTATGATAGGTTTGTTTATCCCCGACAGTATGTTGAAGGTGACTTGGTCCTCTTGTATGACCAAGCTAAGGAACCCCTGGGGGCAGGCAAGTTTAACCCCATGTGGCACGGTCCTTACATAGTGAGGCGTGTCCTTGAGAAAGGAGCCTATGATTTGGAAGACTATGAGGGGAACGCCTTGAAGGAGCCTAGAAATGGGCTCTACCTCAAGCGGTATTACGCTTGAGCTTCTAGCTTGAGCTAATACTTTTGTATACTATTGTATAGTTGCTTCTATACATAGTTTAGATTTATTTTTGTTTTTCGGATCTGTTGATTCGCTTATGTTTGGTTGACAGATGTCAACGGAATCTCCTCTGTTCTTGGGATTCGCAGATAGTGCTAGCCGTCATACGCAATGACTTGCTTCTGCTGCATGGGTTATTTATTCACCTGACCATCAGATTGTGTCTTCATGAGGTTCCTGTCTCGGCCGTACATCCAACAATGTGGCTGAGTACAGTGTTGTTATTGAGATACTTCGTGATGCCATTTCGCATAGTATCCAGTCCTTAGAAGTACGCCTGGATTTGCAACTAGTTGTGTCTCAATTGAATGGCCGGCATCGTGTGAGGGATCCTACATTACTACAGAGGTTCTTAAGGGTAAGACTTTTGGAGCGTCATTTTTTATCCATTACATACATTCATGTTCCAAGATGTTTTAATCATGTATCTGATGCATATGCTAATTATGTCCTAGATTGGAATTTGTTTCATCAATGAAGAAGCACACAAATAAACATTCATTCACAAATTTGAACATACACATATAGTAGAACCGGAGAATCATAGTTTTTCATAAATAATAAGTCCAAAAAGTGGTGTCATGGTATAAAACTGGAGCCCGTAGCTCTAAAAAATATACATAATCGATACAAAATATAGGACTCTGAGATATCTAACCTCCACAGGGATGCCTAGCTTCCTCGGCAAGATGTGTCTGAACATAGTAATGCATTGCATTGGATATGCGCCGCAGTAATTGCACCGAGGTGCTCGGTACTCCTACAACATGTCGTTGCATCACCTTTGGAAGATGTTCCACCTCAATCATGGGTACTCTGGTAGTCATGTGGGACAGGTTGACCCGTACTATCTCTAGCGTGTGCTCTGCTGCAGCAACAACCACCTCTCCACCCCTACCTCAACGACGATGTCTTGGGTAGTCCTCTGGTCTTCGCGGACTAGCATCTACGAGCAAACAATAGAATGTAAATATGTGATACTACACAAAAAAAGATTTTTGCATTTTCACTTATAATAAAAAATGCAAAAAACATAAAAAGAGTAACGTACCGATGTCTCTGAATGCGGCCCCTAGAGGGAGCTGCATGTCGTGGTCGCCCCGGTAGTCTATCCCCTCATATGGGTAGTCATTGATGCCAATGACCTGTCAAGCCCACCAGTGGAAGAACTCATCTGAATATGGTGATGCATGTCGGCCACCACCCTGTCGTGTCAATACTTCATCCCAACGGGTCAGGGATGGATCACGGAGGTTGTGCAGAGGGACTTCAACCCTCGAACTCATCCCCATAACTCTCGAAGAAGAAGAAACTGCAGAGTATAGTGCCATACCCGAATTTCTTTGCCTGCCCAAGCTTACACTCTGTTAACTAGGTCTTCATAGACACCAGTGACGTTGTGAACTAATCATACACTATAGGCCTCATGCACTCTGCTGCGTAGAATATAACTGGCCTCGAAGCCTGATGTAAAGCTGCTGAACCTGCTATCCTCACAAGGGTGAGCACTATTATCTTCATGCTAAAGCTCCAAATGGCCCCAATGGGTATTTGACTTCCCACCTTTGGGTACCGGGAATACAGTACCGGTCTATATAGTCAGTAATGGTGATCCCACCACCTACAATGCAAGACCGAATACTAGCAACTTCCCCTTGATGGGACAACTCTATAATAAAGTATATGTCATTCATCTCTAGTGAGAGTGTTTGACCATCCAAGTTGAATTTTTGTGCATGTACATCCCAGTAATCAACCAATCGACGGAGAAGTTGGTTTTGGGCCCTTAAACCCCCAACACTCAAGAATTTGTAGATACCACATGCTTGTAGTGCTTGTAGCACGGGTAAATCTTAGCGAACATTCTCGTCCAAAACTTCATGTTCCCTTTCCCTCCACTCTAGGACCATCCTGGAGGCAAAAAAAAAGAGTTTTTAGCTTTTATAATTTAAAAAACCACCTTCACGTCCGTACCCACAGGAAAATGAGTAGACATGGGTGTCTACCCGCAATCAATGTAAGCGTTGACTGCGTCTAGTAGGCACTACCCGCGACCTACAGAGCTATAGCCCACGTACAGTGCCATGGAGATGTAGGGTTGGACTAATAAAAAATTTGGACCACTAAATATTAAAATAAAAGCTATGAAATAGAAGAGGGGGATGAGATGACCAACCTGCTCTAGACAGCTTGAAGAATGGACACCTGTAGCTCCCGGAATCAACAACTGAAATCTGAGGTGAAAACTAACCAAAAACTCCTGTTGGGGTAAAATGTGAAAATGGAATAGTAATTGTAATTTTTTATTACTATTTATAGTTTTTAAAACCCACTTTCCTATATTTTTTATCGTTTTAAGCTGTTTTGGACTAATGTGTCGTCCTGGAGTACCATTTTGAACAGATTTTTCCGACGAGAGTTGATTTTTTGACCGTTTCATGCCTATGGCAGGTATATTTCACACCCATCATATAGGTTAGATGTCATTTTCACCTGCATTATGCATTTTACCTTTGACCATTTGTCATTAACCCTAGGTGCGACCCTGCTTTTTAACTGACACAAAACCTTCACATTGTTATAGAAGTGTCGTTATTTGGCGATACAGCTTGTCCAAACATGGGTTCCCTACTTAGAGCCCTTTTATGCCTTTTGGCGCCCATGTTGTTGTCTCTCCTTAAGATCGGGAGTCCTTCGTAGTTACGCCATGACTTTGTGATGAAGATTCATACTCTACTTTGTCTTATGCTAGCCATCTCCCCTAAGGACTCCCCGATTTGTATATCAAGTTGTGATTGCATTGCATCATGCTACTTGCCGCTTGAGCCTTCTGCCAACCCCCACTTACTCAATCATTAGCCATGTGCCTGAGCACTTTCCCTTTCAAGCCAAGCAGAGCTTTCATTTGCCTTTCACAATTTGATGACCCTTTACCCTGAGGGAACACCCCCCTGAGTGTCCACATCCTGCACATGCTTCCTTGCATTGTTCATAGGTATGTTCCAATGCTTGGGACTAGTTTTGTTTCCAGTTGACACTGGTTCCCTCACCTGTTGTACTATGAGCAATTTTATTCTTTTTCAAGCTTTTCGAAATATGAAAAAGACCAAAAAAATCAAATATTCCAAAAAGACGGATGGGAAAATCGTTACTTCTTTTTGTTGGCAGTTGTTGTTTCGCCTTTGAACAGAGCATTCATTCCACTCCATCCCCTATGAATCACGACTATAGTAGGACCATAGGAGCTGTACTCGTTTCTTAGATTTTACTCCACCGATTGGTTAAGCTTCTAGTCATTATGGAGCCCTTTGTTGATGCCTCCTGCATCGCACGATGTTATTACTTGATTTTATGTTGCCTAAGTCTATCAATCTGCTCATGCTCTTGTTCAAAGGAAGTCCTAAGACCAGAGTCATCCACTCCTCATATCTCTTGACTATTGCATGTCGACCATCCTTATTGAGTCAGTCCATTCGTACGAGTTCTTCCAAATCTTTCATCGTAGTTGTTACCTCGTGTTGGTTGATGAAGGATGCATTAATGCCCTCCTTCCAGCGAGTTTTGTTCCGTCGACTTCAACTCATTTATTTTGGAATTGAGACTTAGAGTCGGTTGAGTACCTTGACGCTTACAGTCATTAGTGGTAGGTTCTCTCGCTATCGACAGTTTTGGGAATACATCAATTTCCCCTGATTGATGGATTCATCTTAGTGTTCGACCTCAACACATCTATTCACACTTTGATGATTGTACTATGTACCTTGATGCCCATTTTCATTATTGGTGGGTTATCTCACATCTGTTAACAGTATACATCATTGAATGGTAATGAAACGATGTCACATTAGGTTCAACTTCAACACTTTTATTCACTTGATGGGACTTGCATCGTAGATTATTTGTGTAGAGGACCCTAGATGTTAATAGCATTCAGTACTCTGCTCATGATCGTGACTGTACTTGTGAGATCTCATTTCTCATACATCAATAGTTTGCACCTCCAGTATGGCACCAATTGTTTCCTTTTCAATAGGAGACCATATCTTACTGTATGGGTCATGGCTATGACCACCTATGACATGTATTCACTATGTATTTCCTATCATGGCCATTGTATCAGATTGTTGTATTGTACCGACATGTTTTTAGAGATATTATTGTATTATGACGAGTGGGATACTCTTTCCATTTGTGTCTCTATCACTCCACTTCTGAGATTTATAATGTATTTCGGCCATCGTAGCACCTTCTCTGACCTCACACATTAGGGGCATCTGTTACAGCGTAATTTTCCACCTTGTGAGAATCGGCATTGATTGGCCTTCAGTATCCATTTTATTGACTCAGATCTATCATTTTCCCTTCAAAAACCAAGTTTCCCTATTTTTCTTCCTCTACACTTGTTGTTCCATTATAGCCAGCGTACACGTAGGCTGCACCTAATTAGCCTGCGTACATCGAGTTACATGGTAAAAGACAGTAAAAACTCTATATTTTACTCCCAAGAAGCGGTCATAGGGTGACCTTTGGCCCTCCATATACCCAAAAATGAATCGATTCGACCTTTCACTTACCTTTGGAAGGCTATATATTGAGCTCTTATGGTGTATGGAAGGGAGGAGAAATAGAGAGAAACATAACTCTAGTGTATTTTTTCCCTGACTTGAGTCTACACTCATTGATCCTTGTCGTTGTGAACTCCTTATGTTCACCTACCAAACTCCTTTCCTAGTTTGAGTTTTCCATTGCATGGGGGATTAAAGTGGTGGAATCACAACTCGAGAGACCTAGTTCTTGGTTCAGATTGGTTGTCGGCAAGAGGTCGTATCATGTACTTCTTGTTATTAATTAATGGAAATACTCATTTTCTCGTCCAATTGATGTTGTGAATGTTGTTTAAATTACATTGGGTTACATTTTCTTATGATATCATAGATCATGTTATTGATTATGCTAATATTTTTCACATATTATATGCACTTTCTTGTATTTTGTTGTTGAGACTAAGCTGCAGGTTCAAGTGTAGATTGGAAAGCTCAACAGGGATCTACTTCGAACATCCGGTTGAAGGTTGGTTTTATTCTCCATATCTTAGCATTTTCATTATAATAACATTGCATTGGGAACTGAGTTATTTTCTCGTAGTCATCTGTATGTTGTGGTCTGCCCCAAGCCATACGAAGTTTTTCTCCGTAACAATATAGACAACAAATTTGCTGACAAAGAAGGCACAAATAGAACATCTTTTAACTTCCCATGATCCATATGTACTGTGCCCTTCCCTTCAGCAGATATCTGAGAGTTGTCTCCCATGTGAATAATTGAACCATCTTTGAGATCTAAAGAATAAAATCATTCTCTAGAGGAAACCATGTGGTTGGAGGCTCCTGAATCTATGAGGAGGGATTGTGATTTTGCAAATCCAGCCTTCAGTGCATGGCATCTCTCATGACCACCAGACTCACTTCCAGAATCAGTCTCTCTTGCACCTTTTGGGAGGGGAATGTTGTGTTGTTCAAGAAGCTTGGTCATCTGATCTATCTTCTTCTGCATGCAATATCTCTATGGGTGGTTTCCTTTCTTGCAATAGGAACACTTGGATTTATCAAATCTCTTTTGTTATCCCTTATTTTAGATGGAGGCTCCTTCTAATGGAATTGACTTGGAATTCATCTTGGGTTCAGATGGCCTCTTATCGTTGCCCTTGTGCTTCCCCTTCCCACTCGCACTTTTTGCTTCTCCATCCATAAGAGCTTGATCTTTGGAGGCCTTCAAGGCGCCTCTCTAGATCAACTTATATTGTTCTTGAATGAGAGATTCAGTGAAAAAATCTAAGGAGGGAATATTGCAACCAGGATTGAAATTCATACAGAATGGAAGGTAGAGAAAAAGATGGAGAACTCACGACCTAGCTTGCTCAGAATGGATAGCACAACTGCTTAGCCTTCTTCTCAATGCCACACTGCTTGCATTGCATGACCATATATTTGAATTTTGAAAAGAATTGTTGAATGGTCTCGAAATTGCTTAGTTGAAGAGAAATCAACTCATTATCCATAATATGGATACACATGAAAGCAAATGCTTCATCCAATCTATTCAGATACTTGGTTTTCTCCACAGCTGATGTTGGTTCGGGTTCCTTCCCCATTGTCACCCTGTACAGTGATTTGTTGTGCAATACCATTTTCATATCAGCCCTCCAATCAAGGTAATTGAAGGGTGTCAGGATCCTGGGAGAGAGAGGAGAGTTTGAATTGTCCATTACAACTGCTTTAGCGAATACAAGGTGAAAACTGTTGCTTCTGTAGTAAACCTGTTGCAACTGCATAAAACTACCACAACTACAGAAAACTACTGCAACTGCTGCTGCACTCAAAAACTTTGAATAACCTGCAAAAAAATATCAATAATGGAGGTATACTACTACTGAGAACTTCTTTAGGACAGTAGGCACTTTTATCCATATCCTTCACACCTAGCTAGACCTCATTGGATTTCTCCAATGAATTCAATGCAATGGCACCTGGATTTGTTGTGGAAATCCAGAGGATTATGGTTCACTACCGAAAGAAGATGCTCAACCTATTTGCTCAAATGGATCTGATACCATGTGAAATTATATGTCACAGCAGATCTAAGAGATGAGGATACCTCACAAAGAAAGAATGAGTAGAAAAGTTGAATAAGAGTGAAAACTGCAGTAAAAAAGAGCAAAAGAATAATTATGCAGCATAACTCAGATAGGAGCAGAATAATGTCACATGATCCAATAATAAGTATGATTAATAATGATGATACAATAGAGAGAATTTGAATCACACAAGAGAATTTGAACCTCAATTGGTCTAGCATAGGGATTATCACCACTGGAGTGTTGCAAAAGACTCAAACTCAATTGAAGTGAACCTAAACCTGGCTAACTGGAAACATAATCAGTTAACTGACTAAGCAGGGAACAATAGTGAGTTTGTCATGCATTTGAGTTAGAAAAGGGCGCATGAGGCCACAATCAGTGGCATCCGAAGCTCTAAATCCCCACAAGAGTCATCTAACTCAGTTGGATTTCACTAGAACACTAAGTAGGTTCCTATAAAATAGGGAACTAACTGAAGTGGTCCTAATATTATGCATGCAAGGCTTTGAAGGTGGTAGATTGTCCTGGATGACATATTCACACCACTATGGGGAAAATGACATCACCAACAACTAGGAAAAATAGATAATGCTAGGTAGGACAAGGATGGAGTATTGAAATATCCTAGCAAGATTCAGGTGCAATAAAACATGTTTGATTTTGGTTCAACCATATCTAGGTATTTCCCCATTTTTTTACCTACATTTGCTAAGGCATCTGATCCCCAATAGTGTAAGGGAAAGTGAGGATGCCATGTCCCCTCAATAGTGAACATTGGATCAAGATCCTAACTGAACCAATCCCTTGGGCTGAGGAGACAACTTCAGTATCATGGGGTTAAATTTTGTATTCCAGGAAATTAATTAATTAGGAGTGTCCATTTAATTTTATCCAAATTTTGTTATCCACTTGGAATAATTATTTATGATGCATTTAATATTTTTGTGTTGAATAAATGGAGATAATGCGCCACTAGGGTGCATTAGTGGATAAGATTGGTGGAGAGGAGAATTGAGGAATAAGTCAAAGAGAAAGCACATGAATCTAGAAAATCAAGAAAAAGAAATAAAATAAGATCTAATCAGGAAAAACATCATAAAGCAGAAAGCAACACAAAATAAAAAAAGCAGGAAAGTTAGAAAAGCAAGAAAGTTCAAAAAACAAGGAAATTTCAGAAAAATATGAAAGCAAAGCAAAAGGAAAGGAAGGAAAGCTATCTTTCCTTATCCACTCAAGGAGGGCCCATTAGCTGTGAAGACTTGCTCCACAAGTCACCCAGTCTCTATAAGTAAACCATTGTGCACCACATTCACATATTTTGTCAGTTTGAGAATTGGTATGAGAGCAATTTTTCCTCAGAGACTTGGGAGATGTGCCCCTAGTCAAGTTTGGGAGATGTTCCCCAGATTTCTGTGAGAGGATGATGGTATTAAGACATTTAAAATTCTTTTATTTGCAGGTCCTGTATCTGAACCAAGGCTGGGTCGAATTTCATAAAGCTCCAACAAGTCTGTGGTTCGAATCTCAGAGTCTTTCATTGATTTCTAGTGCTATATTGTTCAGTAAGAGTGGAGAGAATATTTTGTAATGATTGGAGGAGTCTATTGGCTCAATTATGATGTATTAACAGTGAATTTAATCCTCTTATATCATTCAGATCAATTAAATTTATAGAAATCAGATTTCTTCTCATATTTCTCCACCCCTTCTAGATTTAGCTAGAATTTGACTAGTTGCCAATGTGCATTTAATAAATGGAGTATGAATCCAAATGAAGTAATTGTTGCTTATAGAGTTGAGTAAGATTTCATATTTCATGATACAATTCTCAGATCAGAAATTCGTGAGCCTCTAATTGTTGTTTGGGAGCCCTGAATTCTCACTAGTCTTTTGTGAGAATTGCTCAAAACTTCATATAAATTTATGGAATATTATTTTACTGTGTAATTACTGTAATCGAATGATATTTCCTATATGATTCATAAACACCATCCCCATCCTCCATTTAAATTTCACACCCATACTAGTCTGCATATGCTGAGGGACCCAAGAGCGTTGGATTAAATTGCAGATTTGCTACTCTTGAAACATAAATGGTCTCAGAAATTTTTGCAGAGGTTTCATTCCATAACAGAGCCTTCCTTCCACCCAAATCTCTTGTTCTAGTCCACCCTCAGTCACTCTAGCTCTTACAAACACTGTTTTAATTCATTCTATGAAATTTAGAGATTTTTTATCACTAATTTGAGTTGGTACATTACAGTGGTATCAGATCATGGTCCTATGAACCTACTCTTGAACTATTTCTATGATTCCAATAATAGATTCATTTTCCAAGAAGAAATATCCTTTGTCAGAAGAAGAAGAGGAGGAAGAAATCAATTCTACTGAAGGGAAACTACAAGGATAATCAAACATGTCTCACAATGAAGAAAAGGAGTTCAAATTCTTTGTTCAAAGCATGATGAAAGGGCTGCAAGACATCTCACTCAATATTTTTCAATACGGGAAGGAGACCATAGATTTATTAGCTCAGCCGCTAGGAAGCAAGATCGGAGAAGGGATTAGCAATGGTACCCCACATGGCGAGAGGAAGAGCAGTGGTGGCCATATTTTCTAAAAAACTGGGCCTCACAATTGCCCTGAGGAATTCAAGATGGAAACACCATCTTAATCTAGGCCTACTATGCCCAAGTTTAATGAAGAACAAAGTGAAGAACCTAAGGTTCGAAATGAAGGTCTTACTTCATGGGAGGACAAATATGTTGAGTACCTTACATTGAATGAAGAATGTCAAAGTGCTTTACCATTCAAATACTTCTGTGAGCTGCAGTACAATTCCAACCCAGGAGGATGCTTCAAAACGAAAAATCAGAACTATGAACTCAGAAATGCCATTGGTAAGATTAGTTTACCTTATTTTGATGGTTCTCAAGAATGTACTGCTAACTCTTGGATATAGAAACTTGACACATATTTTCAGTTGAATCCTACGGCTGAAAGAGATGCCATCAAGATGGCTACTCTACACTTAGATGGAGAAGCAAATGAATGGTGGTTTCATTGCCTAAAGACTCTTGGGCATGACCAAGTGACCACCTATGAAGAGTTCACAAGAAGGTTGGCTGAAAAATTCAAAAAAAGAGATCCTGAGATCACCTTCAGAGAACTAGCACATGTGAAGCAAACTGGAACTCCCGAAGCTTACATCTCTGAGTTCCAAAAATTAGCTGTGATGGTCTCTAATATTTCAGAAGGTCGGGTGATCTAATTGTTTATTGAAGGGTTATCAAAACCTTTGAAAGGCTTGGTGAAAGCCTACAGACCCAATACCTTGAAAGATGCACTAGGTTGAACCAAAGACTTGCAAGACTCTCTTCCAAGAACCATATTTCCTCCAAGGACTGTTGGTCCTACTCAGTTCAAGAACCAAAGGCCACCCATGAAGAGTCCTTGTGGAAATTTCAGAAAGGATAACTTTGCTAAGGATAGAGATCAATTGAGAAGAAGGAAGTTGTGCTTCACTTGTCAGGAGCCATGGGTTCCAGGACATAGATGTGCCAAAGGAAGGCACCTTACATTGAAGTTTACTCAGAGAGAGAAGCTGAGGAAGAAGAAGAATAAGCCCCATTAGATGTAGAAGTGGCCTATGAGACTGCAGAAGAAGAAACTACTCCTGAGGTGAGCAATATTGTAGTACTCTTAGGATTACCTCGCTACTATACACTCAGATTCAAAAGAGTGGTCCAAGGTTAATCAGTAACTGTGTTGGTGGATAGGAGCAACACACAACTTCATCAATTCAACTCTGGTTGAAAGGCGGAAGGTGCATACTGAAAATTTTGGGGGCTTCACTATTATCATTCCAGGTGATCATTCCATGAATTGTTGTAGATGGATTCCTAAATTTCATATTTGTATAGGAGAAGATACCATTACATATAGTTTTTATGTTGTTGATGTGGCTAATACTAACATGGTTTTGGGAGTACAATGCCTGCACTCCATTGGGAAGCATTTAGTAGACTACCAAGTCCTTGAAATGACATTCAAGGGAGAAAATGGAAGAGAGATAGTGTTGAAGGGAATCAACACCTATCCCAAACAAGTGATAAGTGCACACAATATGAGATCCATTCTAAGGCATGGGGACATTGAATGGGCTGCGGAATGCCTAATCACCACTAAGGGAAACTCATTCGAAGTGGCTCATTATCCTAAAGACATTCAAAATCTTCTCCAAAAAAATAAGAAGGTGTTTGGGGACCTTCCTCATGGTAGGCCTCCTGATAGAGGAGTGGAGCATAGGATTGATTTGGATATAGGAACCTCACCTATCAAGGTGCACCCCTACAAGCACCCAAAAAGATTCAAGGATGAGATAGAGTGAACCATCAAGGAACTTCTTGACTTGGGATTTATTAGACCGAGTTCAAGTCCTTTTGCTTCATCAGTAGTCCTTGTGAAGAAGAAAGATGGGACCATGAGGATGTGGAATCTGTAGAAGTAGAGAAGGATCAAGAAAGGGATATGGAGGAAGTTGTGACTGCAAAGGACTCTCAAAACATAAGCCCTTGGGATCCTATCACAATCCCATTCCAACAGACAAAATCCAATGTAGAAGAAATGAGAGAGGGGACTGAAAGCCAAACGAGAATAATTTAGGAGATTGAATCTTCTGCTAAACAAGGAGGAGCTATAATTCAGGAGATTGAATCGGCTGCTTAACCGGGAGGATCTAGTGACTTGAGGGAAGAATCATCATGAAAGGATGATTCTCCTTTTTCTGTCTCAGAGGATGTTGAATACTCACGGAGGGTTCCACTCCCCCTGTTCCACGAATAAATAAGAGAATATCTTGTACCCAAAAGAAGTCACCCAATCCACTGAAAAGAATAAGGAACCGAGCTTTTGTGGCAGCAGAGGCAACACAAATGACCGAGGTATATTTTTATATTCCAATTCTAAAACCTCGATCACCCCCTGAAACACAAGAACCAGGGCGTAGCTCGACTTTAATTTCAAAGCCTTCCGACCCACAAGAACCTTCTGCAAGAGAGGGTCAAATTCAAATAGAAACTCCACTCTTAGAGAATGACCTGCTGAAATAGGAGGTACAAGTGCTCAAGGAGGAACTGCAAGGATTGAAGGAGGTGCTAAAGAATCAGGAAGTTCATATATTGAGCACACTAGTTGAAGTTGCTGATCAAATGGAAAGTCTATCCTCTGATTTAGAAAACATGGAGCATGATGAGTTTATGTGCCCAGAATGTGGGGACATTTTTAAGAATGAAGGATATAAGATCACTCTCATGGAACTTTCATCCTAGAGACTTGAACAACGGAGACAAGAAAATAATGGGGCAACATAAGAAGAATCAATGGTGGCAGAGGAGCATAATCGGAACATGGGAGCAGCCCCTTCAACCATGGACAATCAAGAATTAATGGCTAAGGAATTTGAGGATATTATTGCACGTGAAATGTTGATCCCTGACCAGGGAATACAAGAATCAAAGGAAACATTTCCTTATCAATTGGAAGTTGTTGAAACACTCCAAGAAGAAGCCACTGTAACACAAGAACCAGTGGCACAAGGAAGAAATTGATGAGGTATTAGAACCAACAATCCGAAAAGAGGGTGCTGAAACACAAGAACCAGCGACCCAAAAAGAGGATGCTGAAACACAAGAATGAACAATCCAAAAAGAAGACACTGTAACACAAGAACCAGTGGCACAAGAAGAAATTGCTGAGGTCCCTGAACTGATGGCCCAGGAAGAAGCTACTGGAACAAAAGAACCAATGGAAGAAGAAGAAATTTCTGAGGTCCCTGAACTAATGATCCAAGAAGAAGCTGTTGAAACACAAGAACCATTGGCACAAGAAGAACTACTGAGATCCCCGAACTGGTGGGTCAAGAAGAAGCTGTTGAAACTTAGGATCTAGCAACTCAATACCAACCTCTACCCAGGAAAATTGAGTATAAAGAAAAGGCTTAGGAACCTCTAGATATTATTGAGTTGGACACAAAATATGAAAAGGACAAAGAAAATGAAAGGGATAAGGAGATGGCAAAGGAAATTTCTCTCTTGAAGATAGACACAAGTAAATGGAGATATCGCACTGCCTTGTGTGAGAAAGGGATGGTTCCCTTGCATGAACATAGGAAATCCATTAAATAACTCAGGGAGAGATGGACCGAAGAATTAATCTTCTAGAAATTTCACTGGGAAAATCTGCAGGAAGAGTTGAAGGAACTAAGAAATTTTAAGGCCATGAAGTAGGAGAAAGAGAAAATGTATAATTTAGTTCAGGAACTATTAAGCTGTAGGGGCCCATCACCATCCTATTTAGTATTCCTCTATGAACAATTGACTTTGTTAAAGCTTAAATCTATGAAGGAAGGGAATCCCTACCAGTTTGTTACAACTTCTCAGTTTTTGGATGCCTTTACTCAGAGTGATTTCCGTGGGAAAAATTTACTATGTGAGTTATATCTACATGAATTAGCATGCTTCATTGACCTTCGGTCTAATCATGTTCCTCACAGATTATATATCCATCTGATGGCATTCACTTCCTTCGTCACCAATCAAATGAACAGGTGGAATTCCTCTCAAACTATTCAAATAAATGAGGATACTTTTACTCTTTGGATTCGAGGTGAACCTCAATCCCCTGCGACCCTTGTTGCAAGACATAGAAGACAACTCTCCTCTCCTCAAAAGTCTAATCAGATAACATCATTTAAGCAATATATTATATCTACATGTGTCAAAATTATCTCACAGCAAAATCTCTATGCATTGGAAGGCAGTATGCACAGGTGGGAAGCCTCTTCTGAATCCTTAAGAAAAAGAGACCCATATCGGCTTTGAAAATTTTAAATATGATTTGTCTCGAGTCCTAGAGTATGTCAAGTGTATTCAGACATGTGGAACAAGCTCGCTAGGACTAAGATTTAGATTCCCACTCATATGGCTGCCTGAGAAGAAATATAAGAGTATATATAAGCTAACCAAGAAAGCAGAAAAGAAGTGTTGGGTGGATTTAGTTGCTTGTAATGGATATATAAACTTGGGAGAGAAACCTAAATATTCATTCAGCTTCACCAAATTACACAGGAAAAGTTTTTATTCAGATTCAAATTTGGAATAAATGGAGGTTGTTGCATGAGGACATGCAATTGGACAGTTGGGGGGAGATGTTGGGTGCCAGAAATGACCCTTTTTGCTCACTTCCATTGAGATCCTTTTCCCTATTTTTTCTTATTATTGTAACCAAGTCATTATCTTTCCTATAAAAAAGCATGATCTTGAACATGTATAATTTATTATTACTTTGTTATATTAATTCCTAAAGTTTGCCCGTGTTTATGGATTTTGTTACTAATTGTGCTGACTTGTGATGGACCGATGAAAGTAATTTGAGATCATAGGGGATTCGGGTGTATCATCTTGTTGATACACGTGGATACAGAAGTACGTGGCTAGCAGTCACGCTTTTTAGGGCTCCGGTTCATGTTCTTGCAGAAACAACTCAAGCATCTATCCACGTGTCCAACTGAAACTCGTATGGTATTTGATTAGTTTTGAAGAGAATTTGTAACAGGAGTGCAAGAAGTCTGTAATCAAATTTCATTCTATCAATGAAAGAGGCAGTATTTTCCTGATCCATTGTGTAGTGAGTTTTGGTAGTCTTTAGAGGCATCTTTGTTAGAAGGAAAAGGCCCACTTTCTCACAGAGTTGCCGAGTTAAGTAGTTGCTTATTTCCTTTACTTTGTTTGGTGTGGAATTGTGATTAGATTTCCTTTTGGTTTGCTAAAACAGTTTGAATATTAAGCATAGGATTCTTCAATTATAATTTCTCTTGGTTTGCTGAACAGTGTGAGCATTAAGTGTAGGATTTTCCATTCATAGCTTTTTCCTGATTTGCTGAAACAGTCGACTGAGTAATGCGTAGTTTCTCTTTGCAAGTGTGTTATTGATTACTGATGTTACACTTGTGCTCTGCTGCTGCATATTACTGTTGTTTAATTCGTTTCATAAATTGCTGAAACTGGTAGATGGCATATAGATTTACATAGTAGAAGGAGGACTGATTTCTTTTATGGTTGAGTATTACAATTGAGGATTGAATCTCTTTTATGGCGATGATTTAGGATTTAACTTCTTGCAAAATCAATTTAGATAATGCATTACTGAAGCAGTTATTTCCAAAATTGATACCGTAGAAAGATTGTGAACTCTCTTAATCTTTGACAGTCGAATTAGGAATTGAAGTTAGATTAAACAGTAAGCAGAGCATAGACTTAGCAATTAGGTAGATTGGGTGACTTCTATTTGATTGATGAGTTATTGAAATGTTTATGCATATATTTTGCTTGATTTCCTTTGAAATAACCAGACTTCCACGGGGAGGCCTAGCTGCCTCGGCAGGATGTGTTTGAACATAGTAATGCACTGCATTGGCTATGTGCCGTAGTAACCACACCGAGGTGCTCGGTACTTTTACAGCATGTCGTTGCATCGCCTCTGGAAGATGCTCCACCTCAATCATGGGTACTCTGGTAGTCATGCGGGACAGGTTGACCTGTACTGTCTCTAGCGTGCACTCTGTTGTGGCACCAACCACCTCTCCACCCCTACCTCGACGACGATGTCTTGGGTATCCCTCTGGTCTTCGTAGACCAGCATCTGTGAGCAAACAGTAGAATGTAAATATGTGATACTACACCAAAAATATTTTTGCATTTTCCCTTATAATAAAAAATACAAAAAACATAAAAAGAGTAACGTACTGATGTCTCCGAATGCAGCCCCTAGAGGGAGCGGCATGTCGCGGTCGCCCCGGTAGTCTATCCCCTCATATGGGTATTCATCGATGGCGATGACCTGTCGAGCCCACCAGTGGAAGAACTCATCTGAATATAGTGATGCCTTTCGGCCACCACCCTGTAGTGTCATTACTTCATCCCACCGGAGCAAGGATGGATCACGGAGACGGTGCGGAGGGACTTCAACCCTCAGACTGAGCCCCATAACTCTCTCAAAGAATAAACTGCATAGTATATTGCCATACCCGAAGTTCTTTGCATGCCCAAGCTTACACTCCGTTAATTGGGTCTTCATAGACACCAATAACATTGTGCACCAATCATACACTATAGCCCTCATGCACTCTGCTATGTAGAACATCACTAGCCTCGAATCCTGATGTAAAGTTGCTGAACCTGCTATCCTCACAAGGGTGAGCACTATTATCTTCATGGTCAAGCTCACAATGGCCCCAATTGGTATCTGACTTCCCACCTTTTGGGTACCGGGAATACAGTACTAGTCTATATAGTCAGTAATGGTGATCCCAACACCTACAATACAAGACTGAATACTAGCAACTTCCCCTTACCGGGACAACCCTGTAATAAAGTATATGTCATTCACCTCTAGTGAGAGTGTTTGACCATCCAAGTTGAAGTTCTACGCGTGTACATCCAAGTAATCAATCAATCGACGGAGCAGTTGGTTTTGGGCCCTTAAACCCCCAACACTCCAGAATTTGTAGAGACCACACGCTTGTAGTGCTTGTAGCGTGGGTAAATCTTAGCGAAAATTCTCGTCCACAACATCATGTTCCCTTTCCCTCCACTCTAGGACCATCCTGGAGGCAAAACAAAAGAGTTTTTAGCTTTTATAATTTAAAAAACCACCTTCACATCTATACTCGCGGACAAATGAGTAGACATGAGCGTCTACTCACGATCAACGCAAGTGTTGACCACGTCTAGTAGGCCCTACCCACGACCTGCAAAGCTGTAGCCCGCGTACAGTGCCATGGAGATGTAGGGTTGGGATAATAAAAAATTTGGACAGCTAAAAATTGAAATAAAAGCTATGAAATAGAAGAGGAGGATGAGATGACCAACCTGCTCCAGACAGGTCGAAGAATGGATGCCCGTAGCTCCCAGAATCAACAACTGAAATCTGAGGTGAAAACTAACCAAAAACTCCTATTGGGTTAAAATGTGAAAATGGAATAGTAATTGTAATTTTTTATTACTATTTATAGTTTTTAAAACCCACTTTCCTATATTTGTTACTGTTTTAAGCTGTTTTGGACTAATGTGTCGTCCTGGAGTACCATTTTGAACAAATTTTTCCAACGAGAGTTGATTTTTTTACCATTTCATGCCTATGGCAGGTATATACATCATATAGATTAGGTGTCATTTTCACCTGCATTATGCATTTGACCTTTGACCATTTGTCATTAACCCTAGCTGCGACCCCACTTTTTAACCGACACGGAGCCTTCACATTGTTATAGAAGTGTCATTATTTGGCGGTAGGGCTTGTCCAAACATGGGTGCCCTAGTTAGAGCCTTTTTATGCCTTTTGGCACCCAGGTTGTTGTCTCTCCTTAAGATCGGGAGTCCTTCGTAGTTATGCCATGACTTTGCGATAAAGATTCATACTCTACTTTTTCTTATGTTGGCCATCTCCCGTAAGGACTCCCCCATTTGTATATCAAGTTGTGATTGCATTGCATCATCCTACTTGCCGTTTGAGCCTTACGCCGGCCCCCGCTTACTCAATCATTACCCATGTGCCTGAGCACTTTCCCTTTCGAGCCAATCAGAGCTTTCATTTTCCTTTCACAATTTGATGACCCTTTACCTTGAGGGAACACCCCCCCGAGTGTCCACATCCTGCACATGCTTCCTTGCATTGTTCATAGGTATGTTCCAATGCTTGGGACTAGTTTTCTTTCCAGTTGACACTCGTTCCCTCACCTGTTGTACTATAAGAAATTTTATTCTTTTTCAAGATTTTCGAAATATGAAAAAGACCAAAAAAATCAAATATTCGAAAAATACGGACGGGAAAATCGTTACTTCTTTTTGTTGGCAGTTGTTGTGTCGCCTTTGAATAGAGCATTCATTCCAAACCATTGTTAGTTTTTTTTAGAATTTACTTCAATCCGATCTAGGATCTTAATTGAGAGAACAACATGTACATCATATCAATCATGGACATAATAATGCAAGCACACAAGAGACAATATACACACAAAGTTTCACTGGGGAAAACCATAAAGGTGAAAAACCCCACAACTTCCTCAGAGATAGATAGAGCAATGATACTACCCAAGCATAAGAGATAGTCTTCTCCTAGCAGCAGCTTCTCCTCCACCACAAGTGCGCCACTCTCCAATGAGAGTATGAGTGAGAAAATGAATGATCAAATAGAGTGCCTCCCGCACTCTATTTATACTTGACTTGACTTGCCTAATAACCTTTACTAGGTTAGCCTTAACTTAACCACATAACATAATGCTGACAGGGCCGACCCCCAATAGGGTGGTCTAATAACCCTTTAACCCACATGACTCATATAGGGCCGACCCCAACAAGGTGGTCTAATATCCCATCAACTATAAGTTACGACACTTAAAATATAAATGACGACACTTCCGTATAGAGGAATAATAACATCTCTATAGGAATACAAACACTTCCATATAGAGGAATAATAACATCTCTATAGGAATACAATATACATATATGAAATACATTCCGAATTTACAAATACATCAACACTCCCTCTTAACTAGGAAGGTATTTCTCAACATAGGTCTTCTCGCACAAGTCTTCTTCTCTGGGTCATCATCACTGGATCATCATCATCGAGTCATCGTCATTGTCTCTGCTGCTGCTATCTCAATCAATCTCCAACCTACTCGTCATAGGAAGTTCTACAGAGCCAATCCTTTTTCATACTGGATGTAGGCCCACCACCTATAGGTCTTCATCATCACTGGCCATACTGTGGAATCTTCAGGACTTATTACGTGAGTCAACAGAACCTTGAAAGAGCATCCCAGGACTTTTACGAGCACACAGCTCAACCTATCGGATCTCCCAGGACCTTTTACATGCCACTGCACAACCTATCCATGGCCACGTAGTATCATCCTAATACTCATGATCATATTGATCATCTCATTGTCTACGAAGCACCGTCTAGATGCACACAATACATCACTTACACTCACCGACATGGGAAGACACACTTCAACCATCCAGGAAGGGCTCAGCACTCACATCAATGCACATGGGAGAACACATCTAACACCATGTCGAAAAGGCTCTGCACTTATATCAACTCACATGGGAGAACACATCTACCACCATGTCGGAAAGGCTCTTCATTTACATCAACGCACATGGGAGAACACATCTACCACCATGTCGGAAGGCTCTACACTTACATCAATGCACATGGGAGAACACATCTACCACCATGTCGGAAAGGATTTGCACTTACATCAATGCACATTGGAGAACACATCTACCACCATGTCGGAAAGGCTCTGCACTTACATCAACGCACATGGGAGAACACATCTACCACCATGTCAGAAAGGCTCTGTGCATCTATGTCTTCGGACTCATCACACATGATCCACCTGATCATGTCAAAGCATCTACCTGATGCATGTCATCATAGCATGATCATCCTGATCATCAATGCATCCACCTGATGCATACCATGTATCCACCTGATACATATCATCATACATGATCTACCTGATCATACAATGTATCCACCTAATACATATCAACATACATGATCTACCTGATCATACAATGTATCCACCTGATACATATCAACATACATGATCTACCTGATCATACAATGTATCTACCTGATACATATAAAAATACATGATCCAACTGATCATACCAAGCATCCAACATGATGCATATACATATACATGATCCAACTGATCATAACAAGCATCCAACATGATGCATATGCATATACATGATCCAACTGATCATATCCAGCATCAACATGATGCATACAAAGCATTAACTAGAGCATCGTCCTGATGCTCATCATCCAGCACTTACATCCATAGCCATGGAAAGGATCCCCCTCTCACCATGCTTGGAATGTCTCCTGCAAATGTGTCCATCACTTCTTCCTCAAAGTGTCATCAATCTGAAGAACACCAAGCCTCTCTCTGAAGTACTCGAACTTCACTCTGGCTAGTGGCTTCGTCAACACATCTACAACCTACTCATCTGTCTCAACATACAGGAGCTTCACTGCTCCTCTCTGCACCATATACCTAATACAAAGATATTTGATCTCAATGTACTTCGACCTGTCGTGGAACACCGGGTTCTCAGACAACTTCACACAACTTTGGTTGTCACAAAAGATACCAGTAGCATCCAATAGGAGATCAAATAACTCAGACAGTAGCTTCCGGAGCCATACAGACTCACAACTAGCCGAACAAGCTGCAACATACTCTGCCTCGGCTGTACTCAGTGCTACGCAGTATTGCTTCCTGCTAAACCAAGAGATCATACCCAATCGCATACTGAAGCAGCACCCAGATGTGCTCTTTCTATCTGCAGCACTGCCTGCCCAGTCTGAATCAACATAACCCTGCAGGTTAAACTTTTGATTCGCATCATATGTGAGCCCATAATCAATTGTACCCTTTAGGTACCTCAGAATATGCTTTATAGCAACTAGGTGAACACCTCTGGGGTCCATCAGGAACTGGCTCAATGTGTTCACCGCAAAGCAAATATCTGGTCTAGTGTTCGTCAGGTACATCAAGGACCCAATAATCTAATGATACACAGTGACATCAACCGGATCAGATGAAGCATCACACAAAAGCTTCAGGTTTGATGCCATAGGTGTGGCCATGGCATTGCAGTCCATCATCCTGAACCTCTTCAGGATATATACTGCATACTTCCCTTGTCCAAGGAATATCCCATCTGCACTTTGCCACACCTCCATGCCTGGAAAATAGTGCATCATCCCCAAGTCCTTCATCTCGAACTCGGCAGCAAGCTTCCTCTCGGTATCGACAATCAACTCATCCTCACCTATTACAAACAGGTCATCCACATACAATAGTAGTATCATAGGATTGCCTTCCTCAACCTTGTAGTAAAGGTTGGAATCTGCTTTAGTCTTGGTAAATCCCAAACTGGATAGAAAGCTGTCTATCCTACCATACCAAGTCCTAGGAGCCTGCTTCAAGCCATATAAGGCTTTCTTCAACTTGCACACATATGACTCCCTGTCATATGTCTCAAAACTGAGTGGTTGCTCCACATATACTTCCTCTTTGACTACACCATTCAAGAAAGTTGTCTTGACATCCATCTGGTGTATTTTCCACTTCATCACTGCAGCCAGAGCAAGTACTGATCTGATGGAAGTTTACTTGGCTACAAGTGCAAAAGTCTCTTCATAGTTAATCCCTCTTTCTAGGAGAATCTGTTAGAAAAACAGGATCGCAGAACAATAACAATAAACAGAAATGCAAATATAATCACACATACACATTACAAGAGAGACACAGATATATCGTGGTTCACCCAACTTGGGCTACGTCCACACTGAATTTGCCAGTCCTTATTATTATTACCATCCAACAAGTCGAAAGGATACAACCTGCAGCACAACTGCTGCACTTCCTCTTCTCTGTTTCACAGTCTCTCTCCTGATCTCAAAGATCTTTACAATGCATAAAACCTAATACATCAACAAAACCTAGCCGTATTACAATGTCTTTCTTTTATAAGGGAAATACAATGGGAAAATACCACGAAATACCCAAAACCATGGGCCCGCAAAACAACTGGCGAAAACAGCCCCAAACCCTAAACCCGTGGGGGGGCGATGCCCCCCCACACCCCCCCGCTAGGGTGAGTGTACAGTCCACCTACATATCATATAGAACTGGGGTACAAACACGGCTTATACAATATCATCTATGAGACTAGAAGATCTGGCTCCACAACCAACAATCTCCCACTTGGAGACTGATCACAGCAACTCCACCGCTGTTGCACTTGCTGGACTTGGACTTGGAAAATTTCTCCTCTTCACCTTCATGATAGAAGGCCAACTGAAACCGAGCACGAACTCAGTTTCTCTCTGGTCACTACCTTTGTGAACATGTCTGCAGGATTCTGGATAGTATGTATCTTTTCCAACTTTAACAGTTCATCTTCCAGAATAGAGCGTATGAAATGGTACTTGAGCTGTATATGTTTAGTCCTGGAATGGAATGCTGAGTTCTTTGCAAGGTGAATGGAACTCTAGCTGTCACTATACAATCTGCTATCCTTCTGCTTCTTACCCACTTCCTCCATAAACCTCTGCAACCAAATCATCTCTTTACTAGCCTCTGTAATGGAAACATACTCTGCTTCTGTTGTTGAAAGTGCAACAACCTTCTATAGTTTCGAAATCCAGCTTACTGCTGTTCCACCTACAGTAAACACATACCCTGTGGTACTCCTCCTTCTATCCTTGTCACCTGCCATATCTGCATCAACATATCCCTGTAGAACAGTGTCTGAACCTCCAAAACATAATGCCTCAGTAGTAGTACCTCTCAAATACCTGAGAATCCACTGTATTGCCTTCCAATGTTCTTTACCTGGATTGTTCATATATCTGCTCACAACTCCCACTGCATGTGCAATATCTGGTCTTGTGCACACCATGGCATACATCAAACTGCCAACTGCTGATTGATAGGGAATCTTGGACATGTAATCTGTCTCTTCTTGTGTCTTGGAACACATTTCCTTACTTAGACTGAAATGGTTAGCCAAAGGTGTACTTACAGGTTTTGCATTCTGCATTCTGAACCTCTCCAACACCTTTTGTATGTACTCACTTTGAGACAATGTCAATTTGCGATTTTTCCTGTCTCTTGTTATTCTCCTACCAAGGATTTGCTTTGCAGCACCCAAATCCTTCATCGCAAATGAATTAGCTAGCTTCCTTTTGAGTACATTTATATCCTGCATGTCAGACCCTGCAACAAGCATGTCATCCACATACAATAACAAAATAATATATCTTCCATTGTCTAGCTTCTTGAAATAAACACAGTGGTCAGAATGACACCTATTATAACCTTGTTCTGTCATAAACCTGTCAAACTTTAGATACCACTGCCTTGGAGCTTGCTTCAAGCCATACAAGCTCTTTTTCAACCTGCATACCAGATCCTCCTTACCTTTGACCTCATACCCTTGTGGCTAATGCATATATATTTATTCCTCCAAATCCCCATGGAGGAAGGCTGTTTTTACATCTAACTGTTCAAGATGCAAATCTTCTACCGCCACTAGACTTAAGATAGTCCTAATTGAAGTCATCTTAACAATAGGAGAAAATATTTCATCAAAATCTATACCTTTCTTCTGTGCAAACCCCTTTACAACAAGTCTGGCTTTGTACCGCTTCTTACCTCCTTCTTCTTCCTTCAACTTGTAAATCCATTTGTTTTGCAATGCTCTTTTACCAGCAGGCAACTTAACCAAATCCCAAGTCTGGTTTCCTACCAATGAGTCCATCTCCTCATTCATGCCTTGCTCCCACTTCTTTCTAGTTTCCACCTGCATTGCTTCTTCATAACATTCTAGTTCACCAGAATCAGTCATCAATAAATAATACATTGAAGGAGAGTATCGTTCAGGGAGTCTACTTAACCTGGTAGATCTTCATACAGTTGCAGGAGTTTCAGGTACTTGCTGCTGCTCTTGATTTTCTGGCACCTTCGGAACTTCATTTTCTTTAACTTCATCAAGCACTATGTACTCTGTGCTTCCCTTTTCCTGTTTCTTTCCCTGCAACTGATCTTTATACATGACCTTTTCATTGAATATTACATCTCTACTCCTGATGATTTTGTTATTTTCATAATCCCATAAACGATAACCAAATTCATCAACCCCATATCCAATAAAGGTACATTTCTTGGATTTAGCTTCAAGCTTTGTTCTATTTTCTTTATCAATATGGACAAATGCTTCACAACCAAACGTTCTCAGAAATGAGTAGTTTACCTTTTTATCTGTCCATGCTTCCTCTGGAATACCACCATCCAAAGCACTTGAAGGTCCTCTGTTTATTAAATAAACAGCAGTATTTACAGCATCTGCCCAAAACTGTAAGGGCAACCCTGCATGCAGTCGCATACACCTTGCACGCTCCATGATCGTTCTGTTCATCCTTTCTGACACACCATTTTCCTGTGGTGTTCCTGGGACTGTCTTCTCTCTACGAATCCCATGGTATGAAGAGTAACTATCAAACTCCTTGCCGCAGTACTCACCTCCATTATCAGATCTGAGACACTTCAATCTTTTTCCTGTCTCATTCTCAACCAAAGCTTTCCACTTCTTAAAAGTAGCAAACACATCAGATTTCTGTCTAATGCAATAAACCCAAGTTTTTCTAGTTGCATCATCAATAAATGTAACATAATAATGAGATCCACCAAGAGATTGTACCTGAGCCGGTCCCCATACATCTGTATGCACAAGCTCTAATTTTTCATTCTTCTTATGTTTCCCAACCCTGAGAAATCTGACTCTCTTCTGTTTTCCATAAACACAGTTTTCACAGAATTCCAAACTTACCTGCTTCAAATCCGGCAGCAACTTCCTTGAGTGGAGAATCTGCATCCCCTTCTCACTCATGTGGCCAAGCCTATGATGCCACAATGCTGTATCTGTTCTTGTGGAAGCTAAAGAGATAGAATGGTCAGTATTATGAGGACATAAATACAACGTACCTACTCTGTCTCCTTTTGCTATCACCATTGATCCTTTAGTGATCTTCCACCACTTTTCTCCGAACGTAGATAGACAGCCGCCATCTCCCAACTGCCCTATTGAGATCAGATTTCTTTTCATAGCAGGAATATGCCTAACATCTTTCAACAACCAATCAGTTCCATTCTTAACTTTTATCCATACCTTACCCATTCCAACAATTTTACATGGCTCATCATCACCCAATAAAACATGTCCAAAGTCACCAGGAACATACTCATGAAAGTATTTCCTATGGGGTGTAGCATGACATGAAGCTCCTGAATCTACTACCCAATAATCACTAGTATTATCTAATGCAAGAATCAAAGCATCTTGTAACACATCACCTGCTACATTTGCTTCGTGGGTAGTTTCCTTCTGTGCATCTCCTTTCTTCTTTAGAGATTTGCAGTCTTTCTTCAGATGTCCTTTCTTTCCACAGTTCCAGCACTCTATCTTTCCCAGTCTGGACTTGGATCTGCCCGTTTTAGACTTTCCACGATTACCTTGGCTCTTTCCTCTCTCCTTTTGTCTTCCTCTGCTCTCCATGGTCAACGCATTACCTGATGTCTCACCTGTGCTTTTTCTTCGCATTTCCTCGCTAAGAATAACACCAATAACATCATCAAATTTCAAGGTGTTTGAACCAAAGACAGAGTTACTTACAGCCATGACCAAGCTATTCCAGCTTTCTGGAAATGAACACAAGATTAGAAGAGCCCTAACCTCATCATCAAAGTTCACACTTACAGAACTTAGCTGATTTGTAACCGTATTAAATTCATTTAAATGATCAGTAAGAGATCCACCTTCAGACATCTTCATATTAAATAAACGCTTCATTAGAAATACCTTGTTGGAAGCCGAGGGTTTTTCATACAGCTTACCCAATGCTTTCATCAAACCCTCTGTTGTCGTTTCTTTTGAGATATTGAAAGCCACCGACGAAGCCAAGCTCAACCGTATTGTTCTCAGAGCCTTTCTGTCAAGAACCACCCATTCTTCGTCCTTCATAGTCGTCGGCTGCTTTGCTTTTCCTCCCAATGGTAGGAAGAGATCCTTCTGGTACAGATAGTCCTCCATTTGCATCTTCCATAACCCGAAGTTTTGGCCGTTAAACTTCTCGACCTTAAACTTTCCTTCTTCTGCCATTGCTCCCACTCGAACCAGAAACCCTAGCTTCCTGCAGGTTTATCTGCCAAATAGACCTTTGGCTCTGATACCAATTGTTATAAAAACAGGATCGCAGAGCAATAACAATAAACAGAAATGCAAATATAATCACACATACACATTACAAGAGAGACACAGATATATCGTGGTTCACCCAACTTGGGCTACGTCCACACTGAATTTTCCAGTCCTTATTATTATTACCATCCAACAAGTCGAAAGGATACAACCTGCAGCACAACCGCTGCACTTCCTCTTCTCTGTTTCACAGTCTCTCTCCTGATCTCAAAGATCTTTACAATGCATAAAACCTAATACATCAACAAAACCTAGCCGTATTACAATGTCTTTCTTTTATAAGGGAAATACAATGGGAAAATACCACGGAATACCCAAAACCATGGGCCCCCCCACACCCCCCCCGCTAGGGTGAGTGTACAGTCCACCTACATATCATATAGAACCGGGGTACAAACACGGCTGATACAATATCATCTATGAGACTAGAAGATCTGGCTCCACAACCAACAGAATCCACGAGCTACAAACCTCACTTTGTATTTCCCCATGCTACCATCTGCAACATGCTTGATCTTATAGATCCACTTGAAAGTCACAACAAACTTCCCTTCAGGTCTTGGGACCACATCCCAAACATGATCGATTGGTACTTATCGACCATGGCATCCTTTTACTGTATCCTGTATCCTGGGAACTTCAGATTCTTCAATATCTTCAATAGATAGTTTGAACTTCGTTGTTGGAACAAATGTTGTAGTCCTTCTTTTGTAGGTGATGGTATACGATCTTTCCTACAAAACAAGTTAAATTGCATGATTATAAACATCTCATAGTTTTCAGAACAAATTCTTACACATAAGGAAATATGACATACAGTCATGCAATTATTTTAGCCAGTGCTTCAATACAACATTTATCCATATCCCGTAACTTTATAGATGCCTTCCAATCTCTACTAGAACATTGTTAAGAGTGTGCACAACTCCCAACATGTCAACAAAGAGGTTTCATTCTAGATACGTAGCAATGGAATGTTGTACAGTGCCATAGGCCATTTACCATTTCATGCATATTAGTGGTATGTTTTTCATTAATGCAATTATTCTAATATGCATGATACACAACCTCAGTCTAGGAACATCAGTATATACATTATTGAACAGTATTATTTAAACAATCAAATATACAAGAAATGACAATTCAAATACTTATCTTTGTTTGTTTGTTGAGTGGACTCCCTCTCAATCTTTGCTTCCTTGCAGGAACTACTGGAGTGTGGTCCCTCTTGATATGGATTATCTATCCTATCCATCCTGGACCACTATGCATGCTTAAATGTGCACTAGTGTTATGATTGTGCCATCCTCAAGATCTCATACATAATCATACATTCATTAGTATAATCTCAATACTATCAAAACACAATAATCTTAAACATGTGTAGTCATGATCATTTCAAACACAGATAATAAGCATTAGCATTCAAAGTTTCAGGGAAGACTTCTCTTACTCATGCATATTCATATTTGACCGTAGGACTCTTTTGGTTAGTCATATCATCAATCAAAGTAAGAAGCATAATATGCCTAAACCCATGATTACTAACTTCAATGAATAATCATTATCAATCATGCCATGTATACTTATATAAGAGATCCTAACACAAGGTAGGATTCTAACTTGATATAGGAAAAACATACTTGGATTAGCATGCTAGCTAGTTATGTCTAACATACCTGCATAATGTCTTCTTGTTCTCTTCAATGACTTGTGATAGTAACCTGCATATCTCATAGGTTAATCATTATAGAACCAAGTTATACATACCTCGTAAGTAGATCTTCTATGTGATCCATGACAATGGATGAATCTTTGTCTTCATGTTACCATGGTCATATGTTCTTGAACTAGAACATGATTTGTCTTTCTTGATGTACCTTTCATGTTAGCGGACAACATCAACCTCATACAACACCACAATGCATTAGTACAATCATAAGTGGTAAAACCCTAATCAATGAATATCTTCTATCATGCATTCATATTTTTATTAAGGTGATTACGACAAGTCTAAAATTAATCAAGATTGTACTAATCTTAATGAAGACAAACATAAACTTAATCATGAACAAATTTTGAAACATACGTGTAAGTCACACCTGTCGAGTTTGCTTGTAATCTTCTTATGTAAGGCCTTAGCCTCATCTCCCTCTGAAACAGGAACTTTTTCACTTATGCAGGTGACCAATCCATTCTCTTCTAGGATTAACCCAATCCACTTTGATTTTTTGAAACTGGATCTCGAGCTGGATTAGGGTTTGTTAGAGAAACCCTAAAAATTCAAACTTCTGAAAGGATAGGAAGATGCGCTTTGATGAGTTGATCAACCTGGTATACTCAGAATTTGAAAACTGAAAAGTTTCACCCCTCAAATTTGCTTTTCAATCTTCCGGATTCACTAAGGAGGACCCTAAATTAGGGTTTGAGTTTCCTGGAGCTTCACCCAACCAAATATTTTCATCCAAAGTTCTAAACATCGATTTTTCCAAGGCGCTTCCAGCTATGGTTACAGATTTCAAAAATTCCCATTTTTGTAGAAGCCCCAATTTTCCACTTTTCTGATCAAAGTCCCGAACTAGGGTTTGATCAAGCCTGGCCTTCTGCCCAACCAAAAAATTTGATTTTGGTCTCTAAATTTCAATTTTGACAAGGAGCATTCAGCCGTGGTCTCCGATACAAAAATTCCAACATTCTCCGAAACCCTAAATTCCCGGAGCCATGAATGAAGGTGCTCAAAATCCAATTTTGTTTTGACAGAAATATGCACCTAATTGTTTCTGGTGTAACTCCGAAATTACAAATCCAAAAGATCTAAAACTGCGACCTGTGGTATCCTAACCTGTCATCTTTCCAACCCCATAGGTATGACCTCAAGTGGATTCTATGAGAGATATTTATGCCAAGTGTCGCAACGTGACCTGTTTACGGGATAAAACAGGAGAGCGCACTTGTACGGAGTTCCACGTGTCACTGGTTCACTTTAGGTCTCTAAACCTTCGGCTTGTGAAAGTATAGTCCGTTCCCTACCTGTCACATTTTACAAAATTTCATTTGGAGCTTCCTATCCCAAGTTGTGACCTTTTTTCCTAGGTCACTTGTTTATGACTGAGATCTGGAAGAGGCAGAAACCCTAGATTGTACAGACCATAAAACACAAAGTACAATTAATTAGAAGTTGTGCTTCAGACACAAGGTACATTGGGATCTTATCTTCGACCTATAAACGTTTTAGATCTTGAAACTTTTCCAAAATGGATTTATAGTGAAATTTGTACGATGACTGGTTTTTGCTATATCAAGCCCTAGCTTTGCAAGTGCAACAAGTGTCATAAATGCCATATCATGCCTTCTTTCAGGCTATCTCTGATACCATGTTAGTTTTTTTTAGAATTTACTTCAATTTGATCTAGGATATTAACTAAGAGAACAACATGTACAGCATATCTACAGCATATCAATCATGGACATAATAATGCAAGCACACAAGAGACAATAGACACACAGAGTTTCACTGGGGAAAACCATAAAGGTGAAAAACCCCACAACTTCCTCAGATATAGATAGAGCAATGATACAACCCAAGAATAAGAGATAGTCTTCTCCTAGCAGCATCTTCTCCTCCTCCACAAGTGCGCCACTCTCCAATGAGAGTATGAATGAGAAAATGAATGATCAAATAGAGTGCCTCCCGCACTCTATTTATACTTGACTTGACTTGCCTAATAACCTTTACTAGGTCGACCTTAGCTTAACCAAATAACATAATGCTGACAGGGCCAACCCCCAATAGGGTGGTATAATAACCCTTTAACCCACATGACTCATACAGGACCGACCCCAACAAGGTGGTCTAATAACCCATCATGTACAAGTTACGACACTTACAATATAAATGATGACACTTCCGTATAGAGGAATAATAACATCTCTATAGGAATATAAACACTTCCGTATAGAGGAATAATAAAATCTCTATAGGAATACAATATACATATATGAAATACATTCCGAAGTTACAAATACATCAACATCCATCCCTTATGAGTCGCGACTATAGTAGGACCTTAGGAGCTGTACTCGTTTCTCAGATTTTACTCCACTGATTGGTTAAGCTTCCAGTCATTATGGAGCCCTTTGTTGATGCCTCCTACATTGCACAGTGTTATTACATGAGTCTATGCTGCCTAATTCTATCCATCTGCTCATGCTCTTGTTCAAAGGAATTCCTTAGACCAGATTCGACCACTCCTCATATCTCTTGACTATTGCATGTTGGCCATCCTTATTGAGTCAGTCCATTCATCCGAGTTCTTCAAAATCTTTCACCGTAGCTGTTACCTCGTGCTGGTTGATGGGGGATGCATTTATTCTCTCATTCCAGCGAGTTTTGTTTCGTCGACTTCAACTCATTTATTCCAGAATTGAGACTTAGATTCGATTGAGTACCTTGAGGCTTGCAGTCATTAGTGGCAGGTTCTCTCGCCATCGACAGTTTTGGGAATACATCAATTTCCCCTGATCGATGGATTCATCTTAGTGTTCGACCTCAATACATCTATTCACACTTTGATGATTGTACTATGTACTTTGATGCCCATTTTCATTATTGGTGGGTTATCTCACGTCTGTTAACGGTATACATCATTGACCGGTAATCAGATGATGTCACATCAGGTTCAACTTCAACACTTTTATTCACTTGATGGGACTTGCAACGTAGATTATTTGTGTAGAAGACCCCAGACATTAGTAGCATTCAGTACTCTGCTCATGATCGTGACTGTACTTGTGAGATCTCATTTCTCATACATCATCAGTTTGTACCTCTAGTATTGCACCAGTTGTTTCCTTTTCAATGGGAAACCATATCTTACTGTATGGGTCATGGCTATGACCACCTATGACATGTATTCACCATGTACTGCTTATCATGGCCATTGTATCAGATTGTTGTATTTTACCGACATGTATTTAGAGATATTATTGTATTATGACGAGTGGGATACTCTTTCCATTTGTGTCTCCATCACTCCACTTCTGAGATTTATAATGTATTTCGGCCATCATAGCACCTTCTCTTACCTCACACATTAGGGGGCATCTGTTACAACGTAATTTTCCACCTTGTGAGAATCAGAATTGATTGGCCTTCAATATCCATTTTATTGACTCAGATCTATTATTTTCTCTTCAGGAACCAAGTTTTCTTATTTTTCTTCCTGTACGCTTGTTGTTCCATTATGGCCAGCATACATGCAGGCAGCACCTAATTAGCCCGCGTACATCGAGTTACATGGTAAAAGACAGTGAAAACTCTATATTTTACTCCCAAGAAGCAGTCGTAGAGTGACCTTTGGCCCTCCATATACCCCAAAACGAATCGATTCGTCCTTTCACTTACCTTTGGAAGGCTATATATTGAGCTCTTATGGTGTATGGAAGGGAGGAGAAAGAGAAAGCAACATAACTCTATTGGATTTTTTCCCTAACTTGAGTCTACACTCATTGATCCTTGTTGTTGTGAACTCCTTATGTTCACCTACCAAACTCCTTTCATAGTTTGAGTTTGCCATTGCATGGGGGATTGAAGTTGTGGAGGCACAAGTGGAGAGACCTAGTTCTTGGTTCAGATTGGTTGCCGGCAAGAGGTCATATCATGTACTTATTGTTATTAATTAATGGAAATACTCATTTTCTCGTCCAATTGATGTTGTGAATGTTGTTTAAATTACATTGGGTTAGATTTTCTTATGATATCATGGACCATGTTATTGATTATGCAAATATCTTTCACATATTATATGCACTTTCTTGTATTTGTTGTTGAGACTAAGATGCAGGTTCAAGTGTAGATTGGAAAGCTCAATGGGGATCTACTTCGAACATCTGGTGGAAGGTTGGTTTTATTCTCCATATCTTAGCATTTTCATTGTAATAACATTGCATTGGGAATTGAGTTATTTTCTGGTAGTCATTTGTCAGTTGTGGTTTGCCCCAAGCCATACGAAGTTTTTCACCGTAACAATACAGACAACAAATTTGTTGACAAAGAAGGCACAAATAGAACATTTTTTTAACTTCTCATGATCCATAGGTATTGTTCCCTTCCCTTAAGCAGATATATGAGAGTTGTCTCCCATGTGAATAATCGGACCATCTTTGAGATCTAAAGAATGAAATCATTCTCTAGAGGAAACCATGTGGCTGGAGGCTCCTGAATCTATGAGGAGGGATTGTGATTTTGAAAATCCAGCCTTCAGTGCATGGCATCTCTCATGACCACCAAACTCACTTCCAGAATCAGTCTCTCTTGCACCTTTTGGGAGGGGAATGTTGTGTTTTTCAAGAAGCTTGGTCATCTGATCTATCTTCTTCTGCATGCAATATCTCTGTGGGTGGTTTCCTTTCTTGCAATAGGAATACTTGGATTTATCATTTCCCTTTTTTTTACCTTATTATAGATGGAGGCTCCTTCTAATGGACTTGACTTGGCATTCATCTTGGGTTCATATGGCCTCTTATACTTTCCCTTGTGCTTCCCCTTCCCACTCACACTTTTTGCTTCTCCATCCATAAGAGCTTGATCTTTGGAGGCCTTCAAGGCGCCTATTTGGATCAACTTATATTGTTCTTGGATGAGAGCTTCAGTGAAAACATCTAAGGAGGGAATATTCCAACCAGGATTGAAATTCACACAGAATGGAAGGTAGAGACAAAGATGGATAACTCAGGACCTAGCTTGTTCAGAATGGATAGCACAACTGCTCAGACTTCTTCTCAATGCCACACTGCTTGCATTGCATGACCATAGATTTGAATTTTGAAAAGAATTGTTGAATGGTCTTGAAATTGCTCGGTTGAAGAGAAATCAACTCATTCTCTAGAATATGGATACACATGAAAGAAAATGCTTCATCCAATCTATTCAGATACTTGGTTTTCTCCACAGCTGATGTTGGTTCGGGATCCTTCACCATTGTCACCATGTACAGTGATTTGTTGCACAATACCATTTGCATATCAGCCCTCCAATCAAGGTAATTGAAGGGTATCAGGATCCCGGGAGAGAGAGGAGAGTTTGAATTGTCCATTACAACTGCTTTAGCGTATACAAGATGAAAACTGCTGCTTCTGTAGTAAAACTGTTGCAACTGCATAAAACTACCACAACTGCAGAAAACCGTTGCAACTACTGCTGCACTCAAAAACTTTGAATAACCTGCAAAAAAATCTCAATAATGGAGGTATACTACTACTGAGAACTTCTTTAGGACAGTAGGCACTTTTATCCAGATCCTTCACACCTAGCTAGACCTCATTGGATTTCTCTAATGAATTCAATGAAATGGCACCTGGATTTGTTGTGGAAATCCAGAGGATTATGGTGCACTACCGAAAGAAGATGTTCAACCTATTTGCTCAAATGGATCTGATACCATGTGAAATTATAAGTCACAGTAGATATAAGAGATGAGGATACCTCACAAAGAAAGAATAAGCAGAAAAGTTGAATAAGAGTGAAAACTGCAGTAAAAAAGAGCAAAAGAATAATTATGCAGCATAACTCAGATAGGAGCAGAATAATGTCACATGATCCAATAATAAGTATGATTAACAATGATGATACAATGGAGAGAAATTGAATCACAAAAGAGAATTTGAACCTCAGGTCGTCTAGCATAGGGATTATCACCACTGGAGTGCTCCAGAAGACTCAAACTTGACTGAACTGAACCTAAACCCAGCTAACTGGAAACATAATCAGTTAACTAAGGAGGGAACAATAGTGAGTTTGTCATGCATTTCGGTTAGAAAAGGGCGCATGAGGGCACAATCAGTGGCATCCGAAGCTCTAAACCCCCATAAGAGTCATCTAACTCAGTTGGATTTCACTGGAACACTAAGTAGGTTCCTATAAAATAGGGAACTAACTGAAGTGGTCCTAAAATTATGCATGCAGGGCTCTGAAGGTGGTAGATGGATCCTGGATGACATATTCACACCACTATTGGGAAAATGACATCATCAACAACTAAAAAAAATCAATAATGCTAGGTAGGACAAGGATAGAGTATTGAAATATCCTAACAAGATTCAAGTGCAATAAAACATGTTTGATTTCAGTTCAACCATATCTAGGTATTTCCCCGTTTTGTTACCTATATTTTCTAAGGCATCTGATCCCCAATAGTGTAAGGGAAAGTGAGGATGTCATGTCCCCTCAATAGTGAACATTCGATCAAGATGCTAACCGAACCAATCCCTTGGGTTGAGGAGAAAACTTTAGTATCATGGGGTTAAATTTTGTATTCCAGGCAATTAATTAATTAGGAGTGTCCATTTAATTTTATCCAAATTTTGTTATCCACTTGGAATAATTATTTATGATGCATTTAATATTTTTATGTTGAATAAATGGAGATAATGCTCCACTAGGGCGAATTAGTGGATAAGGTTGGTGGACAGGAGAATTGAGGAAGAAGTCAAAGAGAAAGCACATGAATCTAGAAAATCAGGAAAAACATCATAAAGCATAAAGCAACACAAAATAAAAAAACAACGAAAGTTCAAAAAACAAGAAAATTTCATAAAAAGAAGAAAAAGATGAAAGCAAAGAAAAAGGAAAGGATGGAAAGCTAGCTTTCCTTATCCATTCAAGGAGGGCCCATTATCCATGAATACTCGCTCCACAAGTCACTCAGTCTCTATAAATAAGCCATTGTGCACCACATTCACATCTTTTGTCAGTTTGAGAATTGGTATGGGAGCAATTTTTCCTCAGAGACTTGGGAGATGTGTCCCTGGTCAAGTTTGGGAGATGTGCCCTAGATTTCTGTGAGAGGATGATGGTATTTAGAAATTTTCATTGATTTTATTTGCAGGTCTTGTATCTGAACCAAGCCTGGGTCGAATTTCATAAAGCTCCAACAAGTCTGTGGTTCGAATCTCAGAGTCTTTCATTGATTTCTAGTGCTATATTGTTCAGTAAGAGTGCAGAGAATATTTTGTAATGATTGGAGGAATCTATTGGCTCAATTATGATGTATTAAAAGTGAATTTAATCCTCTTATATCATTCAGATCAATTATATTTATAGAAATCATATTTCTTCTCATATTTCTCCACCCCTTCTAGACCTAGCTAGAATTTTACTAGTTTCCAGTGTGCATTTAATAAATGGAGTATGAATCCAAATGAAGTAATTATTGCTTATAGAGTTGAGTAAGATGTCATATTGCATGATACAAGTCTCATATCTTGGTCATGTAATTGATCAATATGGGGTTAAGTTCCAGATGGAAAAGATCCAATCCATTCTAGATTGGCCTAGTACTAAAAATCTCACTGAACTATGAGGGTTCATTGGGCTATGCACCTACTACCGGAAGTTTGTCAAACGATTTTCCAAGTTGACATCTCCTTTGAAAGATCTCACTGAGAAAGGAGCTTTCCATTGGTTAGAAGAATCTGAACAAGTGTTCAATAGAATGAAGGAGGTAATGAGCAGTCGTCATGTTCTCGCACTCCTTGATTTTTCTCAACCTTGTATTCTTGAGTGTGATGCATCAGGGAATGGGATTGGAGCAATCTTGATGCAAAATAAGCACCCTTTGGCCTTTGAGAGCAGAAAATTGCAGCCACCTGAAAGGTTGTATTCATTTTATGACAAAGAGATGCTAGCCATCATGCATGTGCTAGTCAAGTTCAGGCAGTATTTGGTGGGAGGTAAGTTTATCGTCAAGACTAACCACAACAGCTTGAGGCACTTATTAACCCAAAAGGAGCTGAATGATAGACATGGAAGTGCGTAAGCAAGGTCCAATAATTTTATTTTGAGATTGAGTATAAGAAGGGTAAGATGAACATTGTAGTTGATGCACTTTCTAGAAAACCCACTCTCGCATTGCTCAAATTTTAAGATGATTGGAAAATACAGCTTGGGGTAGAATACACCAAGAATCAGTTTGCTTGTGATTTATTTGATGGATTAATTCATGATGATGCTTATAATATCCTTAATGATGTCATTTATTATAAGGATAGGATCTTTGTAGTTCCAGAATCCATACTAAAGAAAAATATTCTTGAAGCTTCCCATGATGTGCCTCTAGCAGGTCATCCGGGGTTTGTGAAGACATGCAAGAAAGTGAGGGAAAGGTTCACATGGAAAGGGATGAAAAAATAAGTGATGGAGTATGTCATATCATGTGTGGCATTCCAGAAAAATAAAGTATAGCATACTCATCTATCAGGGATCCTACAACCAGTCCCCATTCCTGAGCAAAAATGGGAAAGTGTGTCAATGGATTTCATCACAGGGCTGCCCAAAAGCCAAGGTAAAGACAATATTTTTTTGTGGTTGATAGATTGAATACATATGCACATTTATTTGCTGTCACAACTAATATTGTATCCATCCAAGTGGCTGAACATTTCATCAAAGAAGTCTTCAAACTTCATGGCATACCCAAGTCCATCATCAGTGACAGGGACAACAAGTTTACTAGCAATTTTTGGCAAGAACTATTCAAGTTAATAGGGACAAGTTTGGACATGAGCACTAGATACCATACACAAACTGATGCCAAACATAGAAAGTGAACTAATGGTTGGAAGGGTACCTAAGAAACTATGTCAATGGCCAACAAAAGTCATGGACCACTTGGCTCCATTTGGGAGAGTTTTGTTACAACACTACTTTTCATATCTCGATTGATATGTCTAATTTAAAATCTATTTATGGATATGATGCACTTACTTTTGCTAAACTAATATTTGGTGATTGTAAGACACATAAAGAAAAATATTGGCTCCAAGAGATTCAAGACATACTCAGGACTCTCAAGGACAACTTGCAGGTAGCACATAATCGACATAAAGTACATGCAGACAAGCATAGAGTTGAGTGGGCTTTCCAGGTTGGAGATATAGTATATTTGAGGTTTCATCCCTATAGACAGTCATCATTGAAGTCTAAAGGGGATGAGAAGTTGTAGCCAAGATTCTATGGCCCCTACAAAGTTTTGAGAAAGATTGGGGAAGTGGCTTATGAGCTAGAGTTTCCTCCAGGCATCCAGATTCACAATGTTTTCCATGTGTCATATTTGAAGAAAGCAGTAGGGAAGCAAGTCAAAGTTTCACAAGACTTGCCACCCCTTGATGATGAAGGGAATTTGGTGCTTATTCATGAGAGGATTCTAGAATTTAGAGAGAAGAAGCTAAGGAGCAAAATCCTTAAGCAATTTTTGGTGCAATGGGAAGGACTGCCTAGTGAGGATGGTACTTGGGAAGGTGAACATATTCACAACATCCCAGTTTGAAATTGATTGAGGAAAAGAAATATTGGGTGGGGAGGACTGTCATGTCCCCTCAATAGTGAACATTGGATCAATATCCTAACCTAACCAATCCCTTGGGTTGAAGAGACAACTTCAGTATCATGGGGTTAAATTTTGTATTCCAGGAAATTAATTAATTAGGAGTGTGCATTTAATTTTATCCAAATTTTGTTATCCACTTGGAATAATTATTTATGATGCATTTAATACTTTTACGTTGAATAAATGGAGATAATGCTCCACTGTTACAACGTAATTTTCCACCTTGTGAGCATAAGCACTCTTTGGCCTTTAGGATCCATTTTATTGACTCAGATCCACTTTATATCCTTCAGATACACTATTTCCCTATTTTTCTTCCTGTACGCTAGTTGTTCCGCTTTAGCCAGTGTACCCGCGAGATGCACTACTATAGCCCGTAGGTGACAAGTAAAATGGTAAGAATCACTAGTGAATGACTTTTTACTCCCAAAAAGCGGTCTTAGGGTGACCTTTGGCTCTCCATTTTTCCCAAAATTCCTCGATGTGTCCTTTCACTTACCTTTGGAAGGACTATATATTGAGCACATATGGCATATGGAAGGGAGGAGAAAGAGAGAGAAAGATAACTCTAGTGGATTTTTGCCGCATCTTGAGTCTACACTCATTGATCCTTGTTGTTGTGAACCTCTTATGTTCACCTTCCAAATTCCTATCATAGTTTGAGTTTGCCATTCCATGGAGGATTGAAGTGGTGGAGGCACAAGTGGAGAGACCCAGTCCTAGGTTCAGATTGGTTGCCGACAAGAGGTCGTATCACATTGTACTTCTTGTTATGTATTAATAGAAACACTCATATTCTCATCCATTAATGTTGTGAATGTTGTTTATATTACATTGGGTTGCATTTACTTATAATATCACGGACCATTTCTATTGATGATGTTAATGTATTTCATATATTATATGCGCTTGTTGTATATTGGTTGTCAAGACTAATTTGCAGGCTCAAGTGCACAAATTGAAAGCTCCAACGGGGATCTACACCGAACTTCCGGATCGCGGTTGGTTATATTCTTGATTATCTTAGCATTGTCATTTATATAGCATAGCATTGAGAATTGAGTTAATTTCTGGTAGTCAGCTGTCTATTGTGGTCTACCCCAAGCCATAGGAAGTTTTCTCCATAACAGAAATGGCGACTCTGCTGGGGAGAACATCCATTTTTGGGGATTTTTAGGCTTTAGTTCTTGTTTAGAGTTGCTGTGTGTCAAGTCTCTGTGTCATTCATTGGCCATTAGGATACACTATAGAAAACACCCTTTTTCTGAGCCTTTGGACTCTTTTTCTGCTCATTTGCTTTTCCCTGTACGCGAGTGAGCCTTGTTCTGCCCGCGTCTACCCGCCTCTGTATGCACTATAGCTTGCGGGTACCCGCAATTATTCCTTTGACAGTAGCGTACAACTTTGGGGGTGATTGGTTTATGGCCTTTGGTTGTTGCTGGGTTGGTTTTGAGTGTTCTTGAGTCTTCTTTGGCCTTGTTCCTGATTGTTCCAAGCCTTGTTCGTGACCAGAACTCCTCTTTTCTCTTGGTTTTGAGCCTTGTTGGTTTTTAACCATTTTTTATTTTTTAGCTCATTACCTTGGTTGAGTCTTACTGTTTGGGATCTGCTAGGTTGTCTAAGTGATCTCCCTTGCCTTTTTGTAACTAAATAGTGGGATTTTGCTTGCATTTTTCATTTTGTTATATTGAAAAATACAAAAACATAGTTTTGCATTTTCCTTTTGCTTATTAAGTGAAAATAAAAATAAAATTACTTTTATGTATTGCATTTTGCATCTGAGTGCTTGTGCTTTCATTTAGGTTCTGCTTGTGCATTGAAAATATAAAAGAGTTGCATTTTTATTTCGAAACCGTTGGATTGATTTTCATTCCAGTGGCATTATTTTTATTGGATAGATGAGTCTAGAGTTTGACAATTCTGCATACTATTGAGTCATATACATCACTAGTTTCACGACCATATCCTTTGAGTAACCACAGCCATTAAAATTAACGCTTAATCTTAAAATTGATTAGAACGATTTTATTTATAGGGTACACCAACTAGCATAGGTTTAGAGCCTTGGAATAGATCATTGTGAGTAAACAATCCAAGACTACTAGATGAAACATTATGTGTTTGACCAGGGAGTGGTGAAATCCATGGTATACATTGGTGTTCTCAGGAAGATCTACTCAGACCAAAGTTAAGCACGAGGTCACGAGAGGTTGGTTGCAAAGATAGCTCTCCAATACCAGCTGAACATGGGAGATATTTCCAGGGTTTGTTCATATCTAGGGACTCTTGGGAATTTGACCCTCTTGAGTTTCGGGATTATCTACCCTGCCCATACGACAGATCCCACCTGCGAATGTCCCCCTGAGAATTGGTTATACTGCAATGACCATAGTTTCCATACCTAGGTATCGCATAGGGTACTTGCAGTGGTTATACTATTTGTGTCCTGAGTCAGATAGGGGTTGGACAACACAGTTGTTTGTTGCCGAGGGTTACGGCCCCTTGCACGCAGTGAAGCCTGGGAACCTTTATAACTGATTATGTTACCTCTGGCTACAGTTTGGGAGTCTCAAGCCTCTCCTAGGAGAGACATATTGGATCTAGTGTCGGGAAATCATTTAGCCACTCTGTTTGTATGCTATTGGTTGTAGTTTCTCTAGGTGTGTGCTCTTGATTTTCTGTTTTCGATCGATATTTAGGCTGTTAGGGGATTTTTTTATTTTATAGTCTCTTTGGAGATATTGTGGTGCAGAGTCCTTCTCTCCACCAATATCGTCGGTTGGCTAGTTTACTAGCTGCCGAGCTTTCACGCTGTGTCGAGAGGGGACGCCAGTGGGCTCCCTCCGAGTCTTCGAATTCTTACAAAAGATATGTCATCGACGCCATGACTGCACATTCTGGCATGGGAGAAACCCCTACGAGTCCATCAGGTAGATTCGAACACACTTCAGACACCCCTACCCCTCGAGAGGCATGGGGGGGTGATCCACTTGAGACCCAACCTAGTTTGTTTGGTCCAGATCCACCTGAGACTCAACCTAGTTTGTTTGGTCCAGATCCACCTGAGGACGACCCGTTCGATCCTTTGTTTCCACATATTTATTTATACGGGATGCCATATTTACATGATGACATAGGTCCTATGACCAACGCTCACCCCCTCTCCTTTGGTATTCCTAATTACAACAAAGTTGATCCTTCCACTGCATTTGGCAGTCATGCTGGCACCAGTCATGGTGTTAGCAACTGCACCCGCTGGGGGCACCACTTTTTCTACTCACACACATAGTATGGGGACCGGTCACGTTCCTCCTAACAATGCAAATGTTGGAAGACGGGCGCCTCCTAGGACTACCCAACCTAATAGGAACACTGTTCGCAACACGACTCGCCATCCACAACACACTACACATGCCTCTACCCATCAATCGAGGACCACTTTTGCAAATGTTAACATTCCTCCCAATCAAGGGGGTGGACACATACCGTACACTTTTACGTCTGCCGCCCCTACTAGTAATGCTAATGTAGGAGGTGGGAATATACCTCATACTCATGGTCACAATGCCACCATTCCTACTACTAGTAACACCAATGTTGGGGTTGGGAATACATCTCATGCTTATGGTCACCATAGGACTGCTCACACTACTAATAATGCTTACGTAGGGGGTGGGAACATACCTTACCATCAGGGTCATTACAACACAATTCCTGCTACGAATAGTACGTATATGCACCATAATTATGGTGGAAACCCTTACTACAATACAGTTGGTGCTGGCCATCAATACAACCCACCTCAATATGGTGCTCAAAATGCATATATATCTGCTTACCCTCACACGGGTCAGGTCAGAGGAGATTATCAACCTTATGGCCATGGTCAAGCTTATGATCAATCAGGCCCGTATAATCATCATTTTTATGGTCATGGTCAAGATTATCGTCCTTCTTATCCATCAGGTCCTTACAATCAACCTTTTATGGGAGCTCATAATCAAGCTTTCCAGCCACATCTCCCATTCCTTGCACATTTGAATCTTCCGGATCTTTCGAAGCTCACAAATGATCCGGTGTGTCACGATCCTAATTGGCCTTCGGTCCCTACCAAGCTCCCTTCAGACATTCCTAAGTTTGAGGGGAAGAGTGGTGAGGATCCGGGTGACCATGCCACGACCTTTCACCTTTGGTGCTCATCCAACTCATTGAATCATGATTCTGTTCGATTACGACTATTTCAACGCACCCTCACGGGGGCAGCCGCGAAGTGGTATGTTCAGTTTCCTGGGGGCACTTATAGGGGTTTCAATGAGATCACTTTGGTTTTCTTGGATCATTTCTAGTTGCCGGTTTGTTATGATACTGGTACTGAACTTTTGTCTACCTTCCGTCAGAATAAGGCCACGCATATTTCTAACCATGTTCAAGAGTGGCGTCGACAGAAGCGATTAGTGAAATCCAACATTCCTCCAGAGTTTTTGTTGTAATGGTTCCTGAAGTCCTTACTTCCATATATTGCTAAGGATGTTTCGATGTTCGATATTATGACTAAGGAACAAGCCATCTTAAAAGTACAACAATTATATTTACTATACTCTCAGTCTGGCATTTTGTATGACATTATTCTTGATGCACCGCGAACACGACATGATCCCAAGTTAGTTCCTGGACTGCATGCTGATGGCATTGTGGGATCTGCAAGTACTCATCCTGTATATTTGGTGGCTAATCAAATGCAAAAAATTTCTCTTAACCAATCTACTCCCAGACAAGTTCACACCTTGTCCACTTCCACCCCGTCGTCTGATGTACACACTGTGCAATCGACAAACCTATCGGGTAACCAGCAGCCTGGTGGTAAGAAGAAGGGGAGAAACAACCGTAAGGGTGGTAACAATGGGAACAATAATAGTAATCGCAATACCCCTCGTAAGGAGAATGCCAACCCTCCTCGGGATGGAGAAAATGCAAGCGATGACCGTAAACCTAGGCGTAAGATGAAATTCCCTTGCAAGCTTTGTGGGGAAGACCATCTTACTCACTTATGTCCTCGAATCGAAGAAGCATCGAAGCATTTTGCACAGAGCTCAGCTGTGTTGAAGGGTCCCCTTCCTCATCATCAAAACATGGCTTTGCATCCTCCCACTACTGGTTATGGACCCAATGAGACTACAACGTCTTCCTCCAATACTAGTGGCTATGGATGCATGAATATGGTTCAATCAGAGGTTAGTGTTGATACTCATAAACGCGATTATGGTGCACCACAACCAAATATGGGGAATGAGCTTCCCCCTCCTCCTGATAATTCCTTGCATATCGAGAAGCCCTCTATTATGCCACGGATATCGAAAGGTGTTCTCAAGCGCTCTACGCATAATCCCAATGCTCGAGCCACCCATAACTACTCCATTGTAGAAGATTTGGGCCAAACTCTGTGTGCCATGTCGGCTCTTGAAGTTTTACAGGCATGTCCTTCTCAAAGGCATGCCCTTTTGAGTGCTTTAGGAGTTCAGGATGGGGGAAGTCCCAACCTTATCAAGTTTGACACTACTGATGTTCAACCTCGCTTACCTTACCACATGGCTTTTCAAATCCATGTGGAGTGCCTTCAGAATTTCGTCAAGAGAACGGTGGTTGATGAAGGTGCTTCCGCATCAGTGATGTCTTTAGCTTGTTGAAAAGCTCTTGGCTCTCCTCCTCTACTCACGTCTAGGACCATGCTCACTGCATTTGACGGTCGGTCATTTAAGCCACATGGGATTATCCCTTCCCTTGTTGTCTGCTTGGGAGGTAAACCTGTGCCTATTGAATTCGAGGTGGTTGATGCGCCCATCGACTACAACCTTCTCCTGGGTAGGAATTGGATGTATGCTATGAAAGTTGTCGTGTCTACTGTATTCAGAGTTATTTTCTTTCCACATGAAGGCAAGATTGTGACAATCGATCAGCTGGATTTCGTTAATCCTTCTCCCACAGCATCCACGGGATCAGTAGTCCCCCAGGTTACTGATTCTCAGCCAGAAACTAAGAACATGGGTGTCGGATTATACCCCTCAATGATGGGATCTTATGATTTCCCTTCACCCATTAATTTTATTGGAACCATTTTCGACAATGCATCTCCTCCATCGCATAATGTACCGTTCCGAACTTCATATTTTGATGATCCATGGACCTTACCGTCCACGAGTTCTACCTCTGGAGACATTGCACACGTCAGGATGTCTATGCCACTATCTGCTGCTGAGCTTGCTTATCAAGATATTCAACAAGCCACTGCAGAGCCAGATCTCTCTTCTTCACGGACAGAGGAGGAAGATCCCGTTATGCTGTCGGTTTGGGCAGCCGACTCGTCTTGTTCGCACAATTTCCTAGATGGTAGTTTACCTTCAGATGAAGCTATTATCGAGGCCATGTGTGGTAGTGAGAGGCCTTGGGAGGATATGCATCATCGCTCTTATTTCCTTCCCAACCTCGATCTCTCCAAGCAAGAAGAGTTTAGGACGACTCTTGCTAAGATGGTTGGTCACCCTGTGGCTCTTTTGGGGTCAAATGATATTTATGCGGAGGGAAACATGGCTAATATTTCCCCGACTATACCGATTAACATCTCTCACACTCCCGGAAAGATTGAGAACATTTACATCGGTGATGATTGCTCTTCTAAGGAGGTTTCCATTTACACCGAATTGTTTACAGAGCTTCGGGAAGCTTTCGCCTGGTCATATGAGGAGATTCCAGTAATAGACCCCAGTATTGTCGAACACGAGATTAGAACGTATCCTCATGCTAAACTGGTTCGACAACTTTGTGCTGTTAACCCTAGGAAGGCAGTCGCTATCAAGGAAGAGGTGGAGAAACTGCTCAAGGCTAGTTTTATCTACCTGTTGATGCCTCAGAGATCGCAGCATCAATCAGAAAGGGATCCTCCCCGGTAGACTATCCCAATTAGATTGTCCACCATTTGGTGTGGGGAATCCATCCGGTTAGCGGTTCCAGCAACCGTGGGTTTGGAGATTTGCTCCAGTTATACCGGTTATGGCCCGATCCACCATTCTTTTGATTTTATTTTTTAGAATGATATGCAAGTGCCTAGACTAATTTAATCTAAATGCAGAACTGGAAAACAAAGCTATGTCTAAAACTGAAATAAATCTAAACTATCCCTGCAAGGAGCAAATTGTGAATATGAGTAATATGATGGAAGAGTTATTTAAAATTCAACAAACAACCATTAAATCTTAAAGATGAATCCACAGCAGAAACAGGAGATATTAGAAGATAGCTTCTAAAACAGATATAACATATTCTATTACTCATGAAAAAGAGAATTCATTTGCACAGAGAGAAGTAAGATCATTCAATCCAAACAAATAATTCAAGACAGTACAGAAAGATCTCACAGCAAAGTATAGAAGTCACAGGAATAATCCAACATGCATCCAAACTCCATTTCCATGCAAAAGGACGTCCTCTCCAGGCTCTTATTAGGTAGATTTTATTTTCTTGAAACAAGTGCAAGGTAGCTCGTACAAGTTCAAAAAATTATTTCCCTACCAAAAGTCCTTTACACTGTTTCCTAAACTTCTATTTATAATATTTCAAAATGCCCTTTGGGGTGCCACCTGGCTCTTTACACTTGTCCCCTACATATTTTTTCATTTTAATAGACAAAAATGTGACCCTTTCTTAACAGAAAATTACTTAAAAAGAAAAGGACAGTTGTCCCATGGCTCTATGCTTTTAGACATATGAAATCCAAAATACAAAAAATAGGAATCAACGCCTTAATATCAGCATGTTCACTCTTGGATAGGCGCTCCAGCTGGGAAGGAAGCACTCGAGCTGGCTGTTGCTGCTGCCACTGCTGGGAGAGAAGCACTTGGGATGGCTGTTACTTCAGCTGCTCCTGCTGCTTTCTTTTCTTCTTCAGCAATGTAACTGAACTAGACACCAGTGTCTCTGATAACTACATTTGCTGCGGAAGGGAGCAAGATTTTCTAGGATGTCACATCTTTACCAAGCTCTGCTCCAATGCCCTGAATTTCCACAACTGCTGCTTGGTGGATTTCTTTAAGCAAATGGTTGTGTATTGATGACATCCCAATATAATGACGGAGATCATCAATGGCTAAGACATCAATATTCTTTACATATTCTGTTTGGATATCCAGTTCCTCCTTCAAGTTAGACAAACGCTTCTCTTTGCTCGGGAACTCATCAAGGGACTGAGGGAAACTCAACTTGCACTTATCATGCACTTCATGGATTTTTTGATAGAGACTATTACTTTTATCCATTGTCCCTTGGATCTTATCCATTAGTTTAAGGATACAGTTTCTGCAAAATTCCAAAAGGGCTATGTCTTCATTAAAACCATCTACAGATTTGAATGGGAGATGCTTGGGGAAATCCACCTTTCCTTCTCTCCATTCTATCTGGCTCAGGATGTTTTCCTTAACACAAGTATATTTAGCCTTAAGCCTATTGGCCTCTGCATTAACTTCTTTTAATCTAACCACCATGGCTTTGACCTTGCATACTTCCTCAGAAATCAGCTCTTGAGTGTCATGAATTTGTTTTAGGATGCTACATGACAACTCATGGAAAGGAGACATATCTATCGACATGCTCTCTGCTTGCTCTAATTGTTCAACCAATGCCTGCTTATCTGCTTCCAGATGGGACACTCTAGTTTCTGCATCATTCTTTTCCGCTTCTAAAACTATCATCTGGACTGCCAGGTGCTCCTTTTCTTCTTCTGAGTGGTTATACTTGTCTGATACTTCCTTATGCTCAACAGACAGGCGATTATACCTATTCACCACGAGATCCCTGTAAGCCTGCTCATTAGCTACAGTATGTTGTAACATGCGAGCTCTCCTCTTTGTCGACTCAACTTCTCTAACTATATCAACAACATTGTCCTGCGTTGCTTTTGCTGCTTCTACAGCGGTGGATGCCATAGCTAAGGGAGCCTTATTTGTATTTTGCATTATTGTTGTCTCCCGCCGGGTAACAATATCTTCCTGGAAGAGTCTCTTTATCCTCTCTTCCGATTTTAGGACCACTGCCTTCCTCTTCTTATCATAGACAAATTCATCCCATAGAGACACCGTATGCTCTTCTGATGGAGTGTAAGGGATGATTGGGAGATCTATTATATTTATTTCTGCTTCAGCGGGTGGGGTCTGGACTTCTTAAGCTGAATCTGCTCCCACATTTTGGGCACCGGAGACACCTGCTTGCGCTATGTCCGCCTCCACATTTTGGGTGTCGGAGACACTTGCTTGAGATATGTCTATTTCCATATCCTGGGTGCCGGAGCCACCTATTTGGGCATCTTCAACTGTCTTGAGTTCTTCTTCCGTCTTTTGCCCCACTTCAGCTTGTTGCTCTCTTACTTCTTCTTTAGCTTGCGGCTGATTTTCATTTTCTTCCATCTGCTTTGCGTCTTATGATTCCTTTTACAGCCTTGCATCTTTTGCTTCTTTCTGCTGCTGGGCTTCCTCAGCTTCTTTCTGCTGCCTTTCATTTTCTGCTTCTTGCTGTAATCTTGCCACTTCAGCTTCTTGCTGCAATCTTGCCACTTCATCTTCTTGCTGTAACCTTGCATCCTCTTTTAACCTCTGCTCTTCTTGGGCTCGAGCATCATCTGCTTCTCTCTCTTTCTGTAGGCTGGCTTTTCGGGCTGAGGTAGAGCTAGAGCTTGCTCCACTGCTTTGGCGACAAATCTGCAGCTCGGTCATGTTGCTAATACCTCTGAATGCCTCTTCCTCGGCATCATAATAATGAGCATATTCAAAATGAGCATAAATTTCTTTGCAATGCTCGGCAACTTTTCCCCGCCTATCATTTCTATGGAAAATTACTTCGCCGAAGTGGAAAGCTTTCAGTTCTTGAACAAATTCCTCGGCTGATGCAACCCCTGAGAACTTGTAGGCTCCTATGCAGAAGGGTAAAGGAGGGAAAGAAGCCTTATGCTACTTGTTAAGCAATGCTCCGATTCCATCAAGGAAAATTTGTCTCACTGCTTCCTTGAGGACTACATAGTCAGTAGCATACTTCGGCAAAATATATGGTGCTTTGGTCCCTCCAAACATCCTGATGTAGGTGCCTTGTTCTGAGAAATAAAAATCCCCATAGGTTTCTAGGATCTCCATGGCATTTTCGGACAGACAGTTGTCTCTTCTTTGAATATCTGCTCATATAGAGGCATGATGAACCCCTCGCAGATGAGCTTATAGCTAGCTCTGTAATTTTGAGTCCACATTATCTTGTAAGCAGTGTAGACAAGGGTGTTGGATTTATCCCATGTGCAACCTAAGCTGGGGAAAGATAGCTTGGCCAAAACACAGTCAATGAGATAGGTAGACATGTAAAATTCTGACTTCTTTAAGGCCAAACCTTCTCTTGCAGCAGCCACTATGGATGCCAAACTGTCCGAAAGGATAGTAGCCCAGTCAAACACAGTCACTTTGAATGCTACGTAGTGTATGATGGGAGCCCACTGTATCCTGTATACAGTGCCATCGGGCATGCCGAAAATTCTGCCTAGCATCAGGGCGATTAACCTAAAAGGAGGTCTTAGGTTCTGAACATCGTATTCATCATTACCTCTCTTTCTTAAGTGCTTGCCTGTGACCAATAATGTTTTGGCCATCTCAATATTGTTCATTTGGCCCAACCATTCATCACTCAGAGCTTGCTGGGGACGTGAGAATTTATAGGCTGCAGCAATATATGCTGGGTGGAATGAGGCGATGGCCACTCCCCCGCTGTCATGTAATACTCTTGTCTCCGCATTAGTATGTTCCAGTATCCACCCGATCACTTCAGAGCATGGGAACAATTCAGGGCGGGTAGAAGCCCTAGCTATGCCTGAAGTTCTGATGTTGCGGTAGATCTGTTCTTCCTCGAATAATGCATCTGGGATATCCTGGTCCCTGATCATCCTGTAAATATCGCCCCACCAGATTTCGGGAGGAATACCGGTGGTGCACTTAGTATCTTGGAACATAGTTTCAGTCTTAAGTGGTACTGGCTCAGGTTCCATTACTTTAGCCTTCTTCCTACCACCTTTTGGCATCTTGGCTTATCCTTGCTAGCAACCAAATACAAGTCATTATAAAAATGTGCAACCTGCTATGAGATTTTAACAAAGAGAAGGACCAATTCAACATGCTAAAACATAGACAAATTATGAAGTTTTGTGTTAGGGAAGCAAAATAAGCCATTCCAAACAAGAAATATAGTTCTTAGATTTGATTATCCTAAGGAGACAAAGTTTGGAACGTTTTCGAAAGGGTAAGCATACGACGTGGAAACAACCAGCTTCCCATCTAGCCCTAGGAGAGAAGGTATCCTTCATTGTTGCACTTCTAATGGTCAATGGCGGGTTAGCTTGGATTGAGACAATCTTAAGACGAAAACAGGAATCGCTTTCCTCATTCATGAACAGGTGAGGGGTTCAGTCGACCACTACTGTTATTAATAATATTTATGAGACGTTGTATGGCCGGCTCGGAGTTTGAACGAAGGTGACGATGCTTGGAATGTGGCCGGTGAAAAAATCGGGTGGTCACAGTTATGGCTTTTAGCTGATGGGAACGAGAAACCCAAGGGGCCTTGGCGGATTTTAAAAACAAAAATAACGACATATGCGACCAATGCCTATCGGCCACATTATAGACGGGAAAAAACCCAAAGGTAATCTGACATGGAGATGAGACAAAAATAGCGGTTAGAAAACTACCTGGGAACATGATAGTGGCTGAGTAAGGTGGACGCGGTCATGGACGAGCTGAGCTGGAGCGGTCCGGCGCAGTCTGCCCAACGGTGTTTGTTCAAACTAAAACTAACAATGTGACCAACCCAAACCCCCACAGTCCTTTTAAATGGGTTAGACACGTGTGGCATTAATCCGGTGGGTGGTGCATTTAAAATGGATTTAAAGTTTGTACGGCGCGGTCTTTTCAAGCCGCCTCGGCATTTGTGCACGACCGTCACTAGTGGGGCGGACTCACGAATTTCGCCCGCAATTGCGGAACGATATGGCGAATGGCCTCGGGGTTTCGGAAGAGATTGGCGTATCCTTCCGAAATGCAACCCTTGGAAACTTGTTGTGAGCATTTTTACTGAGTCGTCCCACAGTTTCGGGAGAACATAAGAATTCTTTCTGCAATTTCAATGGAGATAGGCCAATCGCTTCCGCAATTATGGAACAATTTTGCAAAGGTTCCCGCTGTTTCGGAAAGGATTGGCGAATGGCTTCCGCAACTCGAATAATTTCTAAGTCTTTCCGCGGGGTTTCGGGAGAATAACGTGAATGCTTCCGCAGTTGCGGAAGGCTTTCGTGAATAGATTCCGCAACTTCGAGAGAAAAAGACTTAAGATTTTTTCAATGAGACCAAGTCCTTCGGTGGCTTTTCGGGAAAATAACATGAATGACTCCTGCAGTTTCGGGAGAGAAACCTGAATGGTTCCGCATCTTCGGGAGGCTTTCTTGAACCTTTTCGCCGTTTCGAGAGACTTTCCCAAATAGCTTCCGCAGCTTCGAGAAATAATTTTTAAGTCTTTTGCGCAGTTTCGGGAGGCTTATACGAATGGCTCCAGCAGTTTCGGGAGGATAAGCTAAATGGTTCTGCAATTTCAAGAGGATAACTCAAAAGGTTCCGCAACTGCGGGAGGATAACTCAAATGATTATGCAATTTCGAAAGGATAACTCAAAAGGTTCCGCAACTGTGGGAGGATAACTTGAAAGGTTCCGCAACTTCAAAAATTCCATGAATATTATCCTTGGAAGAAAACTTGATATTTTTAAAGCAAGATCTTAAGTTGAAAAACAAAGTAAAAAGGAGAATTAACATCTTCAGGTAGTCTTTCTAGAAAAATAAAAGGAGGGGCCCCAATATGTACAAAAATTTTGTGGGGGGTGTTGCTGCAACAACAATTGGCGAGTCGCTGGCGAACACAGATCTCTGAAAAAATCCTCTCCATAATCCGAAACCTTATCAAAATACATCCATCTCATATGCAATATTCAGCTGAGCACTTGAATTTCTGTGAAGGAAGAAGGGGCTTTACCTGCTAGCCATTGGGGAAAGGGGAGCTTTGACAGAGACATCTTTAAAACTCTCAAAGGGCCAACATATGGGATTTATTTTAGAAGATTCATCTTACAGATGGCTACTGCTTTCGGACTCCACAGGATTGGAAACACTTTCTCATGGACATTATTGCTCTTGTTCCTCATTCCCATTTCGCTTGCATCCTTTTGGATGTTTGTACTTTGGACAGCTTTGCTGTCTGAGCCTTCCAGAGATATTTTCTTTAGACATGATCTTTGATTTAGGCTCCTCAATCCATAATGTCCTTTTGTGTGAGTGAGATATTTTATTGGTTTGATCAAGCCTCACAGACCGAGAGGAGCCTATTTTTGGGCTGAGTCTTTTGGACAACCTTCTTGATTTTCCATGTTTTTTCTTTTGTCTCAGCCATGCTTTAATTGAGGCGAGAATCTCTGGAAAACAGACCCTTTAATATAAGCCATTTTGGCTGTTAAATTTGCAGCATGGAGTCATTTCAATACCCTATGCCCTCGGGATGTGCTACTTTCCATGGGTCCAACTTCAATAACCTTCTTGAGATGCCTTTAAGTGTGAGAGTGGGTGGAGCCCAAAGATAGTAATAAAGATGGTCATAGGTCTCTGCTATTAAACAGGATTAGTGTGACTAGCAGAGTAGGCTTCCTTCCTTCTGAGAGAGTTCATCGAGAGCACAATACATAGATAAACTTTCATTCGAGCATAGTTCTGGACTCATGGGTTGTGAGATTTCTTTAAGAGACCTATCTTGATGAGAAACCCAACTGCAGGGGCTTTCAGAAAGCAAATTTTGTGCAAAGGTTCAAATGACAAAAAAGAAACAAAATGGCTGAAAATAATGCAAACAAAAGGATAAAGCAACAATAAAAGAAAATTTTATTTATGTACAAAAAGTCTGAGCGAGGCTATGCAAAGTATTGCTTCAGGGAGAGGCCATTGAGAGGAAGTTTTACTTCTTCTCCCTCGAGATCTGCCAACTTATAAGTAGATGGGCCTATCTTTGCCGAGATTTGGTACAGGCCTACCCATAAATGTTGGAATTTCGTGTGCATTCCTTTGCCTTCATGATTATGGTCCCATTTCAGGACTAAGTCCCCAACTTAAAAACTTCTTTTACCGGACTTCCTCTTATTGAACCATCTCTTGACTATGTCTTGGTGTTGATGGAATCGGTCTTTAGCTTTCTGTCGGGCTTCTTCAAGTTGAAGCAGGGTATCGATCCTGGATTGTAAGACTTGGCTACCAGAACCCCGAGAGGCTTGGGATAACTGTAAGAATGGGAGCAATATGTTTGGGGGAAGGATGGCTTCCCTACCATAGACAAGAGTGAAAGGGGAAACCCCTAATGCATTCTTTGGAGTCACCCTATCTCCCCATAAGGCGTTTGGGAGAGCTATATGCCAACTTCGCTGATTTTCTATCACAGTTTTCTTGAGAATTCGAATAAGATTTTTGTTTGAAGATTCATCTAAGCTGTTCCCTTGAGGGTGATAATTGGCTGAATAATGCAGCTTAATTCCCCATTCATAAACAAATTCATTTATTTTGAAAGACGAAAAATAAGGAGCATTGTAAAAAACAAGGGAAATTGGAACCCCAAACCTGGTTATGATGTTCTCTTTCAAGAAGCTGATGACTGCGTCTTCATTGATCTTGCGCAACGGGATAGCCTCTGTCCATCTAGTGAAGTAGTCAGTAGCCATCAGGATGTATCGATGTTGCAAAGAAGAATTTGGATTTATCTCTCCGATAACATCTATACCCCACTGCTCAAAAGGCTCAAAGATAATAATCGTCTGCAAGGGTCCTGCTGCCTTAGGTAATTTCCCAGCACTTCTTTGGCATACATCACAGTTTCGTGCATATGTATGGGCATCTCGGAACAGAGTGGGCCAATAATATCCATCTCTAAGTATCTTGTGTACTGTTGTCTCTCCTGAATAATGTCCACCTACGGGGCCATCATGTAATTCTTTAACAACTTTACTTGCATCTTCCTCTTCTAGACATCTAAGGAAAACTCCATCATAATTCTTTCTGAAAAGTAGCCCATCAATGATTTGATAAGGTGTTGATTTCATACGGAGTGCCCTTCTTTGTTTAGAGTTCCAGTGCTCAGGTAGGTATCCTTGCTGTAAATAATGCACCAAATCTCTATACCATGACTGAGGAGTTGAGAATATAGGACATACTTCAACCGAGTTCAGCTCAGCTTCATTCTTCCAATGTTGCTCTTCATCAGTTGAGTTTCCTGCAAGTAATTTGCACAGGCCTTGCCCTTTGATGATCGTGGCTGGTTTAAATTCTAAATCATATTCTTGAAGAGCTATGACCCAGTTCCCTCTCCTTTCTCCTAGTTCCTTTTGAACGAAAAGGGACCTAACCGATGGGTGGGGAACTATAACTTTAGTTCTGCTCTTAAGAATATATGGCCTGAACTGTTTGACTGCTTTGAAGACCACATATGCATCCCTGTCAACCACGGGATAATTTAGCTCAGCCCCCTGCAGACCAGTGCTCATAAACGAGATTGGGTACTCATCTCCTAGTTCCACCTTTTGAGTGAGTACAGCCGCGAGGGAGTCATCCGAAGAAAATGTGTACAGGATAAAATCCTTATCAAAATCTGGGCTTCTTAAGGAAGAAGATTTAGCTATAGCTGCCTTGATGTATCTAAAAGAATCCTTTTCTAAATCCGTCCACTTGAACTGTATGCTTTGTTTAACCATCTGTTGTAACGGTTTAACAATTTGTGCGAAATCTGGGACAAATCTTCGGACAAAATTGATAATTCCCATAAATGACTGCATAGATTTTTTGTTGTGAGGCATTGGAATCTTATTGATAGCTTGTACTCTTTCCTGATCTATTGACACTCCTCTTTTGGAAATGATATGGCCCAAGAGTTTAACTTTGGGAACTGCAAACACACTCTTCTTGGGATTCAAAGAAATACCATATTTCTGACAACGATCAAAAATATGTTTCAAATGGACCACATGATCTTCCCTTTTCTTTGAAAAAACTGTTACATCATCTAAGTAGACAACAACGCATTGCCCACCCAATCCTCGGAAGGTGATATCCATTGCTCGTTGGAATGTAGCTCCTGCATTTATCAGACCAAATGGCATCCTTCTGTATGCGAAAGTTCCCCTCTTAGTGCGGAAAGTAGTCTTAAGACGATCCTCTTCAGCTACTAATACCTGATTGTAGCCAGAGAAACCATCGAGAAGAGAAAATATCTCAGATCCCGACACCATTTGAAGGATTTGTTCCATTGAAGGGACGGGGTAGTTGTCTTTATCCGAAGCTTTGTTTAAATTTCTGAAATATACACATAGCCTTATCTCTCCTGACTTCTTTCTTACAGAAACTAGGTTAGCAACCCACTCAGAATGCCGGACCTTAAAGATTATTTTAGCGTCCAGGAGCTTCTTTAATTCCTTTTGAATAAGAGGTTCCAGAGTAGGATGCATCCTTCTTAACTGTTGCTGAAATGGCTTGACACCCGCTTTCATCAGTATAACATGCTGAATAATGCGGACGTCATATGTTTTCAGATCCTCATAGGTCCATGCAAAAACATCCTTATATTGCTTAAATAGTTTGATGAACCTATCTCTTTCACCCAGTGAACAACATTTGCCAAGGTTGAAAAATTTTGGTTCTGCCTCGGTGCCCAAATTGACTAACTCATGTTGCATCAATGAACTGTTAGTTTTGGTATTAGCTGGCCTTTTAAACTTATTTTGAAGATCGAACAACATTTCGAGGGACCTTACCCCTTTGGGGATGCAATTTCCTTTCTCCACATCCTTCTTCTACAAATCAGCATCGTGTTCTTCTTCATCTATCGCATCTCCTTGGAAGCTATCTTCGTTCGTCAGAAAATTGATAATCTGCTCGTCATCATCCAAAACTCTGAAGTTTGTGATGTTATCGGGAACGGAGGGCCTGAAAATTAATTCAATTGAGCATTTGTTATTAGATGGCACCAATCTAGAAGCGGATGTTGCTAACAAATCAGCTGCAGAATTTTGCAATCTAGGAATAGATTTTATATTGAAAGCGTCAAAATGCATAGTTAAATCCCATACCTCAGCTTGATAACCCTTCAAATGAGGTGAGAGACAACGAATAGTGTCCCTTACCTGTCTTACAACTATCTCTGAGTCACCAAAAACCTTCAGGTACTTAACATTTAAACCAATGTCCTTCTTTAATCCATGTACCAAAGCTTCATATTCAGGGATGTTGTTAGTACAATCAAATTCTAATCTACAGGACAAAAAATACTTGTTTCTTTTTTGATCCATCAGAACACAACCGGCTCCGGATCCTTCTAGAGTCTTAGAACCGTCAAAGTATAATGTCCAAAAAATATCTTTTGATTCAGTTAAGTTAGTATCTCTATGATCTAATTCAGTGACTAAACTAACTATATTACAGTCAATATCATCAGTCCGAGAGAAATGAAGGAGATTGGACTGTTCATCGGATTCATGGCTGATGGCTTCAGACTGATAATTACCCGTATCAATTTCTAAGAAATAATTCCCAAGAACCGAGGATGAGAAGGTTACAGCCTCATTTTTTTCCTCTAATTGAGTTACATTTTGCTTCATGTGTGGTTATCTCAGGAATTTAATCTGATTCTGCCTGTTCTGATAAGGCAACCACAGATGAGACCAATCAGTGGCAAAGTAACCATTCAGCTTGGTAGACCAGTCCCTACTCAAGATCAGACCATAGGCTTCAGGAATATCAACCACCATTATGTCAATAAACTGACAGACTCTAGAGTCGGCTGATAATCTAATGAGAACATCTTTCATCTCCCCAATCACTTTGAGATCAGTCCTATCTAACTGAATGATTTGGGACGGAGATGGCACAGGTTGCCCATTAATTTTTTTACAAATTGACAGTGGCATGACGTTTGAAGATGCCCCAGAATCTACCAAACAATTGTGAACATTATGATTAAAATTTTCAAAGGTCAACAGGAAAGGCAACGTTTGAGATTTAGATTTCCCTCCAATGCTAGCTTCATTAATTTCGGGATCTTCTTCAGAGTCCGTTAATGGGGTGCTGGGATGGGGCTGCAGAACATGCAGCAGCTTGTCTCGTTGATGAGGCAAGCTGCACATGTCAAATATTGACACATTTGCTTTGACCTTTTTTATATCCTCAATAATGTCATATCCTATGTCAGCATTTGATGGTTTGGCCGCTGCTTGGTTAACTTTAGGCTGAGGTGGAATGATTTTTATATGCCTTCTAGGTAGTTCTTTTGAAGCTTTAGGCTTGGGAAGAGCCGAGTTTGGCACAGGATCCGTAATAGGGCCTTTACTGCGAGTAGCAACGTTCACGGTGGAGAGAGAGCTTTCTATGGGATCTTCTTCTGCTAATTCAATCATAGGTACCCAATCCCATAGCACCATAGTAGTGTCTAGGGTTGGTTCCTCTAATTCAAGGCTCGATTCCTCTAGAGAATCATCTTCGTCTAGAATCTGTGAATCCAGCATTTGGTTCATGACTAAACTCATGGAGTTAATCCATTGTGGGCAGCTCTTTTCCGAATGCGGTTCTTAATGAAAGGTGCAGAAGTTTTTCATCCCGATTTCATTGAGGTTTAAAACAGGGGAAGTATTCATGGGTGGATGAGGTTGATCACCGTCTTCCCTCTTTTTATAAAATGGCTTGAAAGGTTTCCTAGATGTGCTAGCAGCCTTATCTTTCTCGAGATCTACAATTTTATTGGATAACGTCTGCATCATCTTGACGACATTTTCCATGTCTGTAGATGATTCCTCTTTACCTCTAGTGAGCAGCAAGGTTTTTTTACTGGCTGCTGGTTTTGGTTCTACATCTAAGGCATGTTTAGCAATTCTATCTGCTTCTTCTTCTACCTTTCGAGCTTCTTCGAAGTTCTCTATCAGAGTGGTTTTCTTAGATCTTTTAACGAACATTGCTATGGGTCCTTCAAGAGCTGTTGTATAATATTCAACCAGAGATTCTTCTGCTGGTTTATTTGCTTCACTAAAATTATTTAAGAGTGTTGTGAACCTTTGATTAAAGTCTTGAACCTTTTCTTTCTTTTCCATTCTCATGGATAAGAGTTCTTTCATAAGTGTAGCTACAGTCTTTTGGTTTCCATACTTCTTCAAAAACTAGTTTTCAAATTCATCCCAACTTGAGATTGAGCTAGGTTGTAGGCTAAAATACCAGGATGATACTTTCGGCTCGAAGGTGTATGGAAAAATCCTACAGACTGCATCTTCATGTTTCACATCTAAAAGGTTCAGTGCTAGATAAAAACTCTTGAGATGATCTTCGGCCAAAATGGCCTTCCTTGGGTCGAATTTAGGCAGGACCTTCTCTAGATTTTTTGCGAGATTGTGGAATGGCCCATCTAGATTCAACGCTCCCCTTGCTCTCCAAGCAGGTACGGCCATCTCTATATGTGGAGAATCTGGTGGAGAATTGTAAGGTGAGTTCTGTGGAGTGTTCTTTGGAGTAATAAGTTCTCCAATACTTTCTTGATCTGAAATATTTTCTGGGTTTTCAAGATCTACCTTGTTCAGAGGGTCTGCAATTTCTTCTAAAGTTAAATTTACAAGCTCTTCAAAATTTTGCACAAGAATCGAATCACGGGTGTATTGTCGCTCTTTTCTAGGGGAACTTTTCCTAGGGAGAAAATTCACTGCGTTTAAACCACCTAGTTGTCTAACATAAGATCGTGTGTGCCTCCTCAGATATTCTATTTCTGTAAAAGGTACAGCATACAATGCTTCTTGAGGCTCAGGATCAGAGACAAGGCTTTCTTGATTTGCTACTTCAAGATTTGGGCTGTCTGAAATTCCTTCTTTAAGCGGGTTTTCAGTAACATTTATGACAGTGAGAGATTTTCCTTTATCATCCATGCACTTGCAGGCCCTCCTTCTAGCGCCAAAAACTGTTGATGCCTCGGAGATCGCAGCATCAATCAGAAAGGGATCCTCCCCGGTAGACTATCCCAATTAGATTGTCCACCGTTTGGTGTGGGGAATCCGTCCGGTTAGCGGTTGCGGCAACCGTGGGTTTGGAGATTTGCTGCAGTTATACCGATTATGGCCCGATCCACCGTTCTTTTGATTTTATTTTTTAGAATGATATGCAAGTGCCTAGACTAATTTAATCTAAATGCAGAACTGGAAAACAAAGCTATGTCTAAAACTGAAATAAATCTAAACTATCCCTGCAAGGAGCAAACTATGAATATGAGAAATATTCTGGAAGAGTTATTTAAAATTCAACAAACAACCATTAAATCTTAAAGATGAATCCACAGCAGAAACATGAGATATTAGAAGATAGCTTCTAAAACAGATATAACATATTCTATTACTCATGAAAAAGAGAATTCATTTGCACAGAGAGAAGCAAGATCATTCAATACAAAGAAATAATTCAAGACAGTACAGAAAGATCTCACAACAAAGTATAGAAGTCACAGGAATAATCCAACATGCAACCAAACTCCATTTCCATGCAAAAGGACATCCTCTCCAGGCTCTTATTAGGTAGATTTTATTTTCTTGAAACAAGTGCAAGGTAGCTCGTACAAGTTCAGAAAATTATTTCCCTGCCAAAAGTCCTTTACACTGTTTCCTAAAATTCTATTTATAATATTACGAAATTCCCTTTGGGCTGCCACCTGGCTCTTTACACTTGTCCCCTACAGATTTTTTCCTTTTAATAGACAAAAATGTGACCTTTTCTTAACAGAAAATTACTTAAAAAGAAAAGGACAGCTGTCCCATGTCTCTACGGTTTTAGACATATGAAAGCCAAAATACAAAAAATAGGAATCAACGCCTTAATATCAGCATGTTCACTCTTGGATAGGCGCTCCAGCTAGGAAGGAAGCACTCGAACTGGCTATTGCTGCTGCCGCTGCTGGGAGAGAAGCACTTGGGATGGCTGTTACTTCAGCTGCTGCTGCTGCTTTCTTTTCTTCTTCAACAATGTAACTGAACCAGACACCAGTGTCTTTGATAACTACATTTGTTGTGGAAGGGAAATATTTTCTGGGAAGTCACATCTTTACCAAGCTCTGCACCAATGCCCTGAATTTCCACAACTGCTGCTTGGTGGATTTCTTTAAGCAAATGGTTGTGTATTGATGACATCCCAATATAATGACGGAGATCATCAATGGCTAAGACATCAATCTTCTTTACATATTCTGTTTGGATGTCCAGTTCCTCCTTCAAGTTAGACAAACGTTGCTCTTTGCTCGGGAACTCATCAAGGGACTGAGGGGAACTCAACTTGCACTTATCATGCACTTCATGGATTTTTTGATAGAGACTATTACTTTTATCCATTGTCCCTTGGATCTTAGCCATTAGTTTAAGGCTACAGTTTCTGCAAAATTCCAAAAGGGCTATGTCTTCATTAAAACCATCTACAGATTTGAATGGGAGATGCTTGGGGAAATCCACCTTTCCTTCTCTCCATTCTATCTGGCTCAGGATGTTTGCCTTAACTCGAGTATATTTAGCCTTAATCCTATTGGCCTCTGCATTAACTTCTTTTAATCTAACCACCATGGCTTTAAGCTTGCATACTTCCTCAGAAATCAGCTCTTGAGTGTCATGAATTTGTTTTAGGATGCTACATGACAGCTCATGGAAAGGAGACATATCTATCGCCCTGTTCTCTGCCTGCTCTAATTGTTCAACCAATGCCTGCTTATCTGCTTCCAGATGGGACACTCTAGCTTTTGCATCATTCTTTTCCGCTTCTAAAACCATCATCTGGATTGCCAGGTGCCCGTTTTCTTCTTCTAAGTGGTTATACTTGTCTGATACTTCCTTATGCTCAACAGACAGGCGATTATACCTATTCAGCACGAGATCCCTGTAAGCCTGCTCATTAGATACAGTATGTTGTAACATGCGAGCTCTCCTCTTTGTCGACTCAACTTCTCTAACTATATCAGCCACATTGTCCTGCGTTGCTTTTGCTGCTTCTACAGCGGCGGATGCCATAGCTAAGGGAGCCTTATTTGTATTTTGCATTATTGTTGTCTCCCGCCGGGTAACAATATCTTCCTAGAAGAGTCTCTTTATCCTCTCTTCCGACTTTAGGACCACTGCCTTTCTCTTCTTATCATAGACAAATTCATCCCATCGAGACACCGTATGCTCTTCTGATGGAGTGTAAGGGACGATTGGGAGATCTATTATATTTATTTCTGCTTCAGCGGGTGGGGTCTGGACTTCTTGAGCTGAATCTGCTCCCACATTTTGGGCACCGGAGACACCTTCTTGCACTGTGTCCACCTCCACATTTTGGGTGCCGGAGACACCTGCTTGAGATATCTCTATTTCCATATCCTGGGTGCCGGAGCCACCTATTTGGGCATCTTCAACTGTCTTGAGTTCTTCTTCCGTCTTTTGCCCCACTTTAGCTTGTTTCTCTCTTACTTCTTCTTCAGCTTGCGGCTGATTTTCATTTTCTTCCATCTGCTTTGCGTTTTCTGCTTCCTTTTGTAGCCTTGCATCTTCTGCTTCTTTCTGATGCTGGGCTTCCTCAGCTTCTTTCTGTTGCCTTTCATTTTTTGCTTCTTGCTATAATCTTGCCACTTCAGCTTCTTGCTACAATCTTGCCACTTCATCTTCTTGTTGTAACCTTGCTTCATGTTTTAACCTCTGCTCTTCTTGGGGTCGAGCATCATCTGCTTCTCTCTCTTTCTGTAGGATGGATTTTCGGGCTGAGGTAGAGCTAGAGCTTGCTCCACTGCTTTGGCGACAAATCTGCAACTCGGTCATGTTGCTGATACCTATGAATGCCTCTTCCTCGGCATCATAATAATAAGCGTATTCAAAATGAGCATAAATTTCTTTGCAATGCTTGGCAACTTTCCCCTACCTATCATTTCTATGGTAAATTACTTCGCCGAAGTGGAAATCTTTCAGTTCTTGAACAAATTCCTCGTCTGATGCAACCCCTGAGAACTTGTAGGCTCCTATGCAGAAGGGTAAAGGAGGGAAAGAAGCCTTATGCTGCTTGTTAAGCACTGCTCTGATTCCATCAAGGAAAATTTGTCTCACTGCTTCATGAGGACTACATAGTCAGTAGCATACTTTGGAAAAATATATGGTGCTTTGGTCCCTCCAAACATCCTGATGTAGGTGCCTTGTTATGAGAAATAAAAATCTCCATAGTTTTCCAGGATCTCCATGGAATTTAAGGACAGACAGTTGGGCTCTTCTTTGAATATCTGCTCATATAGAGGCATGATGAACCCCTCGCAGATGAGCTTATAGCTAGCTCTATAATTTTGAGCCCACATTATCTTGTAAGCAGTGTAGACAGGGGTGTTGGATTTATCCCATGTGCAACCTAAGTTGGGGAAATATAGCTTGGCCAAAACACAGTCAATGAGATAGGTAGACATGTAAAATTCTGACTTCTTTAAGGCCAGACCTTCTCTTGCAGCAGCCACTGTGGATGCCAAACTGTCTGAAAGGATAGTAGCCCAGTCAAACACAGTCCCTTTGAATGCTACGTAGTGTATGATGGGAGCCCACTGTATCCTATATACAGTGCCATCGGGCATGCCGAAAATTCTGCATAGCATCAGGGCGATTAACCTAAAAGGAGGTCTTAGGTTCTGAACATCGTATTCATCATTACCTCTCTTTCTTAAGTGCTTTCCTGCAACCAATAATTTTTTGGCCATCTCAATATTGTTCATCTGGCCCAACCATTCATCTCTCAGAGCTTGCTGGGGACGTGAGAATTTATAGGCTGCAGCAATATATGCTGGGTGGAATGAGGCGATGGCCACTCCCCCACTGTCATGTAATACTCTTGTCTCCGCATTAGTATGTTCCAGTATCCACCCAATCACTTCAGAGCATGGGAACAATTCAGGGCGGGTAGAAGCCCTAGCTATGCCTGAAGTTCTGATGTTGCGGTAGATCTGTTCTTCCTCCAATAATGCATCTAGGATATCCTGGTCCCTGATCATCCTGTAAATATCGCCCCACCGGACTTCGGGAGGAATACCGGTGGTGCACTTAGTATCTTGGAACACAGTTTCAATCTTAAGTGGTACTGGCTCAGGTTCCATTACTTTAGCCTTCTTCCTACCACCTTTTGGCATCTTGGCTTATCCCTGCTAGCAACCAAATACAAGTCATTATAAAAATGTGCAACCTGCTATGATATTTTAACAAAGAGAAGGACCAATTCAACATGCTAAAACATAGACAAATTATGAAGCTGTGTGTTAGGGAAGCAAAATAAGCCATTCCAAACAAGAAATATAGTTCTTAGATTTGATTATCCTAAGGAGACAAAGTTTGGAACATTTCCGAAAGGGTAAGCATACGACATGGAAACAACCAGCTTCCCATCTAGCCCTAGGAGAGAAGGTATCCTTCATTCTTGCACTTCTAATGGTCAATGGCGGGTTAGCTTGGATTGAGACAATCTTAAGACGAAAATAGGGACCGCTTTCTTCATTCATGAACAGGTGAGGGGTTCAGCCGACCACTACTATTATTAATAATATTTATGAGATGTTGTATGTTCGGCTCGGAGTTTGAACGAAGGTGACAATGCTTGGAATGTGGCCGGTGAAAAACTCGGGTGGTCACAGTTATGGCTTTTAGCTGATGGGAACGAGAAACCCAAGGGGCCTCGGCGGATTTTAAAAACAAAAATAACAACATATGCGACCAATTCCTATCGGCCACGTTATAGACAAGAAAAAACCCAAAGGTAATCTGACGTGGAGATGAGACAAAAATAGCGGTTAGAAAACTACCTGGCAATGTGATAGTGGTTGAGTAAGGTGGACGCGGTCGTGGACGAGTTGAGCTAGAGCGGTCTTGCGCGGTCTGCCCAACGGTGTTTGTTCGAACTAAAACTAACAATGTGACCAACCCAAACCCCCACCGTCCTTTTAAACGGGTTAGACACGTGTGGCATTAATCCGGTGGGTGGTGCATTTAAAATAGATTTAAAGTTTGTACGGCGCGGTCTTTTCAAGCCGCCTCGGCATTTGTGCACGACTGTCACTTGCGGGGCAGACTCACGAGTTTCACCCGCAATTGCGGAACGATATGGCAAATGGCCTCAGTGTTTCGGAAGAGATTGGCGTATCCTTCCGAAACGCAACCCTTGGAAACTTGTTGTGAGCGGTTTTACTGAGTCGTCCCACAGTTTCGGGAGAACATAAGAATTCTTTCTGCAATTTCAATGGAGATAGGCCAATCGCTTCCGCAATTGCGGAACAATTTTGCGAAGGTTCCCACCGTTTCGGAAAGGATTGGCGAATGGATTCCGCAAATCGAATAATTTCTAAGTCTTTCGGCGAGGTTTCGGGAGAATAACATGAATGCTTCCGCAGTTGCGGAAGGCTTTCGCGAATAGCTTCCGCAACTTCGAGAGAAAAATACTTAATATTTTTTCAATGAGACCAAGTCCTTTGGCGGCTTTTCGGGAAAATAACATGAATGACTCCCGCAGTTTCGAGAGAGAAACCTGAATGGTTTCGCGGCTTCGGGAGGATTTCTTGAACCTTGTCGTCGTTTCGAGAGACTTTCCCAAATAGCTTCCGCAGCTTCGAGAAATAATTTTTAAGTCTTTTGCGCATTTTCGGGAGGCTTATGTGAATGGATCCCACAGTTTCGGGAGGATAAGCTGAATGGTTCCACAATTTCGAGAGGATAACTCGAAAGGTTCCGCAACTGCGGGAGGATAACTCAAATGATTCCGCAATTTCGAGAGGATAACTCAAAAGGTTCCGCAACTGCGGGAGGATAACTTGAAAGGTTCCGCAACTTCAAAAATTCCATGAATATTATCCTTGGAAGAAAACTTGATATTTTCAAAGCAGGATCTTAAGTTGAAAAACAAAGTAAAAAGGAGAATTAACCTCTTCAGGCAGTCTTTCTAGAAAAATAAAAGGAGGGGCCCCAATATGTACAAAAATTTTGGGGGGGATGTTGCTACAACAACACTACCCCGTTCCCCTTACCAAATGGGTGTCAAACCTCATTCCTGAGGATAAGAAGCAGGGAACGATCAATGTATGCACTGATTTTAGAGACCTGAATCGTGCGTGTTCGAAAGACAATTTCCCCATTCCATTCATTGGTCAGATCTTGGATGCTTATGTGGGAAGTCAAATTTTTTCGTTCATGGACGACTTTTCGGGGTATAACTAGATTCAAATCAAACCTGAGGACCAACATAAGACTGCTTTCATTTGTCCTTGGGGTACATTTGCGTACCAGAAAATTCCCTTCGGCCTTAAAAATGTCGGAGCTACAATTCAGCGTGCCATGACCTATGCCTTTCATGACCTTAAAAAGATTATGGAGGTTTTCTTGGATGATCTTGCTGGCCATTCTTGCAAGAGATTGGACCACCCCAAGAACCTCTGTTTGATTCTTGAACGATGTATATGCTACAAGATTCGATTGAATCACAATAAATGCATCTTTGCTGTGAGGACAGGTCACCTTCTAGGATTCATAGTTTCGAAAGAGGGTATTAGATTCGATCCTCTTAAAGTTGAGGCAATACTTCGGTTGCCTCTTCCATGCAACTTGTTTCAACTTCAGAGCCTCTAGGGGAGAGATACTCTTCTACGTCACTTTGTAGTCAATTATGCTAATATTGCTAAAGGTTTCGCGCACTTGTTGAAGAAAGACACACTGTTTATCTGGGATGAGTGAGCCCAGCAGTCTTTCGATGCCCTTAAGAAAGCTTTGGTATCAGCCCCTGCTCTTAGTCCACCCGACTTCGCACGATATTTTATAATTTATGTGGTTGTGTCTCAAGAGACGATTGGCATGGTCTTAGTTCAGGTTGATGATGTGCTCTTCAAGCATGTGATCTATTAACTTAGTCGAAATCTAGTAGACGCTGAACTGAGATATACTCACGTGGAAAAGTTGGGACTTGCGACTGTTCATGCAGTCCAACAGTTACGACACTATATCATGCTTAGAACTACTATGGTTGTATCGCATATCAATCCATTTCAGTTCGTGCTATCACGACGTCTCATAGGGGGTAATTACAATAAATGGATTGTTATCCTTCAGGAGTTTGATCTCGATTTTGCTTCGGCAAAGTCAGTGAAATCCTTGGTTTTTGCTGAGCTTATGTCGGACCTTCCGAGACTTGATGAGGATGTCGTCCATGAAGATTCCTTTGTGGATGAACACTTATTTCTTATCTCGTCGGAGGACCCTTGGTATGGGGATGTCATTGTATATCTCCAAACTTTGAAGTTTCCTTCGCATTATTCACGAGACGAGCGATGACGTGTGAAACATCACGCTAAAGATTATATGATTGTCGGAGACACTTTGTATCATCGAGGAAAGGATTCTATTCTCCGTTGTTACTTGAATCACAAAGAAGCAAAGCGTGTGCTTAATGATTTCCATGCTGGGGCATGTGGTGGTCACTTATCCGAGCTTGCTATAGCCCAACGCATTATGCAAGCTGGTTACTTTTGGCCTTCGATCTTTAAAGATTGTATAAACACTGTGAAGAGATGTCAGCCTTGCCAGGTGTTTTCTCAGAATATACACTTGCATCCAGAGCCCCTTCATCTGGTTGTCACCCTCGGTCCCTTCACCAAATGGGGGTTATATTTCATGGATTGCAAACCAGCTTCGGCTGGGGGGCATCACCATGTCATAGTGGCCGTGGACTACTTTTCCAAATGGCCTGAGGCCATGCCTACCGTAAAAGCCGATGGTGATACAGCAGCCCATTTCATTTTCAATCAGATTATTACTCGGTTCAGTATTCCGAAAGAGATTTTCACTGACCATGGCAGTCACTTTCAGAACAAAATGATGGAGGATTTTTCACTCAAGCTTGGGTTTCGTCAAGAACACTCATCTTCTTACTATCCCCAAGCGAATGGTCAGGTAGAAGCAGTCAATAATTCTTTAAAGACCATTCTCCAACGTACCATCCAACAAAGCAATAACAACTGGCATATTATGTTATATCCTACTTTGTGGGCATATCGAATCGTAGTCAAGACTGCCACTGGGTTCTCACTATTTCAGCTAGTACACAGTGTGGAGTCGATTTTACCGATTGAATGTGAAATACCTTCACTAAAATTGGCCATAGAGCTCTTCCTTGATACGTCGGGTATTGAGAAACGTTTAATCCACCTTGAGTAGCTTGATGAGCAACATCGAGATGCCTCTGTGGCTAAAGATGCCAATAAACGCCGTGTCAAGGTTCAGTACGATAGGTCTGTCTGTCCCTAGCAATATGCTGAAGGTGACTTGGTACTCTTATATGACCAAGCTAAAGAACCCTTGGGGGCAGGAAAGTTTAACCCCATGTGGCACAGTCCTTACATCGTGAGGTGTGTCCTGGAAAAGGGAGCCTATGCATTAGAGGATTATGAGGGGAACGTCTTAAAGGAGCCTAGGAATGGGCTCTAACTCAAGCGGTATTACACTTGAACTTCTATTTCGAGCTAATACTTTTGTATACTGTTGTATAGTTGCTTCTGTACATAGTTTAGTTTTCTTTTGGTTTTTGGGTCTGCTGATTCGCTTCCATTTGATTGACAGATTTCAACGGAATTTCCTACGTTCTTAGGATTCGCGGATGTTGCTAGCCGTCATATGCAACAGCTTGCTTCTGCTGCCTAGGCTATTTAATCACCTGACCATCTAGTTGTGTCTTTAGGAGGTGCTTGTCTCAGTCCTACATCTAACAATGTGGCTGAGTATAGTGCCGTGATTGAGCTACTTCAGGATGATATTTCACATGGTATCCAGTCTTTAGAAGTCCACCTGGATTCACAATTGGTTGTGTCTCAGTTGAATGGTTAGTACCGTGTGAGGGATCCTACGTTACTACGAAAATTATTAAGGGTAAGACTCTTGGAGCGACATTTTGTTTCCATTACATACATTCATGTTCCGAGAAGTTTTAATCACATATCTGATGCATATGCTAACTATGTCCTAGATTGGCATTTTTCACATTCATAATGAAGCACACAAATAAAATATACATTCATACATTTGTACATACACACATATAGTATAACCGGAGAACCATAGTTTTTTTTATATATGTCCAAAACGGTAGTGTCATAATACAAAACTGGAGCCCATAGCCCTCAAAAATATACATATCGATACAAAAATGGGACTCTAATATGTCTAATCCCTACGAGGAGGCCTAGCTTTCACCTCGGCGGGATGTGTCTAATAGTAATACTGTATTTCATTTGTTATACGTTGCAGTAGTCACACCCAGCTGGTCGGTACCCCCACCACATGGCGCTACATATCCTCTGGTAGCTGCACTACCTCTATCTGTGGTACCCTGTTGTTCATCAGTGATAGGTTGACCCACACAGTCTATAGTGTACGCTCTGCACCCACTACTTCATCACCCCTGCCCTATCAACGATGTCTCAAGAAGACCTATGGTCTAACTGGACCCTTTTCTGTGAGCAAACAGTGAAGCATTAATATATGATACTACCCCCAAAAAGATGTTTGCATTTACATTTATAATCAAATATCCAAAAAATTTAATACACAAAAAACATAAAAAGAGTACTCCTCAATGTCTCCAAACGCTGCTCCTGGTGGAAGCGGCATGTCACGATCCTGACGGAAGTCTATCCCTGCATAGGGGTAGTCATCTATAGCTATGACCTGTCGGTCCCACCAGTGAAAGAACTCCTCTGTGTATGGTGATGCCTGATGGACACCACCCTGTTGCGTCAATACCTCTGCCCACCGGGTCAGGGATGGGTTGCGAAGACTATGAGGAGGGACTTCAACCCTCGTACTGAGACCCAGAACTCGCTCAAAGAAGAAACTACATAAGATACTGCCATATCCAAAAAAAAATTCCTCCCCTTGTTTGCACTCCGTTAACTAAGTCTTCATAGACCCCAGTAACGTTGTGCACCAGTCATAAACCGTGCGCCGCATACACGGTGAGGCATAGAACATCACCGGCCTGGATGCCTGGTGAAAAGCTTTTGAACCAGAAATCCGCACTAAGGTAGCCACTATGATCTTCATGCTCACGTCGAATATGGCTTTGATGGGAACCTGACTCCCCATTGTTCGAGTATCGGGAAGACAGTACCACTCGATATATTCGGGAATGGTGATCCCACCACCCAGAGTACGAGATCGAAGGCTTACCACTTCGCCTCGACGGGACAAACCAGTAATGAAGTAGGTATCATCCACCTCCAAGGATAGTATTTTCCCATCCAATTTGAATTTTTGTGCAACTATGTCCCAGTAATCTATCAAACGGCAGAGCAATAGGTTTTGGGCCCTCAAACCCCCTATGTTCCAAAATTTGTAAATCCCACACGCTTGTAAAGCTTGTTGTGCAGGAAAATCGTTGCGGACGGCCTCATCCACAAGGTCATGTTCCCTCTCTCTCCACTCTAGAACCATCCCGGGGGAAGAGAAAGAAAATAGTTTAGTCAATTTCATTTAAAAAAACAAACTCCACGGCCATACCCGTGAGCTAATTTGCTCACAGAAACGGATACCCATGATCAATGCATGTGTTGACCGCACGTACCTAGCCCTACCCGCTACCCATATGCTAATAGCCTGTGAGTACCGCCGTGACCATTTAGGGCTTGTCCATTTAAAAAATTGGACCAATAAAAATTCAAATAAAAGTAATCAAATGAAAGCTATGGATGAGACAACCAACCTGCTCCAGACGGCTCGATGAACGGATGCCCGTAGCTCCCAGAATCAGCAGTTGAACTTCGAGGTGAAAACTAACCACAAAACTCCAAATTTGGTGAATAGTGAAAATGAATTGTAAATTGTAATTTTGTGTTACTATTTATAAATTTGAAAACCCACTTGTCTATAGTTTTCACCATTTTAAGATGTTTTGGACTGATATAATGTCTTGGAGTAGCATTTTTTGACTAGATTTCTTTGGCGAGATTTGTTTTTGATCGTTTCGTGCCTACGGCAAGTATATTTTACACCTGGAATATAGGTTAGATGTCATTTCCACATGCGTTATGCATTTCACCTTTTGACCACTTTCATAAACCCTAGGTGTGACCCTGGTTCTTAACTGAAACGGAACCTTCACACTATTATAGAAGTGTCGTTATGTGGCAGTAGGGCCTTTCCAAACATGGGTACCCTAGTTAGAACCCCTTTTTGCATTTTGGTGCCCATGCCATTGTTTGTCCTTAAAATTGGGAGTCCTTTGTAGTTACACCATGACTTTGCGATAAAGACTCATTCTCTACTTTGTCTTATGCTGGCCATCTCCCATAAGGACTCCCCCAGTTATATCAAGTTGTGATTGCATTGCATCATCCTGCTTGTCGCTTGAGCCTTGTGCCGGCTCCCGCTTACTCAGTTGTTAGCCTGGTGCCTGAGCACTTTTCCCTGTCGATCCCTGCATAGCTTCCATTTTTCCTTCGCAACTTGATGACCTTTTGACCCCGAGGGAACACCCCCCGAGTGTCCACATCCTGTACATGCTTCCTTGCATTGATCATAGGTATGTTCCACTGCTTGGGACTAGTCTGCTCGCTATTTGACACTCGTTCCCTCCATTGTTGTACTATAAGCAATTTTATTCTTTTTCAAGCTTTTCCAAATATGAAAAAGCCAAAAAAAAATCAAATAATCCAAAAATCCGGATGGGATTATGGTTACTACTTCTAGTTGGCAACTGTTGTGTTTCCTTTGAACAGAGCATTCATTCCACTCCATACATTATGAGTCGGGACTATAGTTGGACCTTAGGAGTTGTACTTGTTTCTCAGTTTACTCCATCAATTGGTTAATCTTCCGGTCATTAGGGAGCCCTTTGTTGATGCCTCCTGCATCGCACAGTCTATATCGAGTCTATGCTACTTGATTCGATCCATCTACTCATGCTCTTGTTCAAAGGAAGTCCTGAAACTAGAGTCAGCCACTACTCATATCTCGTGACTATTGCATGTCGACCATCCTTATTGAGTCAGTCTGTTTCACTTGAGTCCTTCCGAATATTTCAGCGTAGCTGGTACCATGTGCTGGTTGATGGGGGATTCCTTAATGCCCTCCTTCCAGCAAGTCTCGTTCCATCGACTTCAACCCATTTATTCCAAAACTCAAGGCTTAGAGTTCGGTTGAGTACCTTAATGCTTGTCGTCATTAGTGGTAGGTTCTCTCACCATCGACAGTTTTGGGAATACATCAATGTCCCCTAATCGATGGATTCATCTTAGTGTTTGACTTCACCACATCTATTCGCACTTTGATGATTGTACTCTATGCCTTGATGCCCATTTTCATTATTGGTGGGTTATCTCGCGTATGTTAACGGTATACATCATTGACCGATAATCAAACGATGTCACATCAGGTTCGACCTCAACTCCTGTATTCACTTGATGGGACTTGCACCGTAGATGATTTGTGTAGAAGACCCCAGGCGATAGTGGCATTCAGTATGCTACTTATGATCATGACTTTACATCTGAGATATCACCTCTCAGATATCAGCAGTTTGTACCTCCAGTTTGCACTAGTTGTTTCCTTTTCAGCAGGAGACCATATCTTACTGTAGAGGGATCATGGCTATGATCACTTATGACAGATATTCATTATGTACCGCCTATTCATGGCCATTGTATCAGATTGTTGTACTATACTGACATGTATTCAGAGATAATATTGTATTATGACTAGCGAGTTGCTCCTTCCACTTGTGTCTCCATCACTCCACTTCTGATATTTATAATGTATTTCGGCCATCGTAGCACCATTCTCTGACCTCACACATTAGGGGGCATCTGTTACAATGTAATTTTCCACCTTGTGAGCATCAGCACTCTTTGGCCTTTAGGATCCATTTTATTGACTTAGATCCACTTTATATCCTTCAGATACACTATTTCCCTATTGTTCTTCCTGTACACTAGCTGTTCCATGTTAGCCAACGTACCCGCGAGATGCACCATTGTTATACCTCTATGTTTCACAGTGTCACATCTTCACCTTAAAAATAGTTGACGACACTTCTCCTACTGCTTAAAACACCCAGAAGAGAAAAATGATGAGTGATCCTTGAAGACAAACCTATCCTGTCAAGAATCAACCTAGCTGAGACTTCATATACCTACACTACCGCGCCTTGCTCCATCTTAAGTGCGCGGTAGTCCACACTACCGCGCTATGCTCTTTCTCTGCCACGCAGTACTACCACGTTATGCTCTGTTGGAGAGGCGCGGTACACCTTTTTTATCCTTTTTGCCATGGCTTGTGGGATCTTGATTTTCGAGATATTTTTGAGGATTAGTGTCCCTGATTCGATCCTAACTCACTTTCTGTGATTAGTAGGCCTGATCCACTAAACTCTCCCAAGATCCACCCTTCTCTCTTGTTGGTTAACCCTACCACACACTATAAAAGAGAGGAATTCCATGAGCAAAGGGGAGGACTCTTGGAGACATCAAACTTATGATCTTGAAGCTTTGTGGAGATAGCTAGAGGAGGAAGCATTTGGAGCTGGAGGATTGGCTTGGATATCAAGCAACCTTTGTAAGCACTCTTCAAGTTTGTAATAAAAGATAACTTGTCTTGTTTTTCCCATTTCATGTGCATTGTATAAATCTTTGATATGAAATGTATCTAGTTTAGATTTGAACTTAATCTTTGCTTCAAGGTATTTGGAAGCCTGCATGCTTGTTCTTTGTTTGATTTCAATAGGTTCTACATTGGAGCTTTGGGATCAAGAGCTAGAAGCAGGACAAACGTCGAATTGGAAGGTGAGTTATGTCTTTCATCTCTTCTGAATGCATTTAATCTTGTTGTGAAGATTAGTTCAGGAACTCAAGGTAGCATTTGTTTCCTTTCTGTCTTAATATAGAGTTAGTGCATCCTGCTTTATCCTAAGAGAATTTCTACCTATCCGTAGGGAGAAATTTCTACAACAAAAATGGCGACTCCGCTGGTTTGAACCCCATTTGATTGATTGATTTCACTTTCACCCATTTTTTTTATTGTGATTTTTTCTTTCTCTTCAAACCAGTGTTGAATTTTGGTCTCTTTGACCTTTATTCACCCCTCCTCTCTGTATTTTTCCTCCCTGTCTGATCAGTGAGTCCTTTGGTTCAGCAGCAACCCTGAAAAATTCCATCTTCTTTTCAAAAGTTGCGCTTTTCCATACTTTGCAACAGTACCACGCCCTCAGCACTGACTACAGTGCGGTAGTACCCGCGTATCCTGAATTCTTACCAGAGCGGTAGTGTAACAGTACCGCGCTCTAGTCTTCTTCTGCCACGCGGTAGTGTCTGCATATTTTTAATTTTTTCTTCTCTGCTTGGTTTCCTAAGTCATTTTTCATTTTTCTCTGCCTTAGTTGGTGTTTTCTGTTTCCTGTTACTATCTTGTTCATTACACAGTCTTTGTGGTGTGTTTATTTCTTTTGTAAGCTTGATTATTTTCTGAGTTAGTGGCATTATTTGCACATTGGGTCACCCCTTCAATTTGATTGCATTGGCTTGATCTTCCCATCACAACCAGACCATTACTACTGTCCTCTTTTACTGGATCGTGTATCTTTTATAATCACATTGTTTCCATTATTATCATTAAAATCTATATTGAAAATTATCATTGGAGAACATTTGTGTTGTTTGGATTGAAATGGACTAGCAATATTATTGTGCATTAAGAAGTGAACCATTGAAATTTGCCACAGAAATTCTCATTTTTTGACGCATCTTAGTTGTAAGATCAGTGAATTGGAAAAGAAGTGTTTATTTCAGTTTGGCTCTACTTACAAAAAGAAAAAGAAAAGAAAAGAAAAAAAATTGTTTTGGTTTTTAATTGCTTGTGAAAGTTTCATGCATTTATGATCGAAGAACTCTCTCTCTTCCATAGCTAGTTTTCATTGAATACAAGGCTTATTTCGATTCATTCTCACTTGCATGGTTTGGGTCGTCACAACACCAGCAAGTTTCACGTCCATTTACCCGATTGAGTAATAAAACCACTAAAATTAATCTCCCTAACTAAACCAACATTAACCTCACTTGAGGAAATCAAAAGAATTTGGTAGTTAGGTAGGACACCGGGGATAGGCATCAAAATAATTCCCCCTTGTCATTTTCATCTGAGACATAGTTGTTGTCCTCTAGGGAACTAAAATCCTCTAGTATTTATTGACACGGTCACAGCCAGTTTATGGAGGGGCCTCCTGACTGTTTTTAACTTTCAGGGGTTAAACCGCCGTGAGATTGAGAACCGGACAGACTCTGTGGAATGCCGCACTCCACTTAGCCCTAAGGCAACATCGATCATTGTCTTCCTTGTAATTCATAGTAATGCAAGGGTGATAAGGCAGAAGCACCGAAAACCTTTTCCAACGTGTCATGAACGAGATAGCTTAGTGACTTTTCTACTAGGGCTCTTTTACCCAGGATCCCTTTCGGTAGAGGGATATCCTTCTCATATTGGTCTCTCACGTTGTACTGTTTGACTTGGATTTCATCACCTTGCAAAGGATATAGCTTGTTGAGGTCTCCAGCTCTTAGTTAGGAGTTTGCTTGTTATCTCATCTTTATAGAGGGTCATTTTTCTTTTTAGTGACTGCTTGTTGGCATTCTGGCCATTATTTTTCTCAGCTCGCTTACTGAGACACCGGTCTCAGTATAGATTTTAGAGCTTGTTTTTTTGGCCTACGAGCCTTGCTTTTTCTAGCTCCTCTTCTGCACACTTGGCTACATTAGAGTTTTTGAGTTCTTTGTTACGAAACTGCCCCCGGATTTCATTTTCCTGCCATCATGTCAGAACAACCACGGAGATCACGACGAGTACAGGGAAAAATCCCTCCACCACCACCACCACCATGGACCTCCGGTCCACCTGCATCATGTATTCCTGCTCCTCCTGGCCGCGGTGCTGTTCGAGGGAACATTCCACCGCCGATACACACTACATCTTCAATCCCGTCTGTAACCGTTACTCACAACACAATCTCAGAATCTCTTGCAGCTTCTGCAGCCATTAGTATATTTGAGATTCCCACTATCACTTCACCCACTGTTATTCCAGATATATCTACCACATTGGACAACATTACAGCGGCTGAATCTAGTACAACCCAAAATAATAGACCAGAGGCCATCCTCCTACTTGATGCAACACCTCCCTTCCACCAGAAAATTTTCACGATGACACAGACGGATCTGTTGGCACCACCGAAGGGTCTGACCAGGATATACCTGGCTTGATTTCAGTTCCGGGAGGGTACGTCGAAATTATTGAGGATACTCGACTTCCTGACACACCTTTTGAACCTGACTATGGCTTTATCACTTCCCAGGCGGAGCTTCCACCTGTTATCACCGTGCCATCCAGTGTTCATCCATAGGAAACCGGTTCCTCCAGTAACGTACCCCGCACCATATCTCTCCCCAACCTCCCTCCGGGACATGAGATCATGGCCTCCATTCAGTCTAGTATGGTTAGTCTAGCAAATTCCCCGTTAGCATCGGCATAGTTTAAACGCGACACAGAGCAAATGCTCTCGACAAATTCCAGATATCCCCCTGTCACCCATCCTCCTGATTATCGGGATCCCAACCTCCCGTCTAGCACAGAGTTTCATCACTCCTATGCAGACGGCTCCGGACCTTCAGAAATTACTATACCTAGGTTCCCGCCGGACCCCGAAAACCCATTTCAGGACATGAAGTCGGACCTAGTCTTCGATGGTCCTCCTATCGTTGAACACACTATGGACGATACCCCCGATACCCCTCGGTTAAATTCCCCACATTTGTTGCCATCAACCATGTTTGGTGCAAATTTTATGAGGGATAACCCAGTTTTTTCTCCGTCCTCGCCTATCAGATATGGAAGACCCCCTCCACAAATCGGCACTTTTGGCGCCGTTGGCCAATCGACACTATCGTATTTGGCTAGTGGTGGAAGAACACCAAGTCATACTGCTGGATCTTCCATTTTGACCAGGGGTTCAGCTTTGGCCACTATCTACACTATCTCAGGAGGTGGACAACTGACTGCCATGGTCCCCAACTCCAACAACCAAACTCCTCCTAGTGGGCCATCAACCCAACCAGCTGGAGGACAATCCTTTGTTGGGAACGCCATCCCTAGTCAACAACCTCCTCCTATAAGGCCATCCAACCCATCTGCTAGAGGGAAACCCATCGGCTCCATCCAACAACCCTCCCAACCAGCAGCATTTGCTCAGTATGGTATGTACAACACACCTGGAAGCGGACAACCTTATACCGGTTTTCCAACTGGGCCTCATCCTCAACATCCCCCGTCAGGTACGCTTCCTTCTTGGGAACCTCAAATCCCACAAAGTGGGGGGTACTCATTATTTGGAAACTGGAACCCAACTGGGGGGCAATCTCAGATTCTCGCCAACTTGAACTCCAGCTTCCCTTATCCTTCGGCTGCTACAACTCCATGGAACCCATCCCTTCAATTTCCACACACTCCTCAAGGAGGAATGAACCTTCCATGGACACCTCTGTCGCAGCCACCCCCCAAACCTGCTATGGGAAACCCTCCACTTACTCAATATAGTGGTAACATTCCTGGAACACAACAACTCCAAGGAAACTTTCCCCAACCAGGAGCAGCAACCATTCCTGGGTTTCAGCAACCCCGGGGTACCATACCTACCATCCCCACTTAGCAGAACATCCACCAACCGGTTACCAACACTCAACCAGTTAACCAGATGGCTTACTACCCATAGAACTTCCAGCAGTACCCCCCGGGAAACACATATGGGTATTAACGCAACAGTATGCTATGCAGGGCCCCCCAGGTTTCTCTGCACCATATGGTTATTACTTATACCCACAGACTAATCGTCAACTTCCCTTTCTGGCCATGCTAGACTTACCTGATTTTTCGAGGCTCATTAACGATCCGATATGGCATGAACCTTACTAGCCACCCATTCCATCCAAACTTCCATCGGACATTCCTAAGTTCGATGCTAAGCCCGGGGAAGGCCCCAAGAACCACGTAATGACCTTCCATCTTTGGTGTTCATCCAACTCCTTGATAGACGATTCCATTCAACTACGGCTCTTCTAGCGTACGCTTACCGGCATGGCAGCAAAATGGTACATCGAGCTGCCACAACACTCTTTCCATGATTTCAACACCTTGGCTATGCAGTTTCTGACCCATTTCCAGCTCCCCATCCGGTATGAGACTGGAACAGAACTGTTAACCTCACTGCGTCAAACCACTTCTACGCACATTTCGGATCACATCCATGAGTGGCGTCGATGCCATAGGATAATCAAGGCACCCATTCTGGATCAGCTACTTGCTGATTGGTTCACGAAGTCATTTTTTCCTCCCATAGCTAGGGATATCGCTATGCACGGGCTAGTCACAGAAGAACAAGCCATCTCGGTAGCTCAATACATGGATTTGGTATACACCCAATCCGGCACTTTACATGAACTTCTTCCCCATGCCGCCCGCGTTACCACTGATCCAACGAAACCTACCACTAAACCCCCCATTGATGGTATTATCGGTTCAGTCAAGGCCCAGCCAACTACCAACTCGACGAGGCAACAAGCTTCTGCTTCCCCCGCTCTACCTCAGGCTGCTTCAAAAGCTACTCCTTCTCCTGCTATCTCCTCCGAAGTGAACGCAGTTCAATCTAAGTCACAACCATCTGGAGGAAAAAAGAAGAACAATTGTGGTAAATCTAAGAATAACCAGCAAGAGAACCCCAAGCCACAACCCACACACAACGACCAGAAACCACGTCTAAAGGCTAAGTTTCCCTTCCTAATTTGTCAAGACGATCACTACACACGTGACTGTCCCTACAAGGATGAAGTCAACAAGTTCGTTAAAGGATCCTCTCTCCCGGCAGTGTTAACTGACCCTTTCCCTCAACAACAATAGCAGATGGTTTCCCAAGAAACCCCACAGGGGGGCAACTCGAGCAACCCAACTTGCGGAGAGACGTCCACAAATCGCGAAATCCTGATGACGAGTAATGAGGAGATTCATATAACCACTCATTCAAAGACATATGAGAACCCTCCAAGTTCAAACAAACAGTCAGAGATAGCCAAAGGAAAATCTCCTGTTGAAGATCTGACCTCTATCCCTCCCCCTACCGGCCATCTCCATATCGAGAGACCGCTTACGGACACAGTGCTACGCCCACCCAAGGGCACCATACGAAAGGCGACATTTAATCCCAATGCGCGAGCTGCCCAAAATTATAACATTGTTGAGGATTTAGCTCAAGCACCTTGCGCCATGTCGACTCTCGAGGTTCTTCAACACTACCCCACGTAGCGTAGAACCTTACTTTCAGCACTGGGGGCAATGGACCCAGATACTTCAAACTCTATTATGTTTAACTTGGAGCACGCCAAACCTAGGATTTCTCACCAGTTAGTCTTCCAGTTTCATACAAAAATCCGTGGAAATAGCATCCATTGCACTGTTTTAGATGAAGGTGCCTCCACGTCGATCATGTCTTTGAATTGCTGGAGAGCTTTAGGCTCACCCGAAGTCACGACCTCTCCCACTACTCTCAGGGCATTTGATGGACGCGGTTTTCAACCTTATGGACTCATTCCCTCAATTGGTGTTGAACTGGGGGGCAAAACAGTATCCGTACACATTGAAGTCGTGGATGCACCATTAGATTACAATCTTCTACTTGGTCGGAACTGGTTTTACACCATGACCGCCATAGCATCTACCGTCTTTCGGATTGTGCAATTCCCTCATGAAGGGAAAATTGTCACCATTGATCAACTTGATTACTGTATCAGACTCTCATCCAAACTCCGCCAACACTGTACCGTTATTGGATCAGCCTCGGTACCGGTTCCAAGACATTGGCATTGGTCTTATGAAGGATTCTTCCCTTATTGGAGTTTTTCCAGAGCTGGGGACCCATGTTCAACTAGTCAACATGATTTCATCAAATGTCACCCCATCCAATGATTCATGGGTGATTCCGAGTCCCGATGATATTGAAAACTACAGCAACTCCATGCCTTTGAATAGAAACCTAGCAGCGATCCAATCAGCCACTAATTGGGTCAACTGTTCTACACATCACACTGTGGCATAGCTCTCGTCTGAGACTCATTCATCCCCACCACTTATCGATCCTCTCAATTTGATTTTTCCCACCGATGAATCAATTATGGAGGTTATGTGCGGTGATGAGCCACCATGGGGATATTTTCATCATCGATCTTCATTCCCCACCATTCAGACGCTTGAGCCCGATACAAAACCCAGCTCTTCACTTGGGATGGTTCAAACCAAGTTTCCCACTTCCCTCGACGAAGTATTTTCCAAAGGAAACCTAGCTAACCTTATGGCAACCACTCCCATAGATATTTCAGTGAAGCCTGGTATAGTGGAAAACGTACATATTGGCAAAACATGTACTCCCCTCGAAATGGAGTTCTACACTGCCTACTTCAAAACCTTCTGCGATGTTTTTGCTTGGAGTTATGAAGAAATGCCAGGAATAGATCCCTCGATTGTGGTCCATGAAATTCCAACCTTCCCTGGCACCCGACTTGTTCGGCAGAAACTTCGACCCGTCCATCCTCGTAAGGCAACCGCTATCAAAGCAGAAGTTGAAAAACTTTTATGTGTTGGTTTTATCTATCCTGTCCCATTGACAGAATGGGTATCTAACATCATTCCCGTAGCCAAGAAACAGGGAACGATTAGAGTCTGTGTCGATTACCGCGACTTGAACAAAGCTTGTCCAAAGGACAACTACCCAACTCCGTTCATCGACCATATTATCGATAACTGTGACGGGAGTGTCATCTTTTCATTCATGGATGGCTTTTCTGGTTATAATCAGATCGATATCCTCCCAACCGACCAACACAAAACAGCCTTTATCTGCCCTTGGGGGATTTTTTCATATCGAAAGTTACCTTTTGGCCTTAAAAATGCCGGGGCAACTTTCCAACGGGCAATGTCGTACGCATTTCACGATATCAAACATATAGTAGAACCATATCTTGATGATCTTCCCACTCATTCTCAGACCCAGGATGACCATCCTGATCACTTAGGTGTCATTTTCGAAAGGTGTCGTCGCTATAATATCCGTTTGAATCCACATAAGTGCGTCTTTTGCGTGGAAGACAGAAAACTTTTGGGATTCATAATCTCCAAAAGCAGGATACGCTTAGATCCTGTGAAGGTAGAAGCTATCTTAGCCCTGCCTTCCCCTACAAATGTTCTAAAACTTCAAAGCTTGCAAGGGCATGCAAACTTTCTACGCCGTTTCATCTGTAATCTTTCCGAGATAACAAAAGGCTATATGAGGCTTCTCAAAAAGAACATTCCCTTCATTTGGGACGATGAAGCCCAACGTTCCTTTGATAATCTAAAGGCAGCCTTGACTAAAGATCCTGTGATCCAACCCCCCGATTACACACGGGATTACATTCTTTATCTCGCAGCTTCGACTTCCACCATCGGCATGGTGCTAGTCCAGGAAGACCACAACAACATAGAACATGTGGTATACTATCTGTAGTGTCCACTATATGTCAGTTAATTAAAACTTAACATGCAGAGTGCTAAACATAAATTATCAACCCGAGAAAGTCTTTTATTTCAAAGCTATCGTGCAAAATATATGCAAGTACAATTTCTACCTGACATTGTTATCTATTGGTATGCAATCGAAACTATTTGTAAACTAAGTCACAACTGCTTGAAAATAAATCAATACTCAAACCTATTCATAAATAAAACTGTAAATCGAATATACTTCAAACAAGATCTATTCATATGAAACAAGATCTGATTACGTACATCTAAGGAATTGTTATGTTGGCCAACGATTTACCAAATGAATTATCAACACAACGATTATGACAGATCTAATGAATGAAAGCATACAACTATCATAAGCTTAATGAATGAAAGCATAAACAAAATAATAAGCAGATCTAAACAATAACACACTTACAATTAACACTACCAGCATTTGCTCAGGGAAGAGGGCCCTTCCTCCACTGAGCAGATCTGGATCTCCACAATGAAAGTCTACAACTCCAGAATTAAGAAACTGCCAGCATGTATTATCATAATGGAAGAATTACAACAGATCTGGATCAAATCCTACATCATAACATTGTGTTCTCTCCTATCTTGCATCTTCTATCCTGCCTAATCTATCATGCTTAATCTCTATCAATCTATCCCCCTTTCTCAATGAGATTGATTACATATTTATACATAAAATTATCTCATGAAAAATGAAGAACTGAACCCCCAGCTTGTGATCTGCAACAGTTGGAACACGGCCGTAACTGTTGGCAACTTTGGAGCCGGCCGCAACAGCAAATCTGGAAAATACCCTCTCGAAGAACCACCTGCATAGCACAAACCGTAGCTTGTTTGGGAGATTTCCTCGCGAGTCAGGTAAATGAGGATGTTACGCACAAAACCCATATCTCAGATTTTTGAGATTCGTTTCCATCTGTCCGCAAATCAAGATGCGAATCAAGGTGTTCTTATGTGGCATGCGTTTTTGGTTAAGGCTGTAACAGCTAGCTATGAGCGTCCTGTACGTGACAACTCACTCCACAAACCATCATTAGTAAAATTATGCATAATAGTCTTTTAATTCATCAAAGATAAAAGAAAATAATCACTATTAACCACTTGAAACATCAATGGAAGTAGCAGGCTGTTCAACGTGCAGCTACAACAAATGAATGAAAAATGGAATGATAAATGAGAAATAATGGTAAGAAAATGGATGAAAGGTATGCCGGTAAGTGATGAAAAATGGACAATTCCAGGGCCCAACATCTCCCCCAAACTGAACTTGTTGCATGTCCTCATGCAACCCAATACCTGTGTAGCATCCAACTTGACAAAAAAAAAAAAAAAAAAAAAAAAAAAAAAAAAAAACTCATTCACTTGTTCTTTTATTTTACCATTTGCACAGCTGCAGCAAGAAGAAATAGAGAGTTTAACACAAATTGGCAGAATCACTTAGCGGAGGATTTAGCAGAAAATTTGACGGATTCACAGCTCTTTAGTAGAAAATTGGCAAAGTCACAGCTTATTTTAGCAGAGAATTTGGCGAAGGTTTTAGCGAAGATTTTGGCGGAACAGCGCTAAATGTAGCGGCAAATTTGGCGGAGTCAGCTTATTTTAGCAGAGAAGTTGGCGAAGGTTTTAGCGGTGAATTTGGCGGAACAGCGCTAAATATAGCGGCAAATTTAGCGGAACAGCGCTAAATGTAGCGGAGAAATTGGCGAAGGTTTTAGCGGCAAATTTGGCGGAATAGCGCTAAATTTAGCGACAAATTTGGTGGACTTGCAGCTGTCGAAAAACGGGAAACGGCAATATTTTACGGCGTTTTAGTCTTTTTGAACGGGAAACTTCTAAAGCCATTTTCTCCCAAACGACGAACTGGGTTGGGCTGAAATTTTGCAGGCAAGTAGCTACCACTCTAATGCATCTCCACGCCAAAAATTAGACAAACCCACACCACGGATCTCGAGAAAAATGTGAATTAGCTGTAGGTGATAATGGTCATTTTCTCAAAAACCGTGCACTGGATTGAGCTGAAACTTGCCACGGTTGTTCTTCATGATGTTATGCATCCCCTGTCCAAATTTCATGAGTATCCAACTTACCAATTGAAAGATATGCCCAAATCAAATTCTGCATTTTTGAACATGAATAAAAATGTATTGCAGCTGATCTTCCAGAGCCAATATTTCAAAAACTACAAACTGGGTTGAGCTGAAAATTTTCAAGCAGGTAAATACCATTATAGTGCATCTTCTCACCAAAAATTAGATGAACCCACATCACAGATTTCGAGAAAAATGCGAATTGGCTGTAGGTGATAATGGTCATTTTCTCGAAACCCGTGCACTGGATTGAGCTGAAACTTGCCACAGTTGTTCATCATGCTGTTATGCATTCCCTGTCCAAATTTCATGAGGATCCAATTCGTGGTTTGTGAGATATGCTCAATTCAAATTAGGCATTTTATGTGAAGAACAATATGCATCAAATTATGAATGTGAATGAAAAAGCAACAAACATAGTAGCTCCTCCCCCAAACTGAATAATTTTTCATGTCCTCATGGAAAGTAGGAGTTTGTTTCTTAGTTGGAAAGTAGCCATCTCCCCCAAACTTAACATATGCAGCATTCAATGATTCTCAAATTCTCACAAACATTTCACTTGTAACAGCTGCCCATTGCTCCATGGAGAAGAATAAATGCATATATCAAATTTTTATGGCTCTCAATCACTCGACAATACTCATGCATATAACTTTGTGATAGCACCAAACATAATTCAAATCAGCTCATGGTATCCAAATGCCAATTTTACCATGTAATTAAGATGAAGTAACAAAGATGTGGCTGCCCCAAGACAAAATATGGAAATTCCACTGAGTTTTGTAGCCCTCCAACCTTCATGTGGAGAAATGAATGTCATAAAATTGTCTCATCTTTTACCTACAACACAATACTGTTAAAGATGTGCTGTAATTACTGATTTTGAAATATACCCATAAAAGATTAGAACCAGTCATAAATGCTATCATTCCTCTGCCTTGAATGTACAAGATAACGCTGGTATCCACTGCTACAGGAATGTTGTGATTTCCATCCCTCACAATTACAGTAATAAGACTTGATATTATTACTTTCAAACTTTCCTTCTATCTTGTATATACTGAAAATGATGATATGTGGTTTTTGATAGAAGAGCTATTCATGTAACTTGCAACTAAGTCCCCTATATTCTTCTTCAGCCACAACATCCATGCGTTTGAACCAATTTATGTATTAGGTGAACCAAGAAACACATACCTTTGAAATGCATCCTCTGTTGCAGGTTCTTGTGTCCAACCTATCCTTCTCCTTCAAGATGTGTATCAGCTGCTTTATTTCTCCTCATTATTTTTTTATGGCAACAGAGCACCGTTCCTTACTACTGATTTTTGTGTGGCAGCAGCAAGACTTCTTTTCTTACTGCTGGTTCTTGTGTGACAGCAGCAAGACTTCTTATTGTTGCTTCTTGTGTGACAACAATAAGGTATCCCTTCTTTTTTTTTCATGCTTGGTCAGTTGGGTTGGTGAGATGTTGGATTGGAATTTGAAGTGGATGTGCATGAATGATGAAGTGTTAAAACTGAGTGGGAAATGATGGGAATGGATGGACATAAAATGCTATTTAGAAAATGGAAATGGCTAATGCTCAGTGGTTCTTCGTGACATTTCCCTAAATCTTTAATAAATAAATAAAACTCATGCTATTTTACCTCAAGTGTTACCTCCATGGAAGCCTTGGTTGACATGAATGGACTGGTGTATGCTGGAGATATGTAGGCTAATCTGATGCTGAGACATATGTATATGAGAGCTGGAACTGGATGAGACTGAATTTGATCCATGATGTTGTGCTGGTGGCATGTAAAACTAACTGCTGACAATTGATGAGTAGAAGTTCTACCATAGAAGCAGAAAGTCCTTTCTCTTATTCTGAAAATCAACTGCTGAACTGAAAATGGAAAGGAATTGCAAAACTACTAAACAAATGATGCTGCAAATCATTGTTGAAACCATTAGATCACATAATCTTCAGCTGCTACAAACCCGAGGTACAATTCTTACCATGCGAATGAATGTGCTGAAGTCGAGCATGGAAAGAAATCATTGGATTACCGGCCATTAATGTATGCCGTTAACCAATGTGAAGAAACTCACCTTTGATGACAATGAGCTCTAAAGTACCTTAGTGCATCTTGACAGGTACGAATGGATGTGCTGGAGTCGAGTCACCTGCAAGATTTGTCAATCAAGAGGCATTGATGAATCCCCATGATTAACAACAAGGAAATCTGCCATTGATTCATGCAGATACCAGGGCACTATAAAAACTCTAATCTTGATCCCAGATGATGTGTCGGAGTCGATGGGACAAGACCATTGGAAGGTGGACCTTAATTCATTCCACATCATCCAATACGAGTACAAAATAAATGATTGTGAAGACTCATAGTGAAAAATAGGACCAACATGAAACTCAGAAGTGGAAAGTACATGTGAAGTCATGATGTAGTAGTGATAGGAAATAAAATGGTTATGGTGACTACATAAGCAGTGGAAAATGGGGCTTCAACATGAATGTATTTTTGGGGTTTTGAAATGAGGAGGGTGAATGAATCTACCATAGGGAAATTGGCTTCTTGAGGGGTTTCTTTCAGCAACAAGTGGGATGACAGGTGTCTAAAACTGATTCTTGGCATGTAGCAATGGGACTTGACTTCAGAAACATTGGACTCTGTATGGTTTTTACATCAATCTCTCCATTTTTTATTTTTTTTATGTGCTCAATCCATTTGCAAATCGATAAAAAGTCTTCAAGAGTCACTCGTGCATGCATTGACCTTCTTCTTCCAAGGACCTGCAAAACCTAGCATTTGCCTGCAATAAAACATGAGATGATGGAAGAAGAGAGATGATTGGTCTCTCTTCACCCAACACTTATGAAAAAAACAACAAGCAATTACTTATAAAACAAATCCAAATAAAAATGAACAAAGCAAAATCCATTTTATACCTGCAGGAGAGCAATGTCCATCTAGACTCACCAACGGTATTCTGATCATAGCTTCTTCATTCCTTGTCCAAATTGAGTGATTCCAAATCCAAATGAAAGTAAATTCATAGGTCTATTTCCATTAGAAACAGGTTTTTAAAATTCTATGCAATGATCTTCCAAATCACTCATTAACAGCCTGCATGACAAGGTGTCTTTTCAAATTCTGGACTAGACCAACAGTCACGGTTTTAGGCTTAACTTTTTCAATTGATAACGGATTGATGTGATTCCAATTGGAGATGAAAGTAGATTCATGTAGGTATCTCCATTAGAAACAGGTTTTGAATCCAACAAGAATTGATGGGTCAAATAAGCCAATGAACAGTCTAGAAAATATACTTTTAGGAATGCAGATTTGGGACAGACAGTCGGTATTTTGGTCATAAAATTTGCATACGACATCGGAATGGAGTGATTCAAATTGCATTGTAAACTAGATTCATAGGGGAATATACCAATAAAACAGGTTTACAAAATATGTCCAATAAGGCATCCAAAAATTGACTGTCCCATCTCTGTTCCTAAGCTGCCAGCTTGACACCCTGTTAGTATTTTGGCCATAAAATTTTCGTTTGACACCCAATCATAAAAATTCAAATTGTTTTGGAAACTAGATTCAAATTGCTACTTGGGATATAAACAGGTTTTAAAAATAAGTTCATTTGGTGTCCCAAAAATGGACTGTCCCGTCTATGTTTCAGTAAAATTTTCAAGCCAAAATGTCACAAAAATCCAATAAATTAAACTTAACCCGCAAAAAGTGATCAAAATAGGTGTGAATGATTTTAATGATGTAAATTTAAATATAATACACATCCATACCAAAAATTTCAAGCATTGAGCACCTAGATTGACTTACACATTTTGTTGCAGCCACAGCTGCAACTCTTAAAAAATGACATAATGTTGAAATAAAGCATGTGAATTTTTATGGAAAATAAAAAACTAAAGACATATCATGATGTGCAACACCCACGTATCTCAAACTCATTAATTTTTACCTGTAGCACAGTCACAGCTGGGTGTTGCATCTCCTTGTCACAACCAATGTTGCAGCTCACTGTTGTAGCTGCGAGTAATCACAGCTAAGAGTAATCACTCACAGTTGGGTTGTTGCAGCTAACAACTTTATGTCAAATTTCAAGCTTGAAGGGTTCCACAATCATGGGCTCATTTTCCTGTGGATCCTTCATTCACTTTCTCGAATTACTGTAATTTTGTTTTCATGATATTTTTATTTTTATTTGTAACAAATAGAAACAAATTGAAATTGAGAAATTGATGACAAAAAGGACTTGAGCATTTTTGTTCAAATAGTCAACAATTCCAAAGCATTCATGAAAACATCTCATACCCATTCCTCATACTTCTACTTTCTGATCTTCCAGATCGCAACAAGGCGCAGGAAGAGAGCATACTTATTCAAAAAATAAAAACTTAAAAAAAAACAAAAGCATGGTTTTATTATGTTATTCTACCCTACCCTATTCTACTTGGAAAAAGAAAAAAAAAAATTGTTCAAGTGTATGCATATTTCCAATGGAGCCATTTTCGAAAAAGTGACTCAAGTATGCTCATACTCCTAATAGAAAAATATAACTTTATGAATTCTAGGATATGAGAGATCAACTTCCCTTCAAATGATGGTGCCAAGAATTGGTGAAGTATGAAATGATGCTGCAGACCGATTACAGATTGAAACCAAGCTTCAATATAGTCTTTGTTCCCTTGATTGCTCATGGATGTTACACCATGAAGATCCTTATTAAACTGATCTTCCTCAATGCATAAGATTTCTGGATCTAATGATGTGAATGATGCTTTTGGTTCCAATGGCTGTTCTCCATCAAATATTACGTGTGTATTGTTGATCTTGTCTGCTTGCTTATGAGGACTAGAAGAAACTCCATCTGCAAAACTTGGATCTAAAACATGTTCAGGCCTCGTATGGATTTGCTGCAACAACGCACAACCTTTTTGCAGCGGTGTAGATGAGGTAGAATAAGAGGGAAGTGTAAGAACATTTTGCAGTTCAGCACTGTAAGCATACTGTACTGCTTTATTATGGTTAGGGTGGAGGGTGGATTGGACAGGAAATTGTGTTGGATACCAAGGAGTTTGATGAGAAGATAGATGTGGCTGATGTAGATGATTAATTTGTGAGGTTGATATTGAAGGACCAACTTGTGTTGCAGCATGAGGGAGAGTGGCCATATGATCATAGGATGGGGCATTCCAACCTTGTGGATAAGGTAAGTAAGAGTTAAATTGAGGCTGCAACAACTGCCATGGTGGAAGAGTATTCAATGATTGAGTATGAGAGTAAGAAAATGGAGGGATAGAATTTCGAACCATAGATGTAGGCCATGGTTGACATGACTGTTGCAACAAGTTGGCTGCGACTCCCAGATCTCTATGATATGTTTCTTTCATCTTTGGTAAGGAGGGACAATGATCTGTGGAGTGATTCAAGTCACATATACCACAACTTTCAAGACTATCCAAAGGGAAATCCCTTGCTTCTCTTATCTCCTCTTGCTTTTCTTTATCCTGCAAAACACCCAATTGTAAATTAGCTTTAGAAATGTCAAATAAATTGCTAATTTCAGCTTGTAAACCTCTTGTTTTTGCAGCAGATTCCAAAAATAAAGATAAAAGTTCCTTAGAATTCTTACCAGTCTTGAAGTTTCCTCTTGAATACCTTCTGCATAACTCACAAATATCATCATATGCTAATTGAAATACATTACCTGTTCCGATCAGATTCAATATTTCTAAACATTCAGCTTGGATTCCCTTGAGTAGAAGTGTTTTTAAGATCTCCTTCCCTAGTTTCCTCTGTTTGGATCTTTGGAGATTATATTGAAATCGTTCTATGTATTCCTCCAGACTCTCTTCTTCTCCTTGTGTCATTTCGAAGATGTCTTCATTGACCCTGCAATAATCTTGGTACCTTTTCAAGAACACATGTTTCATGTCTTCCCAAGTTTGTATACAATTCCCACCGAGGCTCATGAACCATCGGAGGGCTGTTCCTTTTAGAGTAAGGGGAAATACATTCAACTTTTGATCATTAGCACAATAACCATATCCTCTACAAAGTACTTCAAATTGAAATAAAAATACATCAGGGTCTTCGTTTTCCAAACCGTGAAAATTTGGTAGAACATGTGGGGGAATTCTTTTTGTTGGTGCCACTTCGCTCGAATCTCTGATGGGAAATTCGAAGGTAACAACTTCTCCATCTTTTTCACCTGCCATCTCTTCATTAGATTCTTTGTGTGCTATCTTGAGGATCCTCCTTCGAATGTTCCTGTCAACTTGTTAGTAGAATGGGTGGTGCTCACAACACCACTAAGGAGAATGATAACATTTATGAATCAAAGATTGAAAATGAAATAAAACTGAATGTAAAGACAAAAAAAAAAAAAAAAATAACACTCAAAATAAATTCAATAAACTGAAATGTAATCATGCAACCTACATGCCCTATTTTAACAATGCATCTACAAAAAAATGTCAGATGTACTATTGCACAATTGATAACTTCCCCGGCAACGGCGCCAAAATGTCGCGCCCACTATATGTCAGTTAATTAAAACTTAACATGCAGAGTGCTAAACATAAATTATCAACCCGAGAAAGTCTTTTATTTCAAAGCTATCGTGCAAAATATATGCAAGTACAATTTCTACCTGACATTGTTATCTATTGGTATGCAATCGAAACTATTTGTAAACTAAGTCACAACTGCTTGAAAATAAATCAATACTCAAACCTATTCATAAATAAAACTGTAAATCGAATATACTTCAAACAAGATCTATTCATATGAAACAAGATCTGATTACGTACATCTAAGGAATTGTTATGTTGGCCAACGATTTACCAAATGAATTATCAACACAACGATTATGACAGATCTAATGAATGAAAGCATACAACTATCATAAGCTTAATGAATGAAAGCATAAACAAAATAATAAGCAGATCTAAACAATAACACACTTACAATTAACACTACCAGCATCTGCTCAGGGAAGAGGGCCCTTCCTCCACTGAGCAGATCTGGATCTCCACAATGAAAGTCTACAACTCCAGAATTAAGAAACTGCCAGCATGTATTATCATAATGGAAGAATTACAACAGATCTGGATCAAATCCTACATCATAACATTGTGTTCTCTCCTATCTTGCATCTTCTATCCTGCCTAATCTATCATGCTTAATCTCTATCAATCTATCCCCCTTTCTCAATGAGATTGATTACATATTTATACATAAAATTATCTCATGAAAAATGAAGAACTGAACCCCCAGCTTGTGATCTGCAACAGTTGGAACACGGCCGTAACTGTTGGCAACTTTGGAGCCGGCCGCAACAGCAAATCTGGAAAATACCCTCTCGAAGAACCACCTGCATAGCACAAACCGTAGCTTGTTTGGGAGATTTCCTCGCGAGTCAGGTAAATGAGGATGTTACGCACAAAACCCATATCTCAGATTTTTGAGATTCGTTTCCATCTGTCCGCAAATCAAGATGCGAATCAAGGTGTTCTTATGTGGCATGCGTTTTTGGTTAAGGCTGTAACAGCTGGCTATGAGCGTCCTGTACGTGACAACTCACTCCACAAACCATCATTAGTAAAATTATGCATAATAGTCTTTTAATTCATCAAAGATAAAAGAAAATAATCACTATTAACCACTTGAAACATCAATGGAAGTAGCAGGCTGTTCAACGTGCAGCTACAACAAATGAATGAAAAATGGAATGATAAATGAGAAATAATGGTAAGAAAATGGATGAAAGGTATGCCGGTAAGTGATGAAAAATGGACAATTCCAGGGCCCAACACTATCTCAGCAAGAGTCTTCTCGACTCCGAAACTCGTTATTCACATGTTGAAAAACTGGCTCTGGCAACAGTTTTCGCTGTCCAGAGGTTCCGTCATTACATTCTACACTGCCGGACCACTATTATAGCCGATTTCAATCCAATGTATTATATCCTCACGCGTCAAGTGGTTGGGGGCAAATATTCTCGTTGGATCGTCATCCTTCAAGAGTTTGAGTTGGAATTAGTCAAATCCAAGTCCAAGAATTCTTTGGTCTTTGCTGAGTTGATTTGTACCTTGCCCCGTGCTACCGAGCAATCCGAGTCCATCGATTCCCTTCCTGATGAATCGTTTTTCCTCATTAGCACGTCTGATCCATGGTACGGGGATATTTTATTATATCTCCAAACCCAACGTTTCCGCCCCGATCTCACTTGCGATGAACGTTGACGCATCCGACATCATGCCAAGTACTACCTCATAGTCAACGATACTCTTTATCCACGTGGTGTCGACACCGTTCTTCGACGTTGTTTGAATCTGGATGAGGCGGAATGCATTCTTAATGACTGTCACGCTGGAGCATGTGGTGGTCATCTCTCTAGGATGGCTACAGCCCAGAAAATACTGTAAGCAGGATATTTTTGGCCCTCGATTTTCAAAGACTGCATTGAAACAGTCAAAAAATGTCCACCATGTCAATTCTTTCATAGTAAAACATGCTCGCACCCTGCTCCACTCCATCCTGTTATTTCCGTCGGCCCCTTTTCCAAATGGAGCATAGATTTTATGCACTGTAAGCCCACTTCAGCCGGGGGGCATAGCTATATCATAGTAGCTGTTGACTATTTCACAAAATGGGCTGAAGCGATGCCTACTTATGCAGAGGATGGCAAAACAGCAACACAATTCATATTCAATCACATTATAGCTAGATTTGGTGTCCCACAGTCCATTGTGACCGATCATGGCTCCCACTTCAGGAACCATATGATTGAGGAACTAAGTGCCAAGTTGGGTTTTCGCCATGAAAACTCAACCCCATACTACCCACAAGCCAATGGCCAAGTTGAAGCCATTAACAAAGTTTTGAAACGAATGATTCAGCATATTGTGGGTACTCATAAATCCAACTGGCACTTAGCTCTATTTTTAGCACTATGGGCATACCGAACCTCAGTAAAAATTGCTACTGGGTTTACACCATTCCAACTGGTGTATGGCCTAGAAGCCATTTTACTGATTGAATGTGAAATTCCATCACTTAAGATAGCCATAGAGCTACTTCCCCACACCACTTCCGAAGAGGAATGGTTGCTATACCTAGACAAGCTAGATGAAACCCGCCGCGACACTACTTTAGCCAATGAAGCTCATAAAAAATGCGTCAAAGCTCAGTATGACAAATTCGTTCAACCTCGGATTTTCAATGAAGGTGACCTCGTACTCACATATGATCAAATGCACGATAAACTCGGAAAAGGAAAACTAGAATCTATGTGGTACGACCCCTTTGTTGTAAAACGTGTCTTGGAGAAAGGAGCCTATGAACTCGTCGATTGTGATGGCACGCCATTGGCATGGCCCCGTAATGGGCTATACCTCAAACGCTTCTATGCGTAAGGTTACCCCACACGGGTTACCTTTTGTACATAATGTACTTAGCTTGTTTTCACTCATCTTTTTGGTGTGCGCATGGACCTCATGTATCCATTCTTACTTTGACCTGTGATTTTGTACGCAGATGTCTGCCTACTTTGGATTCGCTGACGGTGAAAGCCAACATACCCGGAACCTCGCTTCTGCAGCATGGGTAATCTATTCTCCCACTGGCGAGTTGATATCTTCAGGAGCCAATTTTTTGGGCCCTGCAACCAACAATATCGCAGAGTACCATGCAGTCATCGGACTCTTGACTGAGGTTTCTTCCCTTGGAATTGACTCCCTATCAGTATTTTTAGATTCCCAACTCGTGGTTTCTCATCTAAATCGTGTTTACACAGTCTGCGATCCTATCCTACTTCATTTATTTCGGAGGGTACGCCTCTTGGAACGATCTTTTAATTTCATTTCATATCAACACGTACCAAGGGAATTCAATTGTATAGCTGATTCATTAGCTAATTACATTTTGGATTGGCATCTTGCCCATACATAAGAACACATCACAAAAATAAACACACAAGTCATTGTAAATAAATAGATCATAAAAATAGGTCCACATGTATATCACTGTATATAAAAGTGTTTTTCCAAATACATAAAGTTTGTGTTTTAAAGACAAAATTTGGGACCTAATCCCATACAAAAATTTGGCTCTCAAAGCCTACATATCATATACATGCCGAAAAAAGATAAAAGCTACCATCTAAGGAGATCTGGGAGATCTATCATGTCCCTCGTCAGATTCCTCATGCTGTTGGTAATAACACACTATAGCTCGAACCACCCTACGAAGAAGTCGGCCAATACGCTTAGGCACACCTACAGTATGCCACTGGAGATGCAAAGGGATGTCATCCACCCTCATAGCAGGGATACCGTGGGTTAAACCCTGCAAATTCCTCTCTATTTCCTGGACCCCTCCCGCTTCATCTTTGTTTTCTTCCTCATCTGGGGCGGCTTGGTGATCAACACCACCTCGGCGTAATGGCGAGTACCCTGCCGGTCTCTGTGGTCCACGATCTGCGACATGCACACGTACATATATTAAATTCTTTTACACATTCTAAAAAACAATAAAAATTATATATTCAAACAAGAAAAAATATATCCATGAAGGTCATACCTGAGTTGTCCCAATCCTCATCTTTCGGCAGTGCCAAGTCTATGTCCTCACGGAAGTCCACCCCAGCATAGGGGTAGTCATCGATCATCACAATCTGTTTCTTGAGCCACGAGAAGAAATCCTCACTGAAATCCAAACGTTGTGGCCCCCCAAGTCATCCTGCGTATTCACTCCATCGAGCCATCCATGGCTCGGTAAGTGGACGGGGGGGCATGGCTATCTGTGGGCGCAATAATGGCACCCTCGCCAAAAAGAAGGTGACTAAGATGCTCCCATACCCAAATTGAAAATTCTCTCCAAGCCTACACTTGTTCACTTTCTCTTTGAGGTTGGTCAACACTGCCTCACACCAGTTGAATACGGTCCCTGCTATACAATCCACCGCAAGATTCATCTGTGTACAGGATGCTTGATGGGGACCCGTGCTCCCTGCTGCACGTGTGATGGTGAACGACACGGTTTTTACGGGAAGTTCTATAATATCTTTGATGACCACCTTGCCTCTTTTCTTCCCCGAACCTTGATGGAAATAACGAGCAATCAAAGCATCTGTGCTTGCCTCCGAGGCCATGAACCCAGTAAAACTCACTCGGGCTCCTCTTTTTGAGAGGCCTGTGAGGAAATAAATATCCTCGATTTCAATCTCGAGGGTGTGTTCTCCCACTCGGAAAGCTTGAATGTCAGGGTCCCACATTTGAATAATGTGGGTGAGAAGTTTTTCCTGCTTACGAATACCTTTGGTCTTGAAGAATTTCAACAAACCGCATTCCCGCAGTGCAGTCACAGTCCTTTGGTCATTTTCGTCCAGCAAGTCATCCGCCTCATGCTCTCTTTCTTTCCAATGGACCATTTTGCTCCAAACAAGTTTCAAACACCTGCAAAAGGTCATAGGAAACATTCAGTAATCATTTAACAACTTGATCTCAGCTGAAAATTTGAGAAAAATGATTTTTTTCATCTTGAAATTCACCTCTATCGCGCCTGGGAGAAATTTGACCGTGCGGTACTGCACAGTACCACGCCCCTATTTAAAATTACAGCGCGGTACTGTTGCACAGTACCGCGCTTCCCGATATAGCTCCTACGCGGTACTGTGAAGGGCGAAAATTGCCTAAAAGGGCTTGCCCAAAAAATTATTTTTTCCTACTGAAAACAAGTTATTCATACATGAAATGAAAGAGGGGCTTGAAAGCTCTTACCTGACGCAGACGGTTGTTTAAATGGTGCCCCGAATCTCTAGATATGAACTCTTCAAGTTTTTGCTCCTCAAATGGGTAAAATCTCCTCTTTTGGTAAATGCACAAGTGAAATGGTAACTTTCCATATTTACCCATCCTTTATATAGCTCTTTCACTTATTTTTTACTCATTATTTTATCTGGTTAAAATAAAACCCATTTCACATTACTAATATCTAGTTTCATGAGCATTTGTTGGCAGGATCTCCTTTAAAAAATATTCACATTGGCGTTCATTTATTGTTTGACCTTCATTTAGAGCCTACTTTATCTTTTTCGTGCTCTGGATTAAAACTTGAAAAATATTCCAAGCGCTTTTACACCCATGTCGTGCTTGTCAAACTTAAGTAAATGGTGTCGAGCTTGGTCAGCTTTACTCATGCTCGTTAAACGATGAGGAAAGTATTATCCTGGTTGTATTTTATTCTCTTTTCGGACCAAAATAATTAAAAATTATGAAAAAGACCATTGGAGTCCATAGTTAAGCTCTTTTCAGACTCCCTAAAATTGAAAAGATTTCCAAGTGATCTCTTTCACACTTGTAAAAGTATTTGAAAGGTCGTCTATTCGGTGATAGGTTACCCCTTTTTCGGCCCGTCTAGACTATTTACGAGAAAGGTATACCTCGGTCAATTTTTGGCTGGGAGAGTTATCTCGGGAATTGTTTTACACTTTTTCGGGATCGAGGGACTAAATTTATGAAAAAGTACACTTTGGAGCCTCCTTTAAGTTTTTCAGGCTCTCTAAATGTGAAAAACTACCGAGTTTTCCTTCCTTGGACTCGATAAAATTTAACATCAAAGGACCCACTTTGGGACGAACCCCTCCTTTCTCAGGTTCGTAAAACATGTGAGATTGGACTCATCTATGAGATGAGCTATACCGAGCATCTATTATCCTCTTCAAGCTCGAAAAAACAACAAAGAGGTACTCGTCTATCATGTCGGGGGAATATGGGGAACAAGTCAAGTTTTTTTTGGCAGCTTGTCAGTCGTTACCTTTGAACATGGCATGCGTCTGTCCCTTGTCTATTTTGGGTATCTATTTTTCACTGAGTTACGGTCATCATCCTGAGTCGTCTCTCTAGCCATGAGCCTACTCATTCAATGTCTATCCTCTGCTATCAATAATCCCTGCTGCCAAGTCCTGTTACATGCCGTTATATGTTCAAAGGGTTGCATTGTTCAGAATCATTCATTGTGTCAGACCTCCACTGTGTCAGTACATACTCCATTGTTTCATCATCCTATACTATCTTTCGTTCTGATTTCGTGTCGATGATGTGGGAATCATTATGGCCCACCTTCGACGAGTCTATTCCCGTCGACGCCAAATCACTATCCAGGAATTAGACTTAGGAATCAACCATTAGTACCTTGGTACCTGCATGCCTCAATGGCAGGTTTCCTCGTGTTCGACAGTAGGTTTACATCATTGACCTATGATCGAACGATCTCTCGAATGCTCGACATCAACTCATCTATTCGCATTTCATTGAGATGTACTTTATATACCTTGGGGATCATCGTCATCATTGGTGGTTTCCCTCGCATTTGTTAACGGTTCACATCATTGACCGGTAATCAAATGGTTTCTACCATGTTCGACTTCAACAATTTGTAATCACATGGTTAGATTCGTACCGTTTGCGATTGGGTAGAAAACCTTGGGCGCACCTTTGTATCTTGATTGCATCCAGGTTGCGATGGAGATGTCCTTTGTATTGTCACACAGATCCACTTTTTGTATTGGTCGTGGCTATGTCATTACTGTCTCATGGATCTACGATTGTTCATAGTAGCCATGATTTGTCCACAGTCTATATCATCTCAGTAGTCATGGATCTACAATGTATTGGTCGGCAGCCATGCGTTGAGTCATTTGTTTCCGAGCATGGGGATGCCCGCCTCGGTGGTATATCTAACATTTTGTTTCTGTTTCATCTCCTTGTTGCTCTCCTCAATGCTATCTCTGCACAGTATTTGTAAAGTACTTTGGCCATAAGTCCCTTCTGACCTCACACTTTAGGGGGCATCTGTTATACCTCTATGTTTCACAGTGTCACATCTTCACCATAAAAATAGTTGACGACACTTCCCCTACTGCTTAAAACACCCAAAAGAGAAAAATGATGAGTGATCCTTGAAGACAAACCTATCGTGTCAAGAATCAACCTAGTTGAGACTTCATATACCTACACTACCACGCCTTTCCCCATCTTAAGTGCGCGGTAGTCCACACTACCGCGCTATGCTCTTTCTCTGCCACGCGGTACTACCGCGTTATGCTCTGTTGGAGAGGCGCGGTACACCTTTTTTAGCCTTTTTGCCATGGCTTGTGGGATCTTGATTTTTGAGATATTTTTGAGGATTGGTGTCCCTGATTCGATCCTAACTCACTTTCTGTGATTAGTAGGCCTGATCCACTAAACTCTCCCAAGATCCACCCTTCTCTCTTGTTGGTTAACCCTACCACACACTATAAAAGAGAGGCATTCCATGAGCAAAGGGGAGGACTCTTGGAGACATCAAACTTATGATCTTGAATCTTTGTAGAGATAGCTAGAGGAGGAAGCATTTGGAGCTGGAGGATTGGCTTGGATATCAAGCAACCTTTGTAAGCACTCTTCAAGTTTGTAATAAAAGATAACTTGTCTTGTTTTTCCCATTTCATGTGCATTGTATAAATCTTTGATATGAAATGTATCTAGTTTAGATTTGAAATTAATATTTGCTTCAAGGTATTTGGAAGCTTGCATGCTTGTTCTTTGTTTGATTTCAATAGGTTCTACATTGGAGCTTTGGGATCAAGAGCTAGAAGCGGGACAAACGTCGAATTGGAAGGTGAGTTATGTCTTTCATCTCTTCTGAATGCATTTAATCTTGTTGTGAAGATTAGTTCAAGAACTCAAGGTAGAATTTGTTTCCTTTTTGTCTTAGTATAGAGTTAGTGCATCCTGCTTTATCCTAAGAGAATTTCTACCTATCCGTAGGGAGAAATTTCTACAACAACCACTATAGCCCCCAGGTGACAAGTAAAATGGTAAAAATCACTAGTAAATGACTTTTTACTCCCTTAAAGCGTTCTTAGGGTGACCTTTGGCCCTCCATTTTCCCCGAAACGCCTCGATGTGTCCTTTCACTTACCTTTGGAAGGACTGTATATTGAGCACATATGGCATATGGAAGGGAGGACAAAGAGAGAGCAAGATAACTCTAGTGGATTTTTGCCGCATCTTGAGTCTACACTCATTGATCCTTGTTGTTGTGAACCTCTTATGTTCACCTTTCAAACTCCTATCATAGTTTGAGTTTTCCATTGCATGGAGGATTGAAGTGGTGGAGGCACAAGTGGAGAGACCCATTTCTTGGTTCAGATTGGTTGCCGACAAAAGGTCGTATCACATTGTACTTCTTGTTATGTATTAATAGAAACACTCATATTCTTGTCCATTAATGTTGTGAATGTTGTTTATATTACATTGGGTTTCATTTACTTATGATATCACGAACCATTGTTATTAATGATGTTAATGTCTTTCATATATTATATGTGCTTTTTGTATATTGGCTGTCAAGACTAATTTGCAGGTTCAAGTGCATGAATTGAAAGATCCAACAGGGATCTACACCGAACGTCTGGATCGAGGTTGGTTATATTCTTCATTATCTTAGCATTGTCATTTATATAGCATAGCATTATGAATTGAGTTAATTTATGGTAGTCAGTTGTCTGTTGTGGTCTACCCCAAGCCATAGGAAGTTTTCTCCGTAACATCCACTAGGGTGCATTAGTAGATAAGGTTGGTGGAGAGGAGACGTGAGGAAGAAGTCAAAGAGAAAGCACATGAATCTAGAAAATCAGGAAAAAGAAAGAAAAGAAGAGCAAATCAGGAAAAGAAACATAAAGCAGAAAGCAACACAAAATCATAAAAGCAGGAAAGTCAGAAAAGCAGGAAAGTTCAGAAAAAGAAAAAAAAGAAGAAAATCCAAAGCAAAGCAATCAGAAAAGGAAAAAGGAGGAAAGCAAAGAAAAAGGAAAGGAAGGAAAGCTAACTTTCCTTATCCACTCAAGGAGGGCGCATTAGCCATGAATACTTGCTCCACAAGTCACCCAGTCTCTATAAATAAACCATTTTGCACCACATTCACATCTTTTGTTAGTTTGAGAATTGGTATGAGAGCATTTTTGCCTTAGAGACTTGGGAGATGTGCCCCTGGTCAAGTTTGAGAGATGTGCCCCAGCTTTCTGTGAGAGGATTATGGTATTCATCCATTGTCATTGATTTTATTTGAAGGTCCTGTAGCTGAACCAAGGCTGGGTCTAATTTCAGAAATCTCCAAAAATTCTATGGTTCGAATCTCAGAGCCTTTCATTGATTTCTAGTGCTATATTGTTCAGTAAGAGTGGAGAGAAGATTTTGTAATTATTGGAGGAGTATATTGGATCAATTATGATGTATTAAAAATGAATTTAATCCTATGATATTATTCATATCAATTAAATTTACAGAAATCATATTTCTTCTCATATTTCTCCACCGCTTCTAGATTTAGCTAGAATTTGACTAGTTTCCAGTGTGCATTTAATAAATGAAGGAGTATGAATCGAAATGAAGTAATTCTTGTTTCTGGAGTTAATTAATATTTCATATGTCATGATACAATTCTCATATCAGAAATTTGTGAGCCTCTGATTACTGTTTGGGAGCCCTGAATTCGCACTAGTTATGCAATCCTGGAAGGCAATTTTACTAGTCTTTTTGTGAGAATTGCTCAGAAATTCATATAAATTTCTGGAATTTTATTTTACTGTGTAATGACTATAATTGAATGATATTTAACCTCTGTGAGTCATAAAAAACCATCCCCAGCCTCCAGATAAATTTCACACCCATACTAGTCTGCATATGTTGAGGGGACTAGGAGCGTTGGAGTAACTTGTAGCTTTGATACTCTTGAAACATAAATGATATCAGTACTTTGTGAATAGGTATCATTCAACATCATAGCCTTCCTTCCACCCAAATCGCTTGTTCTAGTCCACCCTCAGTCAATCTAGCTCTTACAAACACTGTTTTAATTCATTCTGTGAAATTTAGATTTTTTGTATCACTAATCTGAGTTGGTACATTACAGAGGAAAACATACCCAGATAGGGACATCAACTAGCACATCCAGATCAAGTTTAAATTCAAGATTGTAGCTGTTATAGGTCAAATCTACACTTCTCCGTCTGTGATCACATTGCTTTGTTGATCACACAAAAGGACACTATGGATTGAAGAGCTAGGTTGACTTGGATGAGTTATTGTTGAAACTACACTCTTCAGCTGAAAAAATTATTTTTTCTACAGTTTTCATGACATGTGCGCTATTATTGCCACAATGATCCAACGTTCTAAACGCTACTCTTCTTGAGGACAACCAGTGCACATCCTTCAAATGTTGCAAACATTGGTTGTAAAGTGCAAAAGTTGCTTACTATGCGCTACTCTAGTTGTATGAAACCTGCGCACATCTCAAGATGAAATGAAAAAATATATTAAGATTACAAATTGGGATTAGCTGAAGTTGGTTCTGCAACTTCCCCAACCTCCCAATTCAACCACCTCTCGAATTCAACTGCCTACCTTGTCCCATAAATACAAGGGGGAGCCATGAGAGAGGGACCTAGAATAAATGTTTTAACTGCTTTTACGCTGGAGGAATTCCCAAGTCATTGTGAAGAGTAGGAGCCCAGGACTTGGTTGCAGAAGTGTCTGGACAGATCAGGTATATCTGTACTTATCTACATTTCTTTGACAATAAAAGGTGGAAATACCCTTCCCGTCCCAAAATGAATGTCTATTTGATTGAATGCTTATTTGGTTAAATATCTGATTGTACTTGATGTTAAGTTGTTTTTTATTTCATCATATTTATTACAGTAAATATACACTGAGGAAGGATAACTGTGTGTTGTAGTTTCATCATAGCGGAAGATCAAGCGAAAGCTAGGACCAACCATCGTTAAAAAGGTACAACTTTCGATATCTTAACCTGTTTCCATTTGTAGTAACTAATGCAAGACAATGAATGTATTTACCTGTCACCCCACCCAAGTTGGTAGTGTCGTCTCCCCACTATAAGGTATTTTTCCTGCACAACAGTAGCAGTTTAGGTACATACCTCGATTACTGAAGAAATAGGGACCTCCATGGAAGATTAGGTCTCTATCTTATTTAGTTTCAAAGAGGAAATTGTAATAGCCTATGCCGCAAAAGTAATGCCTCATTCTACCTTTTATTAAGATCTACCAGTTCTTTTGTACCCAAATTTTCATTGATCGAGGGGATGGCTACATGCTTGTGAATTGACCGATGAGTTTGCATTTGATGAGGGATAGCACCATCTAATAAGACAGAGCAATCGATATTTCAACTTCTTGAGTATTTTCAAGTTTTTTCACAAATTTCGTTGGTGGAGGCCTAATGCCAGAAGAGGATAGGGAATCAATTAAGGAGCGGAAGGTCAATTCATTGAGAGATGGAGGAGGATGCTAGTTGGAGGGGGAGGCTGCCATGGGGAGCATGGGAGTGAGGCAAAGGGCTAGGGTACAATAGAAGAATACACTTCTATGTAAATTAAAATGTGAGAATGTTAATATAAAATTATCTTACTGTTGATTGATTGAACCTCCATTTTTTATTATTAACAAAGGATTAAACAATAAAAATAAATAAAATAAATCTAGTATTTTATTTACTATGGTTTGTTGTTTTGTTTGTTGTTATATTAATCAATCGTACAACCTATATGTGAGAGAATGTGTAAGCTATGATAGAGATTGAAATTGATACACCCAATACTCTCTAGAGGCCTTCTGGAACTTATATTTCCATGTTTATTAGACACAAAACGTGGAGAAAGGTATTAATATCGCCATTCAGAAGCCTTTACTGTCCAATTCTATCGTATAAATATTAAACAGACCAACCAAATTTTTAGTGTTTCATTAGTAATTTATGTGGATTTAGGTGATCAATAACCACCTTGCAACAAGTATTTAATGTTGTTTTTGTCAGGTTCTGAACTGTTGGATTGATGGATTGTTCACATCCAAAGGTTCAGAACCCCGCAACAATAGCATTAAATGCTCTGTTGCTCAATCCAATGATCTAGAACCCCGTAGCAGCAACATTAAATGCTCTACTGCGGGGTGGTTATTGATTTCCATGGATTCATATGTTCTTTGTTATTTTAGTTTGTAGAGACAACTTGCAATTATGATCTGCAATATGTGTAGACTGCGTTGATTCATCTGTGAGCTTGGTGAGAATTTTTGGGGGTAAAAGAGAAAGATGGTGGTTACAAGTGCATGTGGTAGTTGTGTTCTTTTTCATAATTTGGAGAAGGATATAAGATTCAAGGTTCAAAAGGTTGAGGTTTAACACATAAGAGATTTCTTAGTAGCGGGTTTTCTTACTTGAAGAAAAAACAATTTCTCAAATTGATGGTCTAATATCATGTGTTTTTTGCGTGCATTGTTTCTTATCTAGCTACAACAGACATGTCTACTATGTGATTTAGCTTAAGTGTTTTCCTTTATGTATAAGCGACCTTGCAACATTCTCCTCTTTCAGGGAAACCACATTTCAAAGCCAAGTTTGACCAATTTTAGTTGTTTTGGGATACAATAGGATTAACTGCTTGGTCCCTAGATTTTCATTTCACTGCATGGATATGGCCATTTTCTATTTTCTCTATGAATATTAAATTCGAACTAACTTGAAGAGAATTCCATTCCTATCTATGGAGATTATTATTTCTTTAATTTGTATTTCCCTTTCAGTCATGCAACTAGTTAGCATATGCTATTGTTTAGTTTGATTTCTCCACATATGCGACATCTTTAATGAATAGCACAAATCGAGGTACCTTTTAAACACTTCCATATCATGGGGTGATAATCAGTAGTTGGTTATTTTCTTGAGACTGTATAGAGTGTCCGATCTAACCTCAATGCTCGAGACTCTTGAGTCTCGAAACTAACCTCTTACCTATTGGATGTAATGTCGAACTGATAGGCTAGATAGTTGGGATTGGGTTGATGTGTATTTACTAAATTTGGAAGTGAGTTATTTGAGATCCAGAGTTATAGGATCTAAGATTTGGTTTGTTAGAGATGACTTCAAGTATTTATTGTAATCATTTCTCATGAGTTAATTGAATTGGTCTTGTGCCATTCTTGTATGTGTGAGAGAGCCTTTGTGCTCTACAATCTACCTCCGATATATTTGAGTTGGTATCAGAGCTCAGTGAGAGGTTGGTCTGCTGAACAACGTTGTATGCTGTGTGAAGGAGTGATCGCCATCAGTTTGATTTGGTGGCAAGGTTTATTTTTTGGTTCGCTTGTGTGGAGTACACTAGTACAAAATGAGAGATAAGTGACCAGGTGACCAAAACATTTGGTCGCCATAGCTTTTTCAAGGGATAAATAACCAAAATTGAGAAATTTTAATTGAACTGACTAAAAATGACCAAGATAAATGACCAATTTGGTCATGGGATAAGAACTAAACTAAAAATGACCAATTTGGCCAGGAGATAGGAACTAAACTAAAAATTACCACATAACAATTGGTCATTTATGTGGTCATTTTTAGTTGTGTCATTCTGGAAGTGGAAAATTATAATTTTGATAATGAATTTGTACAATTTACTAAATTTTAACACTATAGACGGATTCAGAGACCCCCTATTTGAATCCATCTACAATATTAAAATTTAGTAAATTGTAACATTAATAGTATACAACTTGGATTATTTTTCAATACATGTCTTCTAAGGGATCATTTCTTTGAGGTCATCCCGATACCTCTTGTGTTAGATGATAGGAGAATCATTGAGATGCTCATTTAGGGGTTTCTCTACTAATTAGTGCCTTGGGTGTGGTGAGTTGATATCTAGATAATACATCATGTCTTGCATATAGTTTATCAAGTGATAGATGAGTTCTTCTACGTGTGGTTGAGTTGAGTCTTAGATATTTTTCATCTTTCCCTTTTGGAATTGTCATGTCCTGAAGTTAGTGTCACTCCATTCAGCTTGTTGTACTGGTTGTGTTCATATTTTGTTTAAACAAAACCATCATCGTTTGACCATCTTGGCAGTATATTAAAGTTTTGACAAGTTCATGTATTTTGTTTCATGTTAGCTAAAAATGGTCAATTTCACAACCTCCATTAATTCTCCATATGAATTCATTCACCATGGTTCTCTTTTCACCTGAGTTTTAAAATCTTTAAAGACCCCCTGGGTCCCTCCCTTACAAGAAATAGCCAATATCTTCCATTTTGAAGAAAAAATAATTCCTCCCTTTTTGTAAAAATCCCTTTGTTCCCATATCCTTGAATAGTAATAATAATAATAATAATAATACCCCCATAATCCCTAATCCCTTCTCCTTCCACATATAAAATAATTAAATTATCAAAAATACCCCCATAATATTCCACCTTCCTTGGAGTTGCAAAATATCAGTGGAGCTAACAATGTAGGAAGAAGTGTGATAAATGACGACAGATAGAGGGCAACGAAGGCTCTAGTCTACTAGGAACAAGACCATTTATAGAACAAGCATGTTCTCTCTGATTCGGTTCTAGCATATCACAAAGGCTTTAGCGGAAGCTTAATACTCATGAGGAAGTACATAGATTCCTTAACTTTATGGTTCATATTTTTTGCAAGTTCAAGCACTTGAAATTTGTTACTACTTTGTCGACTCTTGATCTTAGTGTTAGTGCGGATATGCATTTTGTTTGCCTAACTTGTGTTGATGGTAAGCATGCATAGCAGTGAATTTTTAGTGAAAACTGTGGAATGTGATTGCTTTTCATATTTATACCTAGTATCTTTATAAACTTACCCAAAAAATAAAAATAAAAATGCTTGAAAATATATATATATATAGTTTTTATATTACAATATATAACTCAACATACAATATTACTACATACAATTCCTATATATAAAAACATAAAAAACTATATTATTAAAAAATTTAACATACAAAACATAGAAATTAAACAATATCTAATATAATAATAAAACAATGTATAAATAATAATAACATATTATAACTAAATATTATAATATATTTAATATTAACAAATAAAAAAAATCAAAATCAAAGCAAACACGATGAAACGGGAATGGATTGACAAAAAAATAAAAAGCAAAACAAACACAATGAAACAGGAATGGATGGACATTAGAGGGAGGGGTATATCAATGAAAAATTTGGTTGGGGTTCTCCTAAATGAATTGAAGATGCAGAGATTGAAATTAATTAGAAGCTAAGAATACGAGCTGGTCGGAGAGAAGCATTGGAGAATGGATCGTGACCTGCTCATCAAGGTTTTCAATCCTTAACCCAATTTCACCATTTTTTCTTTCGGCATTTGCATAGTTTTCTTAGGGTTTTCATTTTTTCATTGAAGAGGGGTTTTGTATTTTACAGGGTTATGGAAAGATGGGTTCGATTTTTTTAATTATTGGATTATACCACAGAAGAGTTGTTCTTTCAGAAATTGCAGAGTTTTCTTAGGGTTTTCATTTTTTGGTTGAAGAGGGTTTTGTCTAATTCCCCAATCCCTTCAATACACAGTTTGCTTTATGTTTCGCTTTCAATATGCAATTCGCTTCATGTTCCGCTTTCAATACGTAGTTCGCAGTTTGCTTTCAATACGCAGTTTGCTTTCTCTCATAATTCCCCAATCCCTTCAATACGTAGTTCGCTTTTGCTTTTTGGTTCGCTTTCAGCATTGTAACCATGAATGGCATCAATGTGAGATAGGGAATATCGTCAATGTGCCCCTCGGAGCCTAGAATTGTTTCTCGCTAACTGTTATTAGACTATGGAAAAAAAGAATCACATCTCACATCTAGATTACTATATTCACATCTAGCTTTCCAGTTCAGTTGTGATAAATTTCCTTTTGTTTATGGTGGAGAGATGTCCATCGTCCAATCCTATTGTAGCATGATTTATTTCTTGGATTGTTGTTTTTTCATTTTTTCATAAAATCCTTGCCAATATTTTTGTGTAATCTAGATGTTTTTTGTCATGCATAGGCCAGCCTCGCCATCAGAAGGGAATTCAAAGCCTAAGGTCATACAGCAAGAACATGCTGAAATAGTTTCTTTTAACAAGGACTTCAACATGACGATTTTGAAGGGCTTGGAAATAGTTTCAGGAAGCTAGGTTTTTGCATGGTATATGTATTGGCTCTACTATGTGATTGGGCTATTGGTGGTATAGATATGGAGAAGATAATATTGGAATCTTTCACAGCAAAGGGTCGTATCATCCATTATTATTCACTCAGGGAAAGAACTTTGTTGATGAACTCTGCAGATATAGAAAGAACGAATAAAAACCTTTAGTCAAGGATGTTGGATTTTAGTTGGGATGTGCACATTCAAGAAATTGTTTACCGGTGAGTTTCACCGAACTTTCGAGGAGAAAGGTCACCATGTTGTGCCTGAAAAAAATGCTTTACTCGCCTTTCTGATTCCTATTATAAATATTGGAAATGGTTCTATTGTAACGAATCAAGATGCTCAAGAGTGTTTCTCTCCCGATGGTCACACATATTTGAAGATCCTCAAGATTGTTAAAGTAAAGGTAATGTTTACAAGTGCCCCTTTAGGTAGTCTGATCATACAAGTTGGAGAGGTGGCACAAATTTTTTCAGGTGGGAAGCTACGTGCCACAACTCATTGTGGTTGCATACCTTCTGAAAGACCAAATAATCCGAGAAACGTTTGTGCTTTTATTCCAACCATCATGGAATAAGTCTCTTTTCTTGTTTTCTTTACATCTGTTCCATTTTGAGTTATCATGTTTTTTTATATCCCTTTGTATAAGGCGCTCTACACACTTTTTAGCTCTTGTAATTATATATGTGATTATGCAAAACTACTCTGTGTCTTTGTAGCTCTACGTGTTAGCAGTAGGAGTGTGCTCTCCCTATGATTAGGCCCCTCCCTATGTCAACCTACAAATTTGAATAAGGGGATCCCTGGTATCATCAACGGGTGGCTATCTATTGGCCTATCGATTGGGACCTCTTGCAGCTGGCTCCAGCTGTCTCGTTGCTCCGGCGACCCTTGCTATCCTTGAGTTCAGCTCATCTCATTGATCGTGCTCATATTTTTTTTTTCCAAATTATGAGTCTGTTAATTGACCCTCTCACCAATCAGTAAAACTTTTGGCAATTTAAATCCTTTGGTCTTGATAGTGAAATCTATAAAATTTGAGTCCTCCAAGAAATCGTCATTGGCACCCGCCCATGAATATCATCCTCACGCTTATGCTCACAAAGTTAAAAAATTCCCCCTTGGTGCCCCTAGTTATGAAAATCCCAATGTCTCCTTTTTTAATAACAAAATAATCCTCCCTCCCAATTTAATTCTCTTGAAATTTATAAATTAAAAAATAAAATAAAAAGATTATAATAATACTAATAATAATCCACTTTGCAAATTTTTACCTAATTCAATATGGTTTTACTATATAATTGTTATCTTGCAATTTTTAAATTAAAAAAATAAAAAATAAAATATTATAATAATAATAATCCGCTTTGCTGTCTCTTCGGAGACATCCGATAAAATTGGAACGATACAGAGAAGATTAGCATGGCCCCTGCGCAAGGATGACACGCACAAATCGAGAAATGGTCCAAATTTTATCCAAGGAAAAATAATAATCCGCTTTGCATCTTTTTACCAAATTCAATATGTTTTTAGTATATAATAATTAATATAATATGTTTTTCATATATAAATATATTATAGTTAAACATTATATAATATATTAATATTAAACAATTAAATTTACATGGAGGGAAAGGATTTGGGTGAAATAAATATTAGGAATGGAGGGAAAGGAATTGAGAAAAATAAAAGTTTCTGAAAGAAATTGGGGAGTTTTGCTATACTTCAACGGAAGTTGCAGGGGTTTGTGCCAGGTTTGAGAGTGTTTTTATCATAAGTTGAGAAGCATCAAAACCTTAAGGATTAACGATTCAAGTAGAACCCTAGCTACAATTTTCTTGTTTTAATAGTAACCCTAGACACTCCAGGTACTTGAATAGAAGCTGTAGATAAAAAAGATGGAGACCAGCAGTAGATCGAAAGGATGAATATTTGAGATCATTCACCTACATGTACTATAATTTGCTAATACTGTAATAAAATACAAAACATTTTTCTTGTTTTGAGATGTGGTTTGATTTTGGTTATGGTTTGTCATGGATTGATGACATCTTTGGGTTTTTGGTTTGTTGGGCACTATTAATCGCAAAGTGAAGTGGGAAACTTGCTCTGCTATCATGGCAGAGTGCCCTGGTCACTTTGGGAACCTAGAGCTAGCCAACCCTATGTACCATATTGGCTTTATGATATCTCTGAATCCCCTAAATGTGGAAGGTTCAAGTACCAAGGGAAGGGTTCTTTCTTTCAGCATTAAATATCGTGGGACCTATCAGGGTAAGGGCATGTATGTGCTTATTGAACATTGTTGGGTTCATCCTATCAGGATACAGGTCTGGATAATGGAGACAGAGCGGTACCGATCGAAGTTGAAACCTCATTTGATCAAGCAAGAAGTGCCCTACCCGTTCAAGTTTAAAGACATAAGAATCCCTCCCTTAAAAAGCACCGTGAGTTAGTACTACGCTTTCGCTTTGGTGTTGTAGCTCTCGAAAGAGCCTTCATACAGAAGTAAGAATAAGGCGCAGTCTTTACTAGTTTTAGTCTACGCATTACCTGACAAGATGCGCTCGATCCCGGAGGGAGGCTCACCTTATGAAGGTGTTTCCATAGCCACCATGACCTTTAAATCTGTCGCGATTATATTCATTATTCTTTCTACGATAGCCATCGTGGTGTTGTTGTTCATCACGGTTGACGACCTGTGTCTGGTACACCATCTGGTATTTATTCTAGTTTCTTCGATTTAGTATGCAGTCTGCGGTGCAATGTGATGGATCTTCGCATATAGCACACCATTTTTTATTTTTGAGGTTGTATGGACAGTGAGCAGTAAAAAATGATTGGTGATGCTTTGGCAGATCTCATCATAGCACAAAGTGAAGGAATCCCTCTTTTACCCCCAACGAAAAGAAATCAACGAGAACGAAAATTACATATATAAAGTATCACTTGACCTTCAATGAATGTAACCACCTTGTTCCTAGTCATTTGAGGAGATGGAATGGTAGCAAGAAAAACAAGGAGAAACATTCCAAAAAGAGAGACACGTTATAACATATATAAAGTGATCTACCAGAAGGAAGATTGTTCTTTCAATTCTTCATTGCGTCTCTTTCAATTGCTCGCGCATTCTCGCAGATGAGGTAATCCAGATTCATTTGATGACAGTGAATAGAGTTTACTATGAACTTAGTTCATGGTCTATAAGAAGTTTAGTGTTATTTGTTCAGAATGCAGCAATATCACTTTCAATGGCAATGTGTGTTTCTAGTTAAATAGTTTAGTCGTTGGGGTAGAATTATGAGTGTCTCATTACATTCCTCTCATTTAACATGATTGGTACAGCATGTTTCCCAGATCAACACATGAAACATTTTCCACCAAGCTATTCCAAAGATTCAAAAATCATAGTCGTTTCAGGAAACCAAAGCTTGCTCTTACGTATTTCACAATTTGTCGTTATGCTAGTGAGGTATGCAAAGATTGGCTTTTAGGTTTTCTGTCTCATTAAAATCTCTGCACTTTGTAACATTTTCCTTGTTGATTTCTTGTTTTAGATATTGTGAATTGCTGCAATACTGTCTGAATTGTTGTATACATTGTGCAGGTAACCTATCAAACATATCTTTTTCTCAAAAAAAAATAGGGACTACATCATCATTGAACACCATTCATTATTGTCATCCTAAAAGTGCCCTTTTATTGCTGGTCTTTTTCCTCCTTCACCTGAGGATACTTTGAAGTCTTCTTACAAATTTTCCTCAGTTGCCACACAGTTTAAGGTACATATTATATTCCATGTCAGCTGACAAGGCCTACTGATGTACTTTCTCTATTTATTTTGTCTGAATTTTGGAATGCTAAGATGAGGTTTCTACTGCATTGTGGCTTCGTTACTTTACTTCGAATATATCATATAAAAATCAAATATTTATTGCATTTAATTCCTTTGTTTCTCTTCGTGCCAAACTATTTGTCATGTCCCAAATTTGGTATTGGGTCACAATGGCCTAATCACATTGGCCCTATTCATTAGAGTTTGTCAAATTGATGCTAAAGGTCAAATAATTGCCAAGGAGGAAAATTACTAGTTTCCTAGGTTTGGGGTGGAAGCTTTGGGATTTGGAATAATGGGGATAATAAATCATGTTTGAACATTAGAATGGAATAAATATTTAATAAAGGAGCTAAATAAATATATACAAGTGAAAATCAAAGTGGCATTTCATCATGAAGACACATGGAGGAAGTGGGACCCACATATGGCTAAATTTCCCCACTACACTTGGCATCATTCTCTCACCAATTCGAATTCAAGGTGAATGGTAACATAATTGGGGGAGTCCAAAAGGTATTATTCATTGCATGAATCATCCAAGGTAGAAATATAGAGGAAGAGGCAATTTGGAGCTAGTGAGACACTTGGACTAGATTCCCTAGCTCTATGACAACAATGATGAAGATGCTATGACACCTATGACACAAATCAGACCTGAAGGCTTACATATGACATATATGACATGTCAGGGCTAAAAATAGACTCCAAGAGGGCGCTCAAGGGTGTTAGGGCAGATAAGATGCTTCCACATGTGATTTGGTGGAAGTGGGAGACTAGGAATTGTTGTACAAGTGGCGTTCTTTGGAATCTCTTCCCAACATGAGTTGGCATGAGTCTCTTGGAAGGAATTCGACCCATGGAGGACATTAGAAGTTTATAAATGTCAATAAAAAAGAATGAAACCAACTTTTGATCATTTGTAGAATTTGCAATTGCAATTGTGAAGAGGGAGAGCTAGTGGATGACTAGTTTCTTGCCTTAGCCAATTTTGAGGGTGAAAGATTCCCATCCAAGTTGGCAATTGGAAAGGCCATTCAGACCTTTCATTTGGAGATTTAATGGAGTCTTTATTTTCAGGTGTAAGCTATAGGGAAGCTCATGGTTTCTTCTATTGCAGCTCGCTCCTTCAACCATTTCCAGTTTTGATGGCATATTCTTGATCCTTGAGGGAGGGCGTTTTTGGTGAGCTATTGTACTCTTTGGGGGAGATTCTAATGCCCCATTTATTTTTTAATATGAATTAAATACTCTTTTATTCATATCCAAAAAGTTTCAGGTCGAAATTCCAAGTAGAAATGTATAAATCTCATTTTTAATGGAAGAACAATGCCATTTCCCCACTACCTTGTTGTGAGCCAATGTATTGATGAAGATTTCGAATGAATGGATGATTCTCTGATATATTTGTGATAAATATACTTCCATGGATGTCTTATACAAGTTTCATGTACTGTACTTGATCATTTGAAGCATTTTTACTCAGTTTAATTGCATTGGGAGAAGAAATAGTGTCATTTTCCCAAGGGTCGAATTGAGGATTTTTGCAGTTGAATGGGAGAGGGTGAGAACAGTTGTAATAAACCATTAATGGTGCATATGATACCTTAATAACATACTTAACACATTACATACCTCTGTTCATAAATTTGAGTGGGTTTGGAGGCATTTGGGAAGCCATTTTCAGTACTTACCTTAGGGGGATTTGAACCCCAAATTACTAGTAAAATTGCATACTTGGTCCAGAATCTTAAGAGAGTTTGCAGAGGTATTTTGGTGGCCATATGTTATCCCTGAACATCATATTCAATTCCTAATATCATTCATAAACCTTCCTTGAATATTTGAAGGCATTTGGAGTCAATTTGAGACCTAGAGACCAATACTAGTCAAAGGGAAATCACTAGTAAAGTTACCTACATTGACCAGAATTGAAAGAGTATTTGCAGAAGTGTTTTAAAGGTACAAAGGCATCCATGAAACACATATTTATGTTCTAATATCGTTCATATACCTTCTCAGAAGATTTGGGATCATTTGGGGAAAATTTGGGACCTAGAGATCGAAACTAGTCAAAGGTCGAACCAAGGAAAAAAGTGGAAAATTGCAATTTTAATAAAATTCCTAATTAGGGACATTACAGTGGTATCAAAGCATGGTACTTGCACCTGTGGATTAGGTACATACATTCAAGAATAATAGGCATCCATGTCTTACTATTATGATGAATCCTATGAGTACAATTCTTATGAGGAATATGCAGATGCTTATGAGCAATATGAAGCAGAATGTGAATGGTACTAGGAAGAGATGCCATCATGCAACACTTCTTACAATTTCAAGAGAAATGAAGATTATTCTGATGACTTTAAATCTGATGAATATGAGCGTGTCACACCAACCAAGGATAATTCTATGAGTGATTTCCAAAGATGGAGAGCAAAATATAAAACCTTTCCCCAACAATATCAAAAATATCAAGAATATCTTGCTTTTAGCAAAAATACACAAAATGCCATGTCTTTTGAGTACTTTGCTGAAAATGTTTTTGAAAATAGGCCCAAACATGAAGATGTGGAGTTAGTAAAGAAAGGTTTATGCCCTTCTTGTAAAAAACCTTGGAGCGAGTATCATATATGTGTGCATGAAATGATGTCCTCCTTGAGGAGAGCTTTTGAGATTTATTCAAGAAGAGATTCCAAATATACTGATCCTAAGGAAAACAAGGGGAAAAATGCATCAGCTTGCTTGAAGGAGAAAAATGAAGAGACATCACAAGAGCATGAAGAAGATTCTATTGAAAATATGGAAGATCATTTCGAGACACCTTCTAGCTTAGACATGAACCAAAGAGCATCTACTGATGGATGCTTAAACTATGAAGGAGTACCTACTGATGGGTGCTCACACCTCTATGTTGGTGACATAGAGATCACTTTTGAAAGTGTTGCTGCAAGCCCAAGTTCCATTAAGCATGATAATGAAGACCTTGTAGCAGTTGAAGAAGAACCAAGATCAACTTCCCCATCACCACTTGAGCTTCATGAAGTTGGTCCAAGAAAAAATGAAGAAGATGAGGAGATTCATTTGAAAGAGCCTCATTTTCTTGAAGGGTCCTTAAAGATGAATGAAAATAAGATCCAAGAGTCCCTCATCATTCTCCATGACACTCAAGCATTGGTGTCAAATTCTTGTTGGAGAGCTACTTCATTGGAGGAAACATCCTTCCTTGAAGACATGGAGAAGATTCAAAGAGCAATGTGCCACATCAAAGGTAATTTCATGTCTTTTCTTTTTGATAGAAACCATTTGTTTGAGCTTAATGAATTGTTACATGATGCATACTTGAAGAATAATGAGGATATTCATAAGCTCACAATTCAAAATGAGCAACTTCTTGAAAAGTTGCAAGATACTTGTTTTTCCTCCTATGTTTCAGATTGTCAAATGGTAGATTGTTTGGAGGATTCTCATGACATGGTGGATCATGAGAAATGTGGGAATTTGAATGTGCTTAATGTGTTTGAAGATGAACTTGAAGAGATCCAAACACTTGATGTGGTGGCAGAGGAACTTGAATTGTCTCTTGATGAAGCTTATGCAATTTTTAAAGAAGAGCATGATTCCTCTACATGGGAACCAATCTATGACAAAGGTTTCCCACTTTTGAAGGAGCTGCATGATACTACCCACATGGATCCTTCCCATGATGAAACTTCTGCACTTTTTGATCATTTGGGTGATTTGGTTCATTCTCCTACATCCTACAATTCCATGTTTTGCAACATTAGTCTCAATGAAGTATGGGTGAAAGGGTTCTTTTTGATGGTGCCACATGAGGAGTATGGAACTCCTAGATTTACTTTTTATGATGATATGGTTGGAGCACATTCTTATTCACATTTGCAGCAGCATACTTTGTTATTTTATGATGATGCACATCTACATGGATGCACCTATGATATGCATTTGAGTCACTTGAAGACTCATGGTTTTTCTTGCTCAACACTGGATTCATTTGATGTTGGAGGAACTTCATCCAACACTTGGGTGAATAGATTTATGATTGGAGAACATTTTTGTTGCAAGACACATACTTTGTTATATCTTTATGACTCTCACATTCAGGGATGTATGGGTGAGACTTCTTTGAGTCATTTGAAGTCTCCTTGTTTTTTTTGCTCATTATTTGGTTCAGATTTTAGTGGAGATTCTTCATTCATTTCTTGGATGAAAGAATACATGGTTGAATATTTTGATGCATATCACATCCTTTTGGATCAGCATTATAGGACATGGGATCCTCACCTATGTCATTGGAGAATATTTGATTGGTCACTTGAAGCTTGTATGCACTTGGAAAATGGTGGTCTACTTGCTTGGAGGTATAAGCACTTTCATGACTCTTTGATGAATCATATCCTTGGTGTACATTTTCATTATGTTGTTATGTACTTTGATGATATATATTTGGTACTCATGATGTTTGGAAGGATGCATACAAGAAAATGGGATCCAGGAATCCTCTTAACTAATGGTGTGGGTTGGAGAGCACTCTTAATTATTGGGGTGCAATACAAGCAATGGGACCCTGGAATAATTTTTATCTCATTGGTTTCATATTTTTAGGGGAAGAAAGCAGTATGGGAGATGGATTCCCCACTTAATAAAGTGATTTTAATCAAAGTAGTGCAGCAGCAAGCATGGTGGTTCCTCTCTAAAATCTTCATGGAAACTCAAAGACTCAAGGTTGGGCAATTCAATGGCAACTTCAAAGAATTATACAGAAAGCAGGTTCTTCAACACCCATGTTTAAAATTGCTTGAGGACAAGCAATATTGGGAAGGGAGGATTTGTCATGTCCCAAATTTGGTATTGGGTCACAATGGCCTAATCACATTGGCCCTATTCATTAGAGTTTGTCAAATTGATGCTAAAGGTCAAATAATTGCCAAGGAGAAAAATTACTAGTTTCCTAGGTTTGGGGTGGAAGCTTTGGGATTTGGAATAATGGGGATAATAAATCATGTTTAAACATTAGAATGGAATAAATATTTAATAAAGGAGCTAAATAAATATATACAAGTGAAAATAAAAGTGGCATTTCATCATGAAGACACATGGAGGAAGTGAAACCCACATATGGCTAAATTTCCCCACTACACTTGGCATCATTCTCTCACCGATTCGAATTCAAGGTGAATGGTAACATACTTGGGGGAGTCCAAAAGGTATTATTCATTGCATGAATCATACAAGGTCAAAATATAGAGGAAGAGTAACTCCCATGGAAGAGGAAGAGGCAATTTGGAGCTAGTGAGACACTTGGGCTAGATTCCCTAGCTCTATGACAACAATGATGAAGATGCTATGACACCTATGACACAAATCAGACCTGAAGGCTGACATATGACATATATGACATGTCAGGGCTAAAAATAGACTCCAAGAGGGCGCTCAAGGGTGTTAGGGAAGCTAAGATGCTTCCACATGTGATTTGGTGGAAGTGGGAGACTAGGAATTGTTGTACAAGTGGCGTTCTTTGGAATCTCTTCCCAACATGAGTTGGCATGAGTCTCTTGGAAGGAATTCGACCCATGGAGGAAATTAGAAGTTTATAAATGTCAATAAAAAAGAATGAAACCAGATTTTGATCATTTGTAGAATTTGCAATTGCAATTGTGAAGAGGGAGAGCTAGTGGATGACTAGTTTCTTGCCTTAGCCAATTTCGAGGGTGAAAGATTCCCATCCAAGTTGGAAATTGGAAAGGCCATTCAGAACTTTCATTTGGAGATTTAATGGAGTCTTTATTTGCAGGTGTAAGCTACAGGGCAGCTCATGGTTTCTTCTATTTCAGCTCGCTCCTTCAACCATTTCCAGTTTTGATGGCATATTCTTGATCCTTGAGGGAGGGCGTTTTTGGTGAGCTATTGTACTCTTTGGGGGAGCTTCTAATGCCCCATTTATTTTTTAATATGAATTAAATACTCTTTTCTTCATCTCCAAAAATTTTCAGGTCGAAATTCCAAGTAGAAATGTATAAATCTCATTTTTAATGGAAGAACAATGCCATTTCCCCACTACCTTGTTGTGAGCCAATGTATTGATGATGATTTCGAATGAATGGATGATTCTCTGATATATTTGTGATAAATATACTTCCATGGATGTGTTATACAAGTTTCATGTACTTTACTTGAGCATTTGAAGCATTTTTACTCAGTTTAATTGCATTGGGAGAAGAAATAGTGCCATTTCCCCAAGGGTCGAATTGAGGATTTTTGCAGTTGAATGGGAGAGGGTGAGAACAGTTGTATTAAACCATTAATGGTGCATATGAGACCTTAATAACATACTTAACACATTACATACCTCTGTTCATAAATTTGAGTGGGTTTGGAGGCATTTGGGAAGCCATTTTCAGTACTTACCTTAGGGGGATTTGAACCCCAAATTACTAGTAAAATTGCATACTTGGTCCAGAATCTTAAGAGAGTTTGCAGAGGTCTTTTGGTGGCCATATGTTATCCGTTAACATCATATTCAATTCCTAATATCATTCATAAACCTTCCTTGAATATTTGAAGGCATTTGGAGTCAATTTGAGACCTAGAGACCAATACTAGTCAAAGGGAAATCACTAGTAAAGTTACCTACATTGACCAGAATTGAAAGAGTATTTGAAGAAGTGTTTTAAAGGTACAAAGGCATCCCTGAAACACATATTTATGTTCTAATATCATTCATATACCTTCTCAGAATATTTGGGATCATTTGGGGCAAATTTGGGACCTAGAGATCGAAACTAGTCAAAGGTCGAACCAAGGAAAAAAGTGGAAAATTGCAATTTTAATAAAATTCCTAATAAGGGACATTACACTATTTGTGAAAATCTTGTAGCTAACAAATTTATTTAATTGACATACATAGCAGCAACTTCAAGCTCTGATGGATACTAAGAGCTTAACAGAACCACATTATGTTCGATGTGTGAAACTGAATTCGGATAATAGGCCTGGAAATTTTGAGAACTTAAGTGTGCTTCACGAACTACGTTGCAGTGTAGTTTTTCTACCCAATTTGAGGCTTTTGTTTATTAAGCTCTGTGATTGGTTTCTGTTAATACATTTTTGAAGAGTCTACTTTCCTACATCCATGCTTAGTAGTTTGGAATTTTTCATTTTATAGATTCTCCTTTGTATCCCTGTCAAGTAACATGATTTAGTATGGTGTTTTATTGGTGTAAGCTTCTAATGGTCTGGTAGTAATTAAATCCCTTTTGTTCAGGGTGTTCTAGAAGCTGTGCGGATAAGCTGTGTAGGCTATCCAACATGATGCACATATGACGATTTTTTGGATCGTTTTGGTCTACTAGCACCAAAACTTGTTGATACACAGTATGCACATTATATCTGAATTGATTTAAGAAAACACTTTTAGCAATTACATCTTGAAGTTCAAATGGAAAAGTGTTTGGTTTTAATGGTAGAATATACAGAGCACTGGCATTTTTATATGGTCTGTGTAAAACTATATTGAACATGAATTCTTACATTTTATGGTAGAATTCAGTGAAGCAAGATGTCTAGTGAAGTTAAGTGGAGATCCATTCTCCATATTTAGTTGCATTGGTACACATTCTACTTTATTGGAATAATATATTGTTTCCCTGAAGTCTAAAATATTATAAGTGTTTTCAAATTCCATTAAGAACCTATGTTATCTAGTGATTATTGAAGTTACTTTATCTATTTCTGTAATGTTTTTCCAATTGTTTATGGTTTGACTACAGAAATAATGAGAGGGCATCTACGGAAGAGTTGCTCCAGAGATTGAATCTCAGCAATTACCAAGTATGCATATTATCTTAAATCAATTAAAACCAAATAGTTTGTTAAATTTCTTTATTTAGTTAGCTCTTCCCAAATGTATTATGCTAGAAATGGCAATTTCATGTGGGTTTGGTCTGTATTGAATCATGCTTTTGTGGAGTCATTACTGTACTGAAATTTTGATTGTAAACATTTTTCTTTGTTATATTTTGGATTCTGTTTATTTTATGTCATAGTTTTGGAAGGTTGATACCCTTGATGTTTTTCTATTGGCTATGAAAATGATTATTCTCCTTTAAAATTTCTTGTGTTAAATGTTTGCAGTTGGGGAAAACAAAGGTTTTCCTTAGGGCAAGTCAGATGGCTGAGTTGGATGCTCGACTATTGGAGGCTCTGAATAATGCAGCTAAATTTATTCAACGACAGTTTCATACATTCATCGCTCGGAAAGAATTTAATAGAAAGCGTAGGGCTGCTTTGAAAATCCAATGTTACTGGAGAGGTAATATGGTTTCTTTTGATAAACATTTAGTTGACCATTAGCACTCTACTAATTTTTTTTCAGCCAACTGCTTTGGAATACATGTTCATTAGCCAACTGCTTTGGAAGACATGTTCACCTTCTGACACATGAATAACATATATTTACTCGGGATATAGGATGTGAGCTTATTTATGAAGTTACCCTAGAATTATCTTAAAGTCAAATTGAAATTTAAACATTTGTCAAAACGTATGATCAAAATATTAAGATATAATTTTTAAAATCCTAGATACAGTCTTAAATTGTGTCCATCTTAAATGTGGTAGTTATGCATGATTTTAGCGTTGAATAGGATTTCTCATGCATGATGAAGAAATAATACAAGGAAAAACACAATCTTGCAAGTGTATACATAACATAATTAAATGAAGAAATAATACAAGGAAAAATAGAATCTCGCAAGTGTATACATAACAGAATTAAAGATAATAAGCAGGAAGGATAGGTGTTCTTGGCAGGCATAGCTCTAAAGCTGGGTATCACCTCACTTCTTTCATCCATCCCTTGAAGTTGCAAATTTCAACACAGGTAGGATTGTTTCCACTACAATCACAAATAGTTATCATTTAGAAACCCACTTATTGTGGTGTGAAAACTAACATGTTTTTGGCAATGCGATGGAGGAAGAATGGCCAAAAACAGTAGTCCTCAGTCTGTTGCAGTAGTTGATTTCAACACTTTTTATTCTTCAAATTTTAAATGAAACCACGATTCCTTTTGTCAATTGGTAATTAGTGCTTCAATTTGCTTACAATGATACCAAGAGATCCACAAAAGAGAAGCGAAAGATAAGGAGAAGAAAAAATACCATGCTGAAATGGCCCAATGAAAAATTATATATTGTTTTTGTGTGAAGCCCCAAACCATCTGATTTTTCTAGTACCACGGTGTCTTGTTACAATTTATGCATGCATGCATGTAATCTAACTCTAGCAAAGATGACATTCTGGTTTGGCAATATGTTTGAATTCTGTGTTAGGAGGCCTACGACTAATTGCCCCTGTGATCCTCCAAGCACCCAGCCAATCCCTTTCAGCCCAAGGCACTTCCGAGTCTCCATAAGACATTATCAGGTGTTCCACTTTAAAGTCCATTGTTGCTTACAAGGAGAAATGCAATAGTTTGTGGTTTGTTCTATGATACCTCTATCAGATTCTACCTTTGAAAGATTTATGTGTCACCTTCAACTTTGTCAATCTTGCTATGTACAATGGAAGGGGTTTTGTATTAGGTTGTCGTTTTCCTACTTGTAATAGCATATTCCTGCCTCTATTCTGCTGCCATGACTTCTTAACCATTTTCCCAACGTATAGAACATAATGTGAAGGTTCTTGAAGTTAGTAAGCTGTGCTTGAATTACCGACTGATTTATTTCAATAGAATTTACCTACTGGGAATTGTGTTTCTTTTCATATGATGTGGTTCCAAAGGAAGAATTTACATTCAACCCAGATGAAGTTGACCAAAAAGAAGACGAGTTCATTGTCAAATTTTATCATCAAATAAGACTTGACAAGATGCATTCCTATCAAGAGAGGCTTGGAGATGCCATCTAATTCTGTATGTTTCCATGCATTTGAATTTAAAGGATTTTACATATTTGTTTTTCTCGTCTTGATTGATTGTTTGTGAGTTTTCTTGGACAAGGTCAGTGTAGTTTACTAATACTTTGTTATTAAGTAGATCGGGTTCAATCCACACAAAGAGGATTTATCTGCATTAGGGGCAAGAATCTGGATCATTCACAATGCTAAATTGAAATAAAAAGAAAGTAGACTACAAACTGTTGAGAAGCTTAGTTGTGAGCTAAATGTCCTTTTGAATTAGTTATGGTGTGAAGTTTGAAGATAAGTGTGCTTATATACCCGGTACATGTTTTGTTGGAGGTTTGGAACAATGATATCATTTTTTTTTAACTAGAGAGAAACTGTATGGGATTCTTTATTTACAGATATTAGTTAGATATGTGTATATCAGAAAGTTGTTCATTTTCCCGTGCTTGAATTACTGACTAATTTCTTTCAATAGAATTTAGCTACTGGGAATTGTGTTTCTTTTCGTATTGAAGGTGACTGAGTCTATAGAAATATATAATTATGAAAATATCATATTAGAAGGATTATGTGTATATAAATTTGTTGTATTAGGGTTGTCCTTGCTATTAGGCATTCTATGAAATATTAACTGAGTTACTGAAACAATTAAATAAGCGGTTTGCCAGAACTTAGAATGTTAAAATACTTATCTATTGCTTTAATCCATTTGCAGCTAAACTGGACTACAAATCCATTTGAGGCGGTCATTTTTTGTATGTGAGGTTTGTCAAACATCATATTTTGTATACCTTATATTCGACTTGCACGAGCTGTTAGTTCAATGCTCTATTTGAATATTAGTTCTTTATGCTTCTTGATGCCTTGATTAATTTAAGTTCCACCCAGGTTTGTGGACAAGGGATGAGATATAGGGATGGTGCAGAGGACTGCATCATTTAAAACCGCATACATTTGTACATATATAATGAAAATTACATTTATAAGTCAGTTAGTAGATAATGATTCAATAAACTTGAAATAGGTGAAACATTGATTTTCTTATCAGAGGTTACTAGAATTCAATTACACCAAAGAAGGTAGACATACCAGAAGGAACTTCCCTTTGAGGGTATTGCCATGAAGAGGGTTCGATTGTAGAAGTATCCAGTGCAAGACTCTGGTATTGAACATCAACAAGATGGATACATTGCTTGCCCCAACAATTATTATGCCTGTGATGTACAAGAGCAATTTATCTTATTTGACATTTTTAACGAGCATAATCATAATTCAAAGGTACATATTTGAACTGAACTTACTATACAACTGCATTCTTGAGTTTTGAGAGATTTTGGCAAAAGAAGGTTATCATTAACATGACCCTTTTTGGTGACTATTGGGTAAGCTTTGTTTCTTACCTAGGTATGTGACCCTTTTCCAGAATTTGGCAAGATGGGGTTAACTGTTGGAAATGTTATTCTCATATCAATCCATAAGGAATTCTATTTAAGGGTGCTAGCTCAATGGTAGAGCACCTGCCTTATAAGAAGGAGGTTGGTGGTTCGATTCCTCCGTTTCCTATATATATTTTAAAACCACTAAAAATAGATAAATGAATAAAAAAATGACCAAAATTTGCATATAAACAACCACCAGTACAACATGAGAGATAAGTGACCAAAATATGCATATAAATGACCACTTTTGAGTTGGTGATCGCTGGTAGCAAATTAGCGGTCATTTATCAAGTGACAAAAAATGTGGTCATAAATTTGGTATTAATTGTGACAATTAATGACCAAATATATGACCACAAGATAAGCTATAAATGACCAAGCTAAATATGACCACATTTTTGGCCGCGTGATAAATGACTGCTTATTTGCTACCAGTGGTCACCAACTCAAAAGTGGTCATTTATATGTCGATTTTGGTCGTTTTTGTTGGTCATTTATCTCTCATTTTGTACTAGTGGTAGCTGATGTATTGTGAAGAGAGACTCATCTCTTGAAAGAATATGCTCTTTGTTGACCGCTGCTAGAGAATACTGCTACTATCATGTGAAGAGAGAAGGCATGCAATCTACAAATTAAACTACCAAGGGATCTTTCTGCAACTGCAGAGTGGAGAGACCCACCGAGAGAGGGTTTCCCCTGGTATTTAGAGAGAGGCCTGTGTTGAAGGGCATGGTTGTTGCATGTAGGATAAGCATAAGGAAAATTGCTACTGAAATTGCAGTCTAGATTTACTACGACGACCACTGATCTGTTGATCTCTGCTTGTATCAGAAGAAGGGATAACCGTGAATTGGGAAATCGATGTTGTGAGGAGACCGTTGTGTATGAGGAGATCGTGTGAAGTTGAAACATTATTGTTGTTCTCTTAGTGAAGCTGATGATTACTTAACTTCCTTGTTGACTGGTGCATTGGACATCTTGTGAAAAATGAGCGACGCACTTCTTGTGAAAGAAGAATGCGTCGATGACGCAACCTACAAAAGAGCACAGTGTGGTAGTGCTAGTTTAAGACGCGGCTTTCGATAAGGGGAAGCGCGTAGTTGACGCGATTCCTGAAAAGATGAAGCGCGGAAATAACCCTCACTTACAACAATTCTCAGTGACACATCCCCTGACGTAGGCTGTCAGAGTACAAGGTGAGCCACTACAATTGTTTTATTATTTTTGGGTATAAATTGAATTTTGGTTGTCTTCGGATAGGGTGAAGGAGTTAAGATGGAAAATCCGCCTATTATTGATTCATATATAAATGAAGCTTCTAAATTGAATGGGGAGAATTATGCTAATTGGAAATTTAAGTTAATGACTGTTCTTGAGTCCTATAATGTGTGGTCAATTGTGACTAGTGATGAGGTCAAGCCCACGGCTGCAACATCCATTCAATACTAGAACAGGAGGGAGTCAAAATCTAAGGTGACATTGAGAATGTCTACCAAATACAATATAATCCCTCACATCAGAAATTGTGAGACACCCAAAGCAACATGGGACACCCTCAAAGGTATGTATGAAACTACAGATTCAAATAGGATCTTATTTCTGAAAACTAAGCTTTTGTCAATCAAAATGTAAGCTAATGAAGGGGTAAGTAAATTCATCTCTCACATTAAATATTTGAGTGATAAGTTGGGTGATATCGGTGAAGTAGTAGACAATACTAATTTAGTAACTATCACTCTGAAAGGATTAGTGCAAGATTACAAAGTTTTTATCTCAGCACTTGCATCAAGATCACAGGCCCCTACTTTTGAAGAACTCACAGGGATCCTTTTACAAGAGGAAGAAAGAATGAATAGTTATGATCTGGAAGCTAATGGCTCAGATCCGGGTACCGATCACAAGAGGGAGAAATGCAAACAGAGGTAAACCGTGGAACAGAAATAGAGGCAAGTTTCATTCAAAGGAGAAAGGTATGATATAATCTGATTCTTATAATAGTATGAGTGTTGAATGTCATTATTGCGGGAAACTAGGACATCTTGCTAGGAATTGTTTTCAAAAGAAAATTCGTCAATTCAAACGAGGCAAAGAAATCACAATGGAAATTTTGTGCATAAAGACACCCCATATAGTCATGGATTTAAAAATCTTAGATTGTTTATTTATGAAGTTGCATTGTCTGTTGATACGAATGACGAGAATGCATGGTTCATTGATTCAGGTGCATCTGCCCATATGTCCTATAAGACAGAATGGTTTGATGAATATCATGAAAAGATTGATGGCACTTATATTTATTTAGGTGATAACAAGTCGCATAAAGTGCAGGGTTATGAAGTGATAAGAGTGAACTTACCTAATGGACAAGTGAAACAGATTCATGATGTTATGTATGTACCTGGCATTAAAAAGAATCTAATATATGTTTCTACTATTACTAATAATGACTTGAAAGTGGAATTTGGTAAGTATCAATGTCATATTAAAGATATTCGAGATCATTATAGGATTGTTTCTACAAGTTCCAGGATTGGAGGTTTATATAAGCTAGATGTGAGCAAGAGAAGTCATCAAAGGTATGGGCACATTAACCATAATGATCTAATTTTGTTGTAAAAGAAATCTATGGTTGAAGGTCTGCCTGTTATAAAAATGAACATATTGAATGTAGAGCATGTGCACATGGGAAACAACACATGGATGAATTCCCTATGCATAAAGAGAAGAGAAAAACTGGATTGCTTGAATTAATTCATACTGATGTATGTCGACCTATGCAAATAAGATCACTGGACGGTGCGTGGTATTTTCTCATCTTTGTTGATGACAGATCTAGGTATACTTGGGTCTATTTCATAAGAAGAAAAGGTGATGTATGTGATTATTTTAAGGAATTCTGAACCATGATTGAAAAAAATTCCGGTAAATGCATTAAAATACTTAGATATGATAATGGGGGTGAATATATTTCTGGAGCATTTAAGAGGTACTATAAGGATCATGGAATCTAGCAACAATTTACAGTGCCGTATACACCTCAGCAAAATGGAGTAGCTGACAGGAAGAACATAACAATGGTAGAATGTGCTTGCGACATTATTTAAGATAAAATTATTTCAAATGGTTTTTGGGATGAAGCCATTAATACGGTTGTTTATTTAAAGAACATAAGTCCAACAAAGAAGCTAGATCTTCAAACACCTTTTGAAGTTTTTCATTGCTATAAACCAGAATTCAAGCACTTAAGAGTATTTGGTTGCAGGTATTTTGCACATATTCCAAAATATGAGAGAAGAAAACTTGAAGCAAAGTCAATTGAATGTATATTTGTTGGTTATTGTACTGATAAAAAAATGTACAACTTGTTTCATAGTAGCTCACATAAGTTGATTGCAAGTAGAGAAGTGGTGTTCCATGAGAATGCACATAAAAATGATAAAATGAATGATACTGATGTTTGGCATATCTTCAATGATAATTATGAATATGTCAAAATAGATTCAATATTTCAGCATGATCAAGAACAAAAACATGAGAAATCACAGGAATAGGTACATGAACAGGTATAGGAACAAGGTGAAAGAAACGTGAGCAATAGTGATACTTCTTCTAATGGAGAGACAATAGAAAGAAGAAGAAGAATGGATGGAACTCCTGCAAGTACCATAGTACCAAGAAGGTCAACTCGTCAAACCCATCCTACTATAAGGTATAGCGGCTATGCCTTAATGGCTAATGTAATGAATGTTGTAGAACCATTGAATTATGAACTGTTACACCTAAATCTTACCATCATGATGGTCAGTGTAAACATTCCCTGAAGTTCCTTGACTAAGTCATCAACCTGGAAGAGATATTAACCTTTTCCTACTAGGTTTTGATAGGTCGTCACAAGTTGTCCTAATGCAACTTGCAACGTCGCAAGTTGTCCTCTTTCAGCCTGCAACGATGTCAGTTAATTGATTAAAATAGCATCTTCGAGCCTATTCTCGAAGGTAGATGAATTGGATCCTTATCCCTAGCCTTTAGGGGAGCTAGAATTCAGTTCCTAGCCTCTTGGAAGGTTCCCCTAACTCTCTCCTACCATAGCTAAACCTACCATATCTACTTAGTCCTATATAAGTGAAGCTCCCTCCCATTCCAAGGGGAGGAAGTCTATAGTATCTATACGCTGGTGAAATTAGCTTAGGAGAGATCTCTACTCATTCCTTGAGAGATCCATCATCCCTTTGGAGGTTTTGGCATTGGCTTGGTTGGAGAAGGATTTCTACGTTAAGTCGTTGGTTGTAATCACTTCCTTCTATGTACTTTCCCTTATTATACAGTAATATAAATGCTTTCCACCAAATCTCATTGCATTGATGATATTTTGTGTAGTTTGCCTACTTAATTGCTTACTTAGATCTATTATTGTGTAGATGCATTTTACTGCTTGTGTTGTTTTGTTGTCTTGATAGGTTTTGCAGCTGAGATCTGAATACCATCAAGCTTGGAGCAACATTCAAGGAGAAAGGATCAACGATCTGAAAGGTAAAGCTTCTAGTTCCTTGATCTCTAATTAGATCTAGGAGATTTATTTATATTCTGTCTCTATTTGTTGTAGACTTACATTGAGCTAGGGAGATCAAGCCTCAAGTCCGCTCTTGGTAGATTGTTCATCAAACAAATATGGCGACCATACTAGGGAAGATACATTGTTTAGTTTTCATTTGAATGCCATTTTCATTTGATTTCTTTTGAAATCCATCTAATCTACCTCCTAAGTCTTTTTCACCATCATATCTTCACTTTGAAGAGTCTGTAGTCCTCCTATGAGTCTATACTCACTATTTCTAAGCCATTTTATTGATAATTTCTTGGAGAGATATTGATCCTAGATTTTGGATCTCGCTCGTCGCACCTAGGCAGTGCAACCAAAGCGTTGATTTGACCTTTGTTCTCTATATTTTGGCCTGTCGTCACAACCTATCCACTAGTGTCCTGCGACATCGTGGCAATTCCCGCACTGTTGACCTGCGACGGTTTCTCTGTGTATGAACACAGGCTGCACCGATCTGTTAGAATTGGTATAAGGGAATCCCCCCTCCATTTTTTATTTGAGTTTTGATTTGGTGTGCAAACCCCCTCTGTGCTGCAAGATCCAGTCAGAGATTTATTTTTTATTTGTGTGTTGAAAGTGTTTGGTATTTTGTGTGGGTTTGTATTGGGTCCCATTTTAACAAGTTTCAGTTTGGTAGTGGTGGATACTTTGGTTCCCCCACCTTCATCCACTTGACCTTGTTATCCCTCCTCTCCTCACCTGATTTGATCTTTGCACTAGATCTTATCCCAAACTTCTTTTTGCACTTGTCACTTAGCTTTGTTTGCATTCAGCTGCTTGATTGAGTGTTTTGAGTGTTTTTGAAGTGTTTTCAGTCCATATGAGTGCTTGTCATTTTTCAAGAATTTCCTGAGTGTTTAGAGTGTTGCAAATCAACTTTTTTCAGTTTTTGTGCTTAAAAATATCATTGTTATCAAGTTATTATCTTGGCATATCATTGGAAAATTGAAGGTGCATCATTTTTACTGATTTTCAAGTGCATTTGGAAATTGTAGTAGGAATTGCTTCATGCATTGGAAATTGTCATTCATTAGTCTTTTGGAAAAGTTTGAGAAGAGTTAATCATTTGTGCTTTTCGGGAATTATGAATCATTCATTTTCTTGAAAAATTTGAATGAGATCAAGTTTTTACAAAAGTAATTCCATGTTTGAGGAGATTGTATGCATTCTTGATTTTTTGTGCTTTTAATCCATTATAGTGAAATTGAAAAGTTAAAGTGCTCTAGATAGGAAATTTCTCTCTTTTCATCTCTTAAAGTTTTGATTCGAAAAGACAAAAGAAAATGTTTGGATTTAGTTGTCATGCTTGTTGATTTTTTGAGTTTTGCTTGAAAAAACAGAAAAACAAAAAGAGTATTTTTATCAAATTTGGTAGATTTTGGGATTGTGTTGCTTTGGTAAAATCACTTGGAAAGAAATTTCTCCTTCCCATACATAGATTTCATCAAAAGAAAAGTACATTTTTTGCATGTAGTTAGGGCCTGCATTATGTTTACATTTATGTACTCACCTCATGCATTCACCTAACTGTCTAGATAAAATTAATGGTAGAACTAGGGTAAAAAATTTAGTAACTTGTGTGTTAATTTAGAGACGTGTTCCGGTGTCGTAAAATGTGGAAGCTGTCGTTACTTGCCAGCACTGTATTCCGAGGGTATTGTAGTCTTCCACATACTTATCGTTATATCAAAGCTCTTTCATGTACCAACTAGGTATATCGAAGCTCTTTCACGTACCCACCAAGTACTTCGTGTACTTGGCGTATATCGAAAGGTGTTTCATGTACTTGGCATATATAGAAAGGTGGTTCATGTACTCGGTAGTATATAGGAAGGTCTCGTGCCGTACAGTTGTGCATTAAACAGCACCACTATGGATTTGAGCTCCCACATACCTTGTGTATAGCGAGAGACACCATTAGGATTCCTGAAACCAACTGAGTTAACCTTTTGGCCATCTTGGCAAAGAAATACACTGAGAACAGCACTCAGGGAGATTACTACGCATGTAATGTCCAGGTAATCGCGTATTCAGGCAAGGGTACGGTCCCAATCCTCCTTGTCACGTTTTACTGTTGGACCCTGTGGTATATAGCGATTTGCGAAGCCTTGACAATCCTGTGAGGTTCCAGACTTTTGAATCCAGTCCTATCACATAAGTTTGCTTGTGGCCTTAGTTTGTGTAGGATTTTTCTGGACTTCTTTTCTTTTGTTTAGCTTTCCCTAGGAGAAAATTTTGTTTCAGTCACTCTGGCTTACTTTCCTTGGAGAAGGTCTCGTAGGATTCAGAACTTACCACTTGAATATCCCCTTAACCAGGAGGTAATTTCGAGGGTAAGGATGGACCCACAAGCCACAGTCGTGTCACCTGGAGTCAAAAACCCTACCTTGAATGTTGGAGCACATATGTTTCCTCCAGATTCACCTGCCTCCAACCCCCCACAGGGTGAAGAGGCGCAAACTTCTACTTCACAAGACCAACCTTCCATTTTACCGGGAGAGCCTGGATCGTTGGAATGGTTAAATTCACCCCAGAACGGCTGTGCAACATCTGTTGGTCCAACAGCAGCTTATTGGACATCATCTCTAGGCCACCCAGTGGCTCATTTTTTCGTTGCATCCCCACCCAGTTGGGATACTCCCAATGACCGTCTGGCACCTTATCATGAACAATTGAATCGATTACGTGTCATGGGTGAGGAGTTTCGAAGACAAAGTATTCTACGAAGGGTGGAAGACCCGACGTTATCTCCTTATCACAATCGTTATTTATCTTATGATTCACCAGAATCATCCATGCAACACGTGACCACTTCTGTCTGGTCAACCCTCAACTCCTACACATCCACACCCTAGACAGGAGACCAGTCCTATACCTCAGACGACTCAACCTGTTGAAGGACAACAGTCCAACACACCTGTTACTACCACGGTTACATTACCCATTCCTTCGTCACCTCAAAACTCATGGGGAGGATACTCTTTACACCCTACCTTCCTTACTGGTGATTTTAATCCTACAGTAGATAATGAAAAATCCGTGTCAGGTCAACCTTTACTTAGTGGTCAGCAAGTTGTTGCTGGGGGGAAAACCCCCGTCTCTTAACCATAATACTATAGGAGGAGTTCCCATTGGTCCTTCCGTTGGAAATTTCTTACCTCTCGGACCTTCCACTATGGGATTATCTCATGTTGGGGGACCATCCAATGTAATTCAACCACCATCAAGTCAAGCATATCCAGGTTAACTTAACCCTGTGTCGAGACAACTCAATCCCAAAAAAGCACTCTACGGTATACCCTACCACGGAAATCCATACACTCTATGGGGGAAGCAAAATGTTTTACAACATGGACCCCTACCTATAGTCCCTCAAGTCCAACCACCCCCGTTTGGTCCACCCCCACCTCCCATTGGAGGCAGCGGGCCCCCACACATCTCTAGAGGAGGCGGACCTCTACCTTTTGGCGGAGGACCACCTCATTCCATCTATCATGGCCCACCCCCCTTGGTGGCGGAGGTGGAGGCCCTCCCCCTTCAAGCGGAGGTGGAGGGCCACCCCCCTGAGTTGCGGAGGACCTCCACCCTATGGTGGAGGCCCATCCCATCCTGGTGGTGGTGGTGGAGGACCATCCCATTCGGGTGGTGGTGGTGGAGTCCCATCCCATCCTAGTGGTGGTGGTGGAGGACCACCCTACTATGGTGGAGGTGGAGGAGGAGGCCCTTACCCTTCCGGTTGTGGAGGTGGACCACCACCCCCTCCCGGCAAAGGCAGTGGAATCCCACCCTATTCCGACGGTGGTGGACGACCACCACCTCCTCCCGGTGAAGGCGGTGGTGGCCCATCCTATCCTAGCGGCAGTGACGGAACCCCACCATTTGGAGGCAGCCCACTCCCTCCCGGTGGTAGAGGTGGGCCACCTTATTATGGTAATGGACCACCTTTTTACGGTGGTGGACCTACTTACAGTCCAGGCGGCACACCCCCTTATAGTCATTTTCCTCCAAGAACACCTTACAATCAGTTGATTCAAGGTCCTACTGGTCCATACATGCCTTATCAGTACTATCAGTACCCCCAGTTGAACCAACAACTGCCCTTTTTGGCTACTTTGGACTTACCTGACTTATCTCGTCTGACGAATGATCCCATTTTCCATGGGCATAACTGGCCACCCATTCCGGTTAAGTTACCATCAGATATCCCCAAATTTGATGGCAAGCCTGGTGAGGATCCTAAAAACCATGTGATGGCATACCATTTATGGTGTTCATCCAACTCCTTGATGGATGACTCAATCCGTCTTAGGTTATTTCAACAGACTCTCATCGGCCCAGCTGCCAAGTGGTATATTGAATTACCACCCAATTCTTTTCCCGATTTCCAATCTCTTGCTATGTCATTTTTGACCCACTTCCAGTTTCCCATTCGCTATGAGACTGGTACGGACTTATTGACCTCCCTTTTCCAGAACACTGCCACTCATATTTTTTATCATATTCATGAATGGCGGCGAAGACGATGTCTTATTAAGGCTCATATTCCGAACCAACTCTTAGTTTAATGGTTTACAAAGTCACTTTTACCCGTCGTAGCTCGAGACGTAGCTATGGGGGGAGCCGTCACTGACGAATAGGATATTGCTCATTCCCATTACCTAGACTTGGTCTATGCTCAATCCAGCACATTATATGAAATTGTTCCTTACGCACCTCGCCCTACGTACGATCCCATGAAACCACCCAAGGGACCACAAATTTATGGCATCATTGGTTCCCTTTCCTCCTAGCCTTCTATTCAAACTGGTGGCTCGTCGAACCCCCAAGGTTCTTCCCCATCACCACCATAGGCTGGCAATAGCACTACCAAGTCCACCACTTCTGCTTCCAGCAAAGAGGTGAATTCTGTGCAATCAGCTTCATCTCAGAAATCCGATGGTAAGAAGAAGAACAAAGGGAAACCTAAGAAATCTTCTAACCAACAGGAGCCCAAGCCCACTCAAGAAGACACCAAACAAAAGAGGAAATTAAATTATCCTTGTTGCTGTGCGATGGAGACCATTTCTCAAAAGAATGTCCCCACCGAGACGAAGTCCAAAAGTTTCTTAAGGGAAACTCTACTACCACAGTTCTTAAAGATCCCTTCCCCACTCAAAACCAGCAACTAATCACACACACCTCTCATTTCCAAGGAGAATCATCCTCCACCGTGCATGTTCTCATGATGCATAGTGGGACTGTCAACTTGAACACCCATTCTCGTTCGTATGACTCCCTCCCGCCGAAGGAACCCGTTGGAAGTAATACTGAAAAAGCTTCAACTTCGATTACCGACGTCACTGTACCGCCCGCTTCTCTCACCATAGAGAAGCCCTCTTTCGAGTCTGATCCGGATTTTTGTGGGAACGAAACAAAATATAGCATATACAGAATCATATACAGATATATATACTCACATACACAGATATATGGCAAGAAACACAGCGATATAGCAAACACATATTCTATTAAATATCGGAAATAGAACAGACTACAAATACAACAGCTAGAATGGTAGCAGTTATCTCTGAGAAGAGATGTGGTCTCATTCATGCCAAGCTGATTACAAAGAGAGGCCAAAAGGGACTATTTATCATAAGCATGAGGGAAAGAATCCAAAACATCCAAAAACCTAACCCTAGAAGATGAATCGTCATAAAGTTTGCGGCCCCAAGGTGGTTAGTTGAACAGTCAACTTCCCGGGGTCATAACTTTTGCATACAATCTCCGTTTGGGGTGCTCAGTAGCCCGTCGGAAAGATCTATCCGAGGACTACACCGGGGCCCAAAATTGAATATTCCTTCTTGTACCACAATTTCCCAAAAAACATCATTTAGGGCCTCAAAACGGCCCTGGAAGTTTGGGACTCGAAAAACTGTAAAAAAATTACTAGAAAATTGGCAAAATGGGAAGCTGTCATGAGCCAGTGGGATAGGTGGGTGGCCACCAATATCCATCTGGATCAGAGTCATTTTTGTGTCCACCCAAGAGCACGATTAGAAAATCTGTTTTCAATCCCAATGCTCGGGCTGCTCAGAACTACAATATTGTAGAGGACCTAGCACAAGCTCCTTGTGCTATGTTGACGCTCGAGGTCTTGCAAAAATGTCCTAACCAGTGCAAGAATCTCCTCGCTGCCATTGGCGCAGTTGACCCGGATTCTTCGAATACCATCATGTTCCGGCTGGAATACTTTAAAAAGAGGCTTTCCCATCAATTGGCATTTAAAGTTGCCACAAAAATTGTTGGGAAGACAATCCATCATACCGTCTTGGACGAAGGTGCCTCTACTTCACTCATGTCGATCTCATGCTGGAGAGCCATTGGCTCTCCTGAGTTGAATTGTTCTCCTACCACCTGGAAAGCATTCGACGGACATGGATTTCAACCTCATGGGCTGTTACAAGCTTTAGCAGTCGAGTTGGGGGGCAAGACCGCAACTATTAACGTGGAAGTGGTTGCTACCCCGTTAGATTATAACATTCTCCTTGGTCGTAATTGGTTCTATTCCATGACTACGGTTGCATCATCTATCTTCTATGATGAGCCCCAAATTAGGTACTTTATAAGCCTTTTGATGCCACACAAGCACAATAATGGATATGGAAAATGATTTGTTTGTGGGGTTTAATGATTCGTTTTGATTATTTGATAGAGTAGTTTAGAGGTTTTTTTTTATGCTTAAAAGCGTTTTCTATGAGCTAATCATATGGAAATAAGTGTGTATGAGCAGGCGCAGGTAATCCAAGAGACAACCATCAATTCTAGTGCAAGGATTGAAAGACCATAAGTGGCTCAGCGCCTTTTTCCTAATTTGTAGAAGAGAACTCCTATTCAGCATAATCGGCATTTAAATCATAGAGTTAGTTTATGTTCCAAAATAGATATAAATATGGGCCTCTTGGTTAGCAAGAGGCTCCTGTTGGCATTTTTGTAGAACTTACATTCAGTATATGTTATTCGATACAATTCTGTGTTAAGACTTTTCTGAACATGAGATTACGATTTTAATGGAAGAAGTGATGTTGTTTCAAGCTTTGCGTTTATAAGAATTTTCCCACTCCTGAAATACGAGTTGGAGAGGGCCCCTCCAACACATAGGTCAGGAGCTTCATTTCCATTTCAGGTATTTTCATATGTACTGTGAATTGATTTAAATCCTTATCATATATGAAACACTTTGGTAATGTTTGAATGACATGGTTTTATTTTAGTTCAGCGATTATTTCATTTCAGCACTTTTATTTGTAGTTCACCAACATTGACTCTGTAGTTCTATAATACGCTTCATGTAGTCTTGTACACGCATTCTGTGCATGCATAATTACCTCTATTTTCCAGCTCGCTATATTAATTTTAGACCATGATTTAGATCTACGATGCCATGAATATTTCTTTTATCAGAGTTCAGTTATAAAGGAGTTAAATGTTTTAGTTCTTTGGATTTGAATAGAATAGATGGTTATTGCTTTTAGTATTGGATTTGAATGAGATCAAGTTTGATTAATTTTCAGCATTGAATTTCTAGTTAAACTTCCAGTTTTCAGCACTTTATTTCTAGATCAAGTTTCCCAAGCTTTCGGCATTTGATTTCTTAGATTAGATTTACAGCCTTTCAGTATTTAATTCGTAGCATAAAGATCTATTAGTTTCAGCATTTCTAGTTTACAGATTTATAGTATTTTCGTATTCCTTCATTCGTTGTTTAACAACAGATCATTTCCATTTCCTTTTCAAGAAACCTTCAAGACACACCCCATCATCCTAAAACGACGAAGACTATCCTATAGAGCACATACAATGCTTAGCACCTCTTAAGTTTGTATGCTCCCCGGTCGATAATTAAAGTATGCTTCTGGTTTAGCTACCTGAATTAGGTATCCATTCCTAGATTCCATCACTTTTTGGCACCATTGCCGAGGAGGTGCTTAATCCATAGGAGACATCTTTAAAAAATAAACATACAAAAAAAACCAGAAACATAAAATTTTACCATGAATGCCTAGACAACAGAGAGATAGATTTGGATGCTTTCTGCCTTCCCGCCCTATGAGCAACAAAAGTTCTGATAATTCTAAATTTGAGTTCCTTAAATCGGAAGAATAGGTTGATTGTAGCTACGATCCACACAGAGATAACTTCTTTGCTAGCTCTAGATCAATCACCACTATGGCAGAGGAAGAGGATGAACCTAGAGAACTATTCACTTTTCCTATCAGTGTAGCTCTTGGAGATGCCAGGATGAAGAATATCAACCCTAGTAACCTACCAAACTTCCATGGCCGAACCTCAGAGGATCCTGACACATTCCTATTTGATTTTTGAGGTAGTATGTAGGTCATTTGGCTACACCACTGATGCACAAAAACTAAGACTCTTTCCTTCTACATTGAAAGATCTATCACTCAAATGGTTTATGAGCCTAAAAGGGAACAACATTTTTACATGGGACCAAATGAAAAAAACTTTCCTAGAAAAGTACAGGGACTACTGTAAGGAAAAATATACAAGAGATGAAATCTTCAGAATGCAATAAGGAGAAAGAGAATCATTAGAAGACCATGCCCAAGGATTTCAGCTCAGCTACAAGCGAGCTAGTCACTACACCTTAGATCAATAATCACTGAAACTTGTCCTTCTCAGAGGGATACAAGAAGAAAATATAGAAGTTTTAAACCTTCTGGGAGATGGAGATATATTTCAAAAAACTTATGACCAAATCCTGCAAATTTTCAAAAACTATTCTAGATCTAGGAAAGCTAAAAGTGGGACAAGGGATTCACACCCATTTACTGGGGGATCATCATCTTCAGGACCAAACCTTACAAAGTCTGATCTAGGGAACCTTTTAGATGACATGAAGACCGATATGCTACAATCCCTAGCCATGGAACTTGATGCACTTCAAATTAAGAAGAAACAGGACGAACTAAACCAAGCATTGGCAGTATTTTGTCTACGCTGCAGGAAGAAGCATGAGAAGGGGCAATGCACACTAAACACCATAGAAATATGTGGCCTCTGTACTGACGATCACTCCACTGATAAGTGTCCTCTATTACCCTCATGCAAAGCTGCTATTCAAGATCCCAAAACAGAAGGTGCAATAGAACAACTCTGTTTCGTCAATCAAAGGAGAAATAATTTTTCTAGGCCTTACCAACCCAACAACCAAGCCTACTATAATCAAGGAAGTAACCAGCAAAATTGGAACTCAGTGCCAACCCCGTGGCCATCTCAGCCAAGCCCAAACCAGTGGCAGAAAATCCAACCAAATCAACAACCTTATTACCCACAATCTAACTCTCCATACCCCCCACCTTTTGCTCAACCAACCACGAATTATGGAAATCAATATCCTTATTCATCAAATTGGAGGGCTCCATTGCACCAGCAACAACTATTCATCATGCTACCACCACAAAACCAACTGTAAAATTAGTCACAGCAGATCTAATGAACAAGTAAATCAATCACAACAGATGAACATAGAAAATATGGTGTAAAACTGTGCAAAACATGCAGCAGTGCTCTCTATCCCAGAAAGGGTGAATGAATTACAATACAAACTGTCACAATCCAATCCTGTCAATGAGCAATTCGAATTGACTAAGTAGGCCATTCGAATCACTGAATGGAGTAGCTTGACTCTGTCTAGGAGTCCTCATAAATCATCGGTGGTACTCATCAATCACAACAACCAGTCATCCAGGTGTCAATCTGAGTCTAACTGAGCATAATAAATGTAACTGAAGTGTGTAGCATTGATATAGGATCTGGAGGCTCAGTGGGGGCGCATGGGAGGCTAACTGAAGTCAGAACAAGTCACCTAATCGAACTGGAGGTCAAACGGAAGTGATACAGTCAGTCGGGAGTGAAACTAGCCTCAAATCAGGGAGAATCGGAGCTAACTGAATGTAACTGGAGTGAATCTGCAGTGGTAGGTGAACAAGTGCGCCCTTCTCTGGCAGTAGGTGAGAAGAGGGCGCCTTTCAGCTTAGGAGGGCTAAAACTCTGTGGTAGGTGGCTCCCGGGTGCTAGAAGAAGGTGGATAAGGTGCTGGAGGCATCAAACTGGTGATTGGGATGCATGCCTGTGCATGCAGAATCCTGAAATAGATCATATCCTGAAATAGGAATCCTGAAATAGATAATATCCTGAAATAGATCATGCAAGATCCTGAAATAGATGATGTATCCCGAAATAGATGATGTGGATATCCGAACACCCCCCCTCAAGCTAGACTATGATGTGCCAACTAAAATAATGTGGGGCCCTGGTAACTAAGACCAAAGGTCACCCCAATACAATAATCCAAAAACTAATAACAGTCAATAAACCGAGGAAATGGGGAAAACCTCATGGGAAAAATACCCCCCCTCAAAATAGACTGTAGTACACCAAAAGATTAATTGCTCCAAAATCAAGTGGATATGTCTGGAGGTATCTTACTCTTGGGAGTAAATGGATCATGCTCCAAAAACATGTGCTTGAATTCTCCATCAGTGGATGCAAGCGAATGTGGAGACTTTAAGAACTTGCTCTTCATACCGAAAAAGGTGAGAACAAATCTGAAAATATGAGGATGATCCTGGAACCTGTGATTCGAACCAAGTGAGGTAGGAATAGCTCCAATCGGATCAAATAGATCTTGAAACTTGAACTTCTTATCAATAGAAGTTAAATCAGCTCCAAAAATAGATGAATGGTTTCTTGAGATCTCCTTTGAACCAACAAGGGTGAGATCAAAACCAAAATCAGCAAAAAGTGCATGAGAATTGAACTCAAGCGAATGGTAGTGCTCTTCATCTTCATTAAAACTCTGAGAAACTTTGCAAATGATAGAACATAAGTTTATAGAAGGCATGCAATCAAGGAGGGCGAATGCTTCACCTCCAAAATCAGATTTTACCTCCAAAACATCAAGTAGATCATTATTCCGCATGCCGACAAACTCATGTGAAAGAGAGGATTCAAGAACCTCTTCGGAATCTAGAGCACTGCTGCATGTTTTTGCACAGTTTTGCACCATATCTTCTTATTCATCTATTGTGACTGAGTTATTTTGTTCATTAGATCTGCTGTGACTAACCTTACATGGTATCAGAGCCATTGCAGGGACAAGATCTCTTTTCTACAGGTGTTTATACAAGAAGATTTGACTGAATTGCTAAAAATTGCAAAAAGTTTGGCATGAGATATCTCCCGAAATAGATGATGTGGATATCCGAACACCAACCACCCCCCAGACCTCCACCAATTCCTGCCCAGTTAATCCCAAACCCTAACAACAATAGGCCAGGGCAGCAACAAGCCTACAATACTGAAATGGTGCAGTTTCCAACTTATGTTGTGGATATGCTAGAGATAAACGAAATTAATCTAAGGTCTGGGAAAACATTGCAAAATACACACACACAAAATAATCAAGAAGATGTGGCTCACAAACAAACAACAACACCTCATATTTAGCATCCAGATGAGCCAAGCCCTCAAGAGGAAGAAATTCAACCACTCACACAAAATAGAAACCCTCCATTCCCTGAAAAACTTGTACGAAATACAAGAGAAGAAGAGGAAAATGCAATTTTGAATGAATTGAAACACTTGAATATTCAAATTCCAATTTTACAGGCCATTAGAGATGTGCCTATCTGCAACACATTTATTAAAGAAAATTATTTGAAAAGACCTGGTAGAAGAAGACATGACCCACCAACCATAAATGTAGTAGGCTAGTTAGCAGATTTAATGATAGGTATCATTGTTAACCCCAAATATCTTGATCCAGGCAGCCCAGTAGTAAACGTGACCATCAACAACAAACATATCGCCAGCAGCTTAATTGATTTAGGAGCTGCAATAAACGTAATGACTAAGGATACCACAATATCCCTAGGACTACAATCGATGGTCAGACCAACAACTACCATCCTACAGCTAGCTGATACGTCAACAGTAAAACCTGAAGGGATGCTCGAAGACATATTTATCAACATAGAATCCTCGGAATACCCAGCTGACTTTATAGTCATCGAAGTAAAGAGTAAAATCAGTAGATACTCAATAATACTAGGGAGACCCTGGTTGGAAACTGCAGATGCTTACATAGGGTGCAGATCGGGAAACATGACAATCACCAGTGACCAAGCTAGGAAGAAAATCACGATTTATCCTCCGGCAAGGAAATCTTCAGACCTAGAATATCAGAACTGGACAGACAATTATGACGACACATCCAACCAAAAAATAGAAGTGGATCAAGAAAAAGTCACAGTCATCAAAACACTGCCACCACTTGTGAAACAGAGAGATGTGAGAAGTTTTCTTGGACAAACATGATACTATAGAAGATTCATTGATATTTATAGCAAGATTGTTGCACCAACGTTTTCCCTTCTCAAAAAAGACACAGAATTTAATTGGACAAAACATTGTATGTTATCATTTGACAAACTCAAGGAGAAAACAATTACAGCCCCAGTACTCCAAGGACCAAATTGGGAATTTCCATTCCACATCCACTCTGATGCATCAAATAAGGCCATTGGATCTGTCCTTGGACAAGAAAGAGAGAAGAATCCCCATGCTATATATTATATCAGTAAAAACTTGGCAGGAGCATAATTAAATTATACAGTCACAGAGAAGGAGTTTTTGGCTGTCATACATGCCATTAACAAATTCAGGCACTACATAACTGGCTACCAAGTGTTTGTCCACACAGACCATTCAGCAATCAGATATCTCATGAAAAAAGCTAACACAAGTTCTCAAATCATTATATGGCTACTCCTCCTACAAGAGTTTGACATCACAATTCTGGATAAGCCAGGAAAACACAATGTAGTGGTTGATTTTCTATCTAGGCTAACCCATGGACAAGACAATGAGGTGGTAAATGACAATTTTCCTGATGAGAATCTTTTTGCAATCTCCACAAGAAGCCCATGGTTTGCTGACATGGCAAACTACTTAGTGTCTGGAGAATTTCCACCACATTACACCCACCAATAGAAGAATAGAATCATAAGGCAAAGTGCCACCTGCACATGGATAGAAGGCATGCTTTTCAAAAAAGGACCAAACCAAGTATTGAGAAGATGCATTAGGGAAGATGAATTCCATGACATGCTGCATGCCACCCATAATGAACCATGTGGAGTACATTATGCTGCAAGAGGACATCCTATAAGATATTGCAGACTGTATATTATTGTCCAACACTCCACAAGGACACCTATGAATATGTTTCTCATTGTGATGACTGTTAATGAATGGGGAAGCCTACATAACATGAATAAATGCCTCTCCATCCACAAATCTCATTGGAACCATTCAAGAAACGGGGATTTGATTTCCTTGGCCCATTTAACCCACAATCAAACCAGAAAAGTTATATCCTAGTATGCACTGACTACCTTCCAAAGTGGGCAGAAGTAGCAGCACTTGCAACAACAAGCGAAACTAATGTGGAAAAGTTTTTTACAGAGCAAATCTTCCACAGATTTAGAGTCCCACGAGAGCTAATTTCTTACCAAGGCCCACAATTTACATCCAACCTTATAGAGGACCTGCTTAAAAGAAACAAGGCTAAACACAGAAAATCTACCCCCTACCACCCTCAAGCTAATGGTCAAGCTGAGGTGACAAACAGAGAAATAGAAAGGATCTTGACAAAAACTGTACAACTCCACAAAAGAGATTGGGAAAACTAACTAAGTGAGGCAATCTGGGCTTATAATACTACATGGAAGAAAACAACAGGATTCACCCCATATGAGCTAGTCTATGGAAAGAAAGTAACACTGCCTATTGAGTTTGAGATCAAAACATTGAGGATTGCAGCTGAGTTGAACATGGAACTTTTAGACATCCAGCAAGAACGAATACTACAATTAAATCAATTGGATGAGCAATTCCAACAAGCACTTGGCCACACTAAAATCATCCTGCAACAAAGAAATAAATGGCATGACAAGAACATCAAGGAGAAGAAGTTCAAAGAAGGTGACTGAGCACTACTCTATGACTCTAGATTTCACACATTCAAAGGAAAACTGAAAACTAGATGGCTCGGACCCCACATCATTGAACACATCTATGACAATGGAGTTGTCAGAATTACAACAATAGATGAAGAAAAACTCCCCATGAGTGTGAATGGACATAGACTCAAACTCTATACGACAATGAAATCCAGAGAAGAGTTCACACAGACACTTTATTAGCAGAATATAATGCTGATAGAGAGCCTAGAACATCACTGAAGATTTCTTGATTCGAAGAGAATAGTTGAAAAAAATGAAAAAAAAATGAAAAATGAAAAAAATGAAAAACGAAAATGAAAAAGAGAAAAAGAGAAAAAAGAGAAAGAAAAAAAAGAGAAAAAAGAAATGAAAAAAGAAATACAAAACAATAGAAAATAAAAACATGATCCACTCAAGATCTCACAAACACAAGTAATGGACTTGATCCATCCCCATGCACAACTAGAAGCAATTTCTTAGCAAAGCCAGCAAGCAGTCAATTCAAGTGAGTGAGCAATTCAATCAAGTGAGCCAGTACTATAAATCAAGCAAGCCAACAAACATTTAGCAGCCGAATGAAAACCACCATCAAAAGAAATAGAAACAAAGGTCAACTTTCAGAATCTAAATCAAGCAAGCCAACAAATCTAAGTTAAGCAATCCAGCAGTAAGTCAATTCAAGCGAGCCAGCAGTCAATTCAAGCGAGCCAGATCACCAGCAAGCTACCACTACAGAAATAAAATCACCATTTGAAGCATCACTACAACACAATGCTAAACACAATGAAAAGTCACATCAAAAATCTTGCATGAAAATCAAGCAAACAAAGGCAGCAATTCCAGCTGAAAGGTAGAAAAAAAAGAAAAAAGACGCGACTACTGACATGCCCAAAATCACTACAGACGCGGCTGATCTCAACTACAAAATTCCGCGCCCATAAAATCAAGCACGAATCATACAATGAGGTACGCAAGGCATGGAAGGTAATCACTTAACTCTATTTTATTTTCAAATCAAATCAAAACCCCCCACAAAACGGCTATTTTCCAAAGCTAAGGATAGCTTTTAAGTAAATTCGACGGCACGGTTCAGGAGTAACCTCACAGAATCATGATTACTTACCATCAAACATGTCAGCGAATGACAACACCTGCATCTAGTTACCATATTCCCCAATGATCAGAGTGGAAGTGCAATGTACAAATGATGAAAAATGATCAGAGCATAAGTGCAATGTACAAATGATGAAAAGAACGCAGGGTGCAATAATGGAAAGGAATGTATAAGGAAGCAAGTACGATGCACGATGATTGGGATAAGTGCATGAAAACAACCAAATAAGGCAACATAATATACAAAAAAGACCCAGTCTTGCAATACAAATCTTTCCAGAAGCAGGAAGACCGAAAATTTGTGTTGCCACTCAGCCAGCAAGCTTCCCTCGAACCTGTGATCAATCTCGGCCAATTGAGGTAAGTCAGCCACACTCAAAGTTTTTGGTTTGTCAATTATAGTAGAAGATTCAAGATGACAAAGGGGTTCAAAAAGAGTGAACCAAAAGATCACAAGCCCATTTATGAAAACGCTCAGGTTCTATCAATCCTCTGTAATGCGGTATGGATGCCCTTCATCTCAGGGCTGAGAGGGTCTAATACAAAGGTAGCTTTAGAGTTCGCAAGAAACTTGAAGCACATCAAAGATGAACAGTTCGTCACCCGGGTAAGGGGACTACGAATCAGACTAGAAGAGGAGGCAATTGCAAAATACACAGGGCTTCCCATGGGTCTGCACTGGAGCAGGGACGACCGGGAAGCCAACCAGAGTACAATGGTAGCCTTATTCGGACTAGGAGAAGTTTATGAAGAAGACAAAAATGGAGTCAAGAGAGTCACCATGGCCACACCCTGACACGAAATAGCTGATGTCGTTCAAAAATATGTAACGTATACAGGGAGGCTGAGCTATGTCCCTCTTTTCCACTTCCGAATTCTGGATCTTCTGAGGCACCGGAGCCATATCATGCCAAATAACAATACCAGCATCCCCTATTATATTCTCCTATCTATGGGATAAATGAGTAAAAAAGTAGTTGAGGGAAAAGAAGATGCGTTATCCCACCTTGGGTTAATCAAATTGATAATTCGTGAAGAGTTAACAGTACAGGTTCCAGAACTTTCATGGGAGGATTTTGTGGTATTCTCAGCAGATGATGTGCAAAGAATGAGGGGTACACCTAATGTAGGCATACCCCTAGCTTCAAGGTCAAAGGAAAAATCCACTTCTGTATCAGGAGCCAAGAGAAAGATTGACCTTGATTGTGACAATGAAATTATGGTCGATAACCTGATTAGAATAAAACATTCAAAAGATGCCTCCCGCCAAAAAGAATCATGGGTTTCCACCAGCAAGCAAGGGGAAAAATGGAGAAGTAAGAAGATCCCACGACAGCCCAAGAACGAATAGGAAAACAAGGTAGAAAAAGTGCCCATCCAATTAATTAAAAACGTATCTGACGATGATGACGATTGGGTGGTCTAGGACGACACAACCACACCTAAAGAATAGGATGATGACCAATAGAACCCCGCTGGTCAAGATGCAAACCCTAATGATCAAAATACAAACCCTGAAGCCACTGACCAGCTAGCTGAGGCACTAACGGAGTTAGCAAAAGTCAGGGAAGAGTTGGCAGCATTAAAAATTGAAGAAAGGATTCAGAGAAGCCATCCAACTTCACCAGCACCTCCACTGTTTGTACAGGAGAAGACCCAGATATTGAAGATGTGGCACATAGGGGAGTTAAAGCTGGCAGAACAACAAAATGCAGCACTAAGGGAGAAATTGGGACAATCTCGGATAGAATTGGCTCAAAAGGACTAGAAAATTCAGCAATTAGAGGACACATTGACTGTCACTACAAAAATCTATGAGGGAATATTGCAACTCAGACCATTGTCCAGAATCTACACGGTCTACTTAAAGGAAAACTGGGGAAGGTTCTAGCTACAGAGGGTGAAACAAGGCCTACCACTGGAATTGAAGACTCCAAAGGAATTTGTGGATACTTCTCTGAATTGCACAGAGTTGGAAAAGGATCAATTGTGCGAATTCTTCTTGCACAACTTTGTGGTGCCAAGCACACCTTACTGATCACCTAATCCCTACGTAGGAAACTTCCAACTAAGAGAATTATGCTCCTGGATGAACCACGAGGTGGAAAGGGCACAAGATGATCATATATATCTTGCACAGAATTGGCAGGATCCATTATGGATCAGGGCCGAGGCATCTCACCCTAAAAAGGTCATTCAGGACCACCAAACTATCACCACTGACGAAGAGTTAATTCCTATCTTGTTTGAAAAACAACTGGAGGCAGCCAGGCATTTTGATCTCACCCTTCAATGCACATACAAAGAGGTATAGGAGGCCATCAATGAGAGGTGGGCAAGGATTGGAGATGATTTGAAGAAGAAGGAGCCTCACTCCCCCCTCAGGTTATAAATGGCACTCACTAAGGCCAAATTATACAGGGAATCCTTGATCAAACACCAGCTCAGATGGATACGGATGAAGCTCAGTCCACCATTCTTGCTCCCATTAGTTATCAAAGCACAGATTGATGAGGAGGAAGAGAAAAGAACATGGGCCAGAGATGACCGAACCCATGGCTACAATAGGAAAGTAGGGACTCCCAGGATCGTTGCTTAGGACAACAGAGAAGCTATCCATGAACAAAATGTATCTCCCAAGGATGGGTGAATCCTTCAGTATGGGGGAGATGATGAGCCCCAAATTAGGTACTTTATAATCCTTTTGATGCCACACAAGCACAATAATGGATATGGAAAATGCCTTTGTTTGTGGGGTTTAATGATTCGTTTTGATTATTTGATAGAGTAGTTTAGAGGTTATTTCTTTTATGCTTAAAAGCATTTTCTATGAGCTAATGATATGGAAATAAGTGTGTATGAGCAGGCGTAGGTAATCCAAGAGACAACCATCAATTCCAACGCAAGGACTGAAAGACCATAAGTGGCTCAACGCCTTTTTCCTGATTTGTAGAAGAGAACTCCTGTTCAACATAATCGGCATTTAAATCATAGAGTTAGGTTATGTTCCAAAATAGATATAAATATGGGCCTTTTGGTTAGCAAGAGGTTCCTGTTGGCATTTTTGTAGAACTTACATTCAGTATATGTTATTCAAGACAATTCTGTGTTAAGACTTTTCTGAACATGAGATTATGATTTTAATGGAAGAATTGATGTTGTTTCAAGCTTTGCGTTTATAAGACTTTTCCCACTCCTGAAATACAAGTTGGAGAGGGCCCCTCCAACACGCAGGTCAGGAGCTTCATTTCAATTTCAGGTATTTTTCATATGTACTATGAATTGATTTAAATCCTTATCGTATATGAAGTACTTTGGTAATGTTTGAATGACATGGTTTTATTTCAGCTCAGCGATTATTTCATTTCAGCAAGTTTATCTATAGTTCGCCAACATTGACTCTGTAGTTCTATAATATGCTTCCTGTAGTCCTGTACACGCATTCTGTGCAGGCGTAATTACCTCTATTTTCCAGCTCACTATCTTAATTTTGGACCATGATTTAGATCTGCGATGCCATGAATATTTCTTTTCTTAGAGTTCAGTTATATAGGAGTTAATTGTTTTAGTTCTTCTGATTTGAATAGAATAGATGGTTATTGCTTTCGGTATCTGATTTGAATGAGATCAAGTTTGATTAATTTTTAGCATTGAATTTCTAGTTAAACTTCTAGTTTTCAGCTCTTTATTTCTAGATCAAGTTTCCCAAGCTTTCAGCATTTGATTTCTTAGATTAGATTTATAGCCTTTCAGTATTTAATTTGTAGCATAAAGATCTATTAGTTTCAGCATTTCTAGTTTATAGATTTACAGTATTTTCATATTGCTTCATTCGTTGTTTAACAACAAATCATTTCCATTTCCTTTTCGAGAAACCTTCAAGACACACCCCATCATCCTAAAACGACGAAGACTATCCTATAGAGCACATACAATGCTTAGCACCTCTTAAGTTTGTACACTCCCTGGTCGATAATTAAAGTATGCTTCTGGTTTAGCTACCTGAATTAGGTATCCATTCTTGGAGTCCACCATTCCTCATAGTACAGTTCCCTCATCAAGGCTGAATTGTTACTGTCGACCAACTGGATTTCTACAAACCTAACACCGCTACTCATCCGAGTGATAATGTTCCTTTACTTGGACAATCTTCGCATCCTTATGAGAGCGTGGGGGTTGGCCTCATCAAGGACTCATCCCTGATGGGCATTTTTCCAACCTCGTATCCCCCAAATCATGTTGCCACGGTGAACATGATCTCCTCACGGATTTCATCCATTCCCAACTCTACTGATCAATGGCTTGTACCTGATGAAGCCACTACACAGCTGATTGGGGACACTAGGCCTCTCTCACCCACCAAACTCACGTACGAAGCTATTTAGTCAGCCCCGAAGGACCACTTAGCTATGGCATCCACCTCTTGTTCTCTACAGCGGACATCATTCCTACCTGATCCTCTGTTGTGGACTTTTCATTCTAACGAGTCCATAATGGAATCATGAGTGCGGATGATCCTCCGTGGGAAGACCTCCACCATCATTCGTCTTTCCTTCCTTCATTGGACACTGTGGAGAATAGCATTAGCACCATATTTACACCGGATTTCTATCCTTGCTCTTAGTTCGCGATACTTACGTTTCAAATAGACTCTGAACACATCGGTTACTCCTAGTGTAGTGGAACTCATTCGTTTAGGCCAAAAGTGTTCCCCTGAAGAAATCACAACGTTCACGACCTTGTTCAAGCAGTTTCGAGACGTGTTTGCTTGGACTTACGAGGAGATTCCCAGGATAGACCCCACTATTGTTTCACACACGATCCAAACCTACCCCGACACCAAACCAATCCGACAAAAGTTGCGATCGGTGCACCCCCGAAAGACTGCGGCAATCAAGGCAAAGATTGAAAAGCTCTTGAAAGCTAGTTTTATTTACCCTGTCCCATTGACAGAATGGGTCTCAAACGTTGTCCCTGTAGCTAAAAAATAGGGTACCATTCATGTCTGCGTCGATTATCGGGATCTCAACAAGGCTTGTCCCAAGGACAATTACCTAACTCCCTTTATCGACTAGATCATCGACAATTGTCCAGGAAGCATCGTCTTTTCATTTATGGATGGCTTTTCCAGCTACAACCAAATTGACATCCACCCGGATGATCAACACAAGACCGCTTTCATCTATCCTTGGGGTACGTTTGCTTATCGCAAGCTCCCTTTTGGTCTTAAAAATGTTGGTGCCACATTCCAGTAGGCCATGTCGTACGCCTTTCACGATGTGAAGGACTTTGTGGAACTTTACTTGGATGATCTACCTTCCCATTAACGGCAGCGCGAGAACCAAATTGACCATCTAACAGAGGTATTCCTCAGATTTTGGCGGTATAACATCCACCTGAACCCTCATAAGTGCATCTTTTGCGTCGAGTCTAGACGCCTACTCAGTTTCATAGTCTTGAAATATGGGATCTGCATTGATGCCTTGAATGTGGCAGCCATCGTCACTCTCCCACCTCCCACTAACATAACAAAACTTCAAAGTTTGCAAGGGAAGGAAACTTATTTAAGGCGTTTTGTCTATAATTTCGCACAAAATACGTAGGGATACATGAGATTGATGAAGAAGGATGTCTCGTTCATATGGGATGACCAAGCTCAACAATCTTTTGAAATCTTAAAACATGCTATCACGCATGCCCCTGTGCTCCAATCGCCCAATTACTACAAGGATTATATCCTTTATCTTGTCACTTCTTCCACCACGATTGCCATGGTCTTGGTCCAAGAAGACAACAACGCCCAGGAACATGTGATATACTACACAAGTAAGGGTCTAATTGACACTGAAACACGTTATTCACATGTCGAGAAACTCGCTCTTGCAGTAGTCATTGACATCCAAAAGTTCCGACATTACATCTTGTTTCGCACCACCACCATCTTTGTTGATTCAAACCCCATGTACCACATTTTGACATGTCAGGTGCTTGGGCACAAGTATTCATGCTGGATCGTGATACTACAAGAATTTGATCTCATTTACGAAAAGGCTAAGTCTAAAAATTCATTGGTGTTTGTTGAGCTGATCTGTGATCTTCCCTAGGCTGATGTCGATTTTTAGCCCAATGATTCTCTTCCGGACGAATCATTGCTCCTCATCAGCATGTCTTATACATGGTATGGATATATCACTTTATATCTTCAGAACCAACGTTTCAGCCCCCAACTCTCGTGAGACGACTGTCGTCGAATACGCCACCATGCAAAGTATTATCTAATCATCAGTGATACTTTGTACCACCGTGGTATCGATTCTATTCTTTGACGTTGTCTCACTCATGAAGAGGCTGAACATGACTTAAATGACTGTCACGCTGGGGCGTGTGGCGGTCATCTCTCTAGGATGGCTACAGACTAGAAATACTTCACGCAGGATATTTTTGGCCATCTATCTTTAAAGATTGTATCGAGGCCGTCAAAAAATGTCCTCCATTCCAGCACTTCCAAACTAAGAAGCGCACCCACCCCGCCCCATTCCAAACTAAGAATCGTACCCACCCCACCGTTGGCCCCTTCGCTAAATCAGGCATCGACTTCATGCACTGTAAGCCTACCTCGACCGAGGGGCATGGTTACGTCATAGTAGCTGCAGATTACTTCACAAAGTGGGCCGAGGCGATGCCTACATACACGGACGATGGCAAAATCGCCGCACTCTTCATGTTTAATCATGTTATAGTGCAATTCGGAGTTCCTCAAGCTATAGTTACTGACCATGGTTCTCACTTTATGAAGCACATGGTTGACGAATTGAGCACTAGATTGGGTTTTCGCCATGAAAACTCAACACCGTACTACCCACAGTCCAATGGACAAGTAGAGGCCATTAACAAGGTCTTTAAAACCATGATCGAACGCATGGTGGGTATGCACAAGTCCAACTGGCATAATATGCTCTTCTCCGCACTACGGGCTTACCAAACTTCAGTTAAGACCGCCACTGGATTTACTCCTTTCCAATTAGTTTATGGATTGGAGGCTATCCTACCGATTGAGTGCGAGATTCAGTCCCTCAAACTCGTAGTTGAACTTCTCCCTAACACTACTGCTAAGGAAGAACACTTCCTCTACCTAGCTAAACTCAACAAGACTCACCGTGATGCCTCTCTTTCCAACAAGGCTCATAAGAAATGCATCAAAGCATAGTAAGACAAGTTGGTAGAACCTTGCGTTTATAGCGAAGGTGATTTGGTCCTTACATATGACCAAAGACATGATAAGTTGGGGGCAGGAAAGTTTGATTCCATGTGGCATGGACCCTACATAGTGAAATGTGTCTTAGAGAAGGGAGCTTATGAGCTTGAATACTACGACGGGATATCTTTAGGTGAACCCCACAATGGGATTTACCTAAAGAGGTGCTATACCTGATTCTTTCATGCATAGTTACTTTGTATATATTGTACATGGTGTGTGTTTTGTGTGGTCTTACACTTTGATTTTTGCGTGCTTAGGTCTTGTTTCGTTACTTATACCATGTTTTGTCTGCGTGTGCAGATGGAAACTTGCTACGGATTCGCGGACGGTGCCAGTCGGCATACCCACAACCTTGCCTCGGCAGCCTGGGTGCTCTATTCACCTACGAGCGAGCTTATCATCTCAGGAGGAATGTGTCTAGGTTTCACGACCAACAATGCTGCGGAATATCTGGCAGTCATTGGAACCCTAACCGACGCTATTTATTTGGGTATGGACCACATTGTCATCCATTTGGATTCTCAATTGGTGGTCTCTCATCTTAACCGGGTTTACACCATCTACGATCCTACCCTACTCCGTCTCTATAGACGAGTTCATCTTCTGGAAAGGTCCTTCGAATCCATTCAATACCTGCACATTCCACGAGACGTGAACACAGTTTCCGACTCCATGGCCAACTTCATTTTAGATTGGTACATTGCACACACATGAGCATATTCATGAACTATAAAAGTAGACATAACATGTAAATAATTCATCATATAAGAAAACAAATAAACAATATCTCATATCAAATACAAATGTATAAAGTCGCCAAAATGTCTGTATATATATATAATCAAGATAACATAGTGCTAATACAAAAAGTTTGAAGCCTGATAGCTTTCAGTAGTACATAATCTAAAGCCTAATAGCTTTCAGTATTACAAAATATGAGGCTCACATAGATCTCAGTACATACATAATAAAATAAGGCCTAATGCCTGGCCCATGCACCCCTAGGTCTCACAGCTCTCTCCTGCTGACCGTGGAAGCAGTCTACCGCTCTCTCCACCTTGCAGGGAAGCTCACTAAAGCGCAAGGTCACACCAACTGTGTACCTCTGCATGGGCCTCGGTAACTCATGCACTGCTGCATCTGGAACGCACAATGTCAACCTGGTAAGGTTCTCATAGACGCCCTCCTTCTCCACGATGGCATCATGCATGGTTGGGGCTACTGGTGGTGCCTCTCCTCTCCTTGTGAGAAACGAAACTCCTACCGGTCATGAAGGACCCACATCTACACACACATGTTATTAACTTATCAGCACTATCCAAAAAAATTATAAATACACAAAATGAAAAAGTGCAAGGGTCATTGTTCTTACCGATGTCTCCGTACTCTACTCCCCCAGGAAGTACGAGGTTTGGGTCCTCTCTAAAGTTCGTACCACTGTACGGATAGTCCTCAATCATGAGTAGTTGGCCTTCCATCTAGGTGAAGAATCCAGAACCATACCCGATGATCGGACCCCTGCCACCATGGTGAGCCATCACCTCCGTCCATTGGGCCATGTGTGGATCCTTGGGATCCATGTCATCCAAAGTCAACTGCGGGCGCAAGAGGGGAACCTGCTCCAACAAGAATGAGATCACTACCGATCCATACCCGAACTGCTTGAGCTCACCAAGCCGACACATGGTCAGCTGAGCTCGAAGGTTGGTGAGGAGTCCTTCACACCAGTTGAACACCTTCGGAGACATACAGTCCTCCACATACAACATATGGGACTTTGTATCCAAGTGAGCCACTTGGATCCTTGCTATCCTCACTATGGTGAAGAGTATAGCACGCAGTGGACGATCGCGTACATCTTTAATGGGGATCTTCCCACTAGAGGCACGAGCATGTGGAGTACAGTGTCGGGAAATCAATTCATCTACCGTCCGGTCACTCCCTCGTGATCCAGTCAGTGATACATTATCCCCCCTCCGGGATAATCCAGTCAAGAAATAGATGTCATCAACATCTATAGTCAATATATGCTCCCCAATCGTGAAGTACTGTTGCGATGCATCCCAACTCCGAAGCATATGCTCCAGTAGTGGGACTTTGGCCCTCATGCCCTGGACCTGGAAGAAATTCAGTAGCCCGCACTTCCTCAATGCCTCCACACACACTGGATCATTTGTTGCTTGCACATATTCCACCTCATTCTCATGCTCATGCCATTCTAGAACCATGTTGGAGGCCACAAACCTGTCAAAGGGAGCATTTAAACATCATTAGAACTCACTCAAGCCATTAAAACTTTTTCTTCTGGGATAGGTTTTGAGTTGAGCATGGATGTTTCTGCCGTCGCACCTCGTCTTTGCAGACAGGGCGACATCATCGCAAGACACCCATGTGGGTTTTGCAACGACCCAAGTTCATCGTAGTTCCCATAAGGGAGGCTTGCGACGACCCGAGGGCACATAAACCCCTCACAAATCAACCCCAAAAACCTAAAAAATGAACCAAATTTGAAATTCTAAACCACTAGAAAGATGTTGGCTGAGATTTAAGTTTACCTGCTCCGAACGGTTCGTGAAATGGTCACTCATAGCTCCGGCAATCGACGAATGAAATTCTGCTCCAAATGGCACTTTCTTCTCCCCAATTTGGCAAATAAACAATGGTAACTATATTTGGTCATTTTTTCTATTTTATAAACAAAAAGGGAATATGCTTTTTCAAATTTAGATGCTCTATGGTTTATTTGCTATAGTTTGGATCATTTTTACTGCATTTGAATGCCTAGTTGACTGTTTGACCTAGTTTTCAAGCATGCAAGAGATGTTAAGTGTTCCATTTACACCATTTTCACATCGTAGCGATCATCTCAGGTATGAACAACCCGTTGAATAGTTTTGGTGTTATTTTTCATCCTAGATTTTGATTGTTTAATGATGAAAAGCTTACTCTTTGTTCTTTATTGTGCTCTTAAAACCATGAGAATAAGTCACCGAGTTACGATTTATCACTTTTCTGAACTCGTTAAACTCCTATGGAAAAGGAACCCCCTCGGAGTCTATCTTTAAGCTCTTTTCAGGCTCTCGAAATACGAAAAGAACACTAAGCGAACTTGTCGCGTTCACGCTTCCTAAAGTATTTGAATGGTCATCTCCCTAGTGATAGTTTACCCCTTTTTTGGACCAGGGGGCACTATTTACGAAAAAGGTATACTCTAACCAATCATGACTGGAAGAGTCCTCTCCCGCATTGTTTTACCCTTTTTCGGGCGATGAGGCTAACTTTACGAAAAAGGACCGTTGGAGTCTTCTTTAGTTCTTTTTAGACTCTCTAAACATGAAATGACAACCGAGTTTACCTTCTATGGACTCGTTAAAACCTAACATTGAAGGGCCCGTCATAGGACGAACCCCTCCTCTCCCAGGTTCAGAAAACATTTGGGATTGGACTCATCTATGAGATGAGCTATACCGAGAATCTGGTTAACCTCATCAAGCTCGTAAAAAACACATGAGGCACTCATCGTTCATGATGGGGAAAAAGGAAAGCTTTTATGTTACACTTTTTATCTGTGGCAGTACCTAGTCATTCTTGAACATGGCACTCATTTGCATTTGCATACTGCACTTGGATCATCCGTTTGTCCTCAAGTTTTTCCTACTTCCTGAGTCTTGTTACTCCTTTGGGTCATCCAAAGAATACTTCCACCATTAGTTGCATTAGGAGTTGGTGTCGCACTCGTCATGTCAATACTGCCAAGTCATGCCATGCCCATGTTCAAGAATACTTTCACCACTCATTATCTGCAATCATTACGCCTTCCACCATGTCGGTCTACTCTGAGTCAATCTTATATGTTACTGTACCATCTGATCTACTCCAAACATCTATTTTCGTGTTTCGTGTCGATTATGGGGGATTCATCATGGCCCTCCTTCGACGGGTTCATCCTTTTCGTCTCCAAATAATCATCCGAGGATTGAATCTAGAAACCAATCAAGTACCTTGGGCCTGCATGCCTCAATGGCAGGTTACCTCTCTTTCGACATGAGTTTATATCATTGACTCTTGATTGAAATATTTCATTTAGCGTTCGACTTCAACTCATTTATTCGTGCTTGACAATATGTATTGTGATACCTTGGGAATCATTGACATTTATGGTTATTTCCCTCACACATGTTAACGGTATACATCAATGACTGCTAATCAAGTGGTTTCTACCATGTTCGACGTCAAGACATCTGTAATCACATGGATAGATTTGTATCATTTCTGGTTCGGCTTGATGACCCTCGGGATTCATGTTTTACCCAGGTTGCGATGGAGATTGTTTTGATTCATATTACACGAATCCACTTTTGTATTGGCCTTGGTTGTGTTATCATCTCATCATGGATCTACGCTTGTGTCTAGTAGCCATGATTGTGTTCAGTCGGTCATTAATACCATGGATATGCATTGTATTGGTTGAAAACCATGTTGTGAGTCATATGAGGCTGGGTACTTAGAGTCAGTTGTACTGCAGCAGTGTCCTTCGTCCAATGAGCCATTGCCATTCATTTTTTCAAAGCATTTCACCTATCTAGTTTCAAACAGCTTCATGCTTTGGGGGGCATTCTGTTACATCTAAATCTTACCATCATGATAGTCAGTGTAAACATTCCCTGAAGTTCCTTGACTAAGTCATCAACCTGGAAGAGATATTAACCTTTTCCTACTAGGTTTTGAGAGGTCGTCGCAGGTTGTTCTAATGCAACCTGCGACGTCACAGGTTGTCCTCTTTTAGCCTGCGACGATGTCAGTTAATTAATTAAAATAGCATCTTCTAGCCTATTCTCGAAGGTGGCTGATGTGGATCCCTATCCCTATCCTTTAGGGGAGTTTCCATTCGGTTCCTAGCCTCTTGGAAGGATCCCCTAACTCTCTCCTACCATATCTCAACCTACCCTATCTACTTAGTCCTATATAAGTGAATCTCACTCCCATTCCAAGGGGAGGAAGTCTATAGTATCTATACGCTGGTAAAATTAGCTTAGGAGAGATCTCTACTCATTCCTTGAGAGATCCATCATCCTTTTGGAGGCTTTGGCATTGGCTTGGTTGGAGAATGATTGCTATTTTAATTCATTGGTTGTAATCACTTCCTTCTATGTACTTTCCCTTATTATACAGTAATATAAATGCTTTCCACCAAATCTCATTGCATTGATGATATTTTGTGTAGTTTTCCTACTTAACTGCTTACTTAGATCTATTATTGTGTAGATTCATTTTATTGCTTGTGTTGTTTTGTTGTCTTGATAGGTTTTGCAGCTGAGATATGAAGACCATCAAGCTTGGAGCAGCATTCAAGGAGAAAGGATCAGCTATCTGAAAGGTAAAGCATCTAGTTCCTTGATCTCTAATTAGATCTAGGAGAGTTATTTACATTCTGTCTCTATTTGTTCTAGACTTATGTTGAGATAGGGAGATTAGGCCTCGAGTCCGCTCTTGGTAGATTGTCCATCAAACAGAACAAGCCAAAGATAAGACAAAATGGGTAAATGCTATGAATGAAGAATATAACTCTATAATGAAAAATAAAACTTGGGAATTAACAAAGTTTCCTAAGAATAAAGTTCCCATAGGCTGTAAATAGTTGTTCAAATCTAAGTTTAAAGCAGAAGGTAGCATTGATAAATATAAGGCAAGATTAGTCGCAAAAGGTTATGCTAAAAAAGAGGGAGTTGATTTCAAAGAGACATTTTCCCCAGTAGCTAAGTTAAATACAGTTAGAATACTTGTTGCATTGGGTACAAAACATAAATGCAAGATACATCAATTAGATGTTAAATTTGCTTTCTTGAATGGTGAATTAAAAGATGAAGTGTATTTGGTTCATCCCAAAGAATTTGTATAGAAAGTGAAAGGGCATCTTGTTTGTAAACTGAAGAAATCTATCTATGGATTAAAACAACCCCCTAGATCATGGTATATAAATATTGATTCCTTCTTTAGTCAGAAATGGTTTGTGAAAAGTAAAAGTGATCCTAACCTTTATGTTAAGAAAGATAAGGAAGGAATTTTTTGCTTGATATCTTTGTATGTTGATGATCTCATTATTACAAGCAGTGCATGTAAGTTGATTGCAGAAATTAAAAATCAACTGTCACAGGAGTTTGAAATGAAAGGCCTTGGTGAGTTACATTATTGTTTGGGACTTGAATTTTGGAAGGAGTCTGGTAAAACAATGATCACTCAAAGCAAATATATAAGAAATTTTTTGAAAAATTTCAATATGAGTGAATGTAAGGCAGCATCAATTCCTTTAGATCATAATTTGAAGTTATACAATGATGATGGAACTAAGGAAGCAGATGGTAGCTTGTATCACCAGTTGGTGGGAAGTTTGAACTATCTCACCACTACCAGGATAGATATAACATATGCAGTCAACATTCTTAGTCAGTTTATGGCTAAGCCTTCTGAAAGTCATTGGAAAGCTGCAAATAAATTCCTTAGATATCTCAAAGGAACAATGAATTTTGGTCTTTTGTATATTGATGAATTTGATGTTTAATTGGCAGGAAATCCTAATGACATGAAATCCTAATGACAGAAGGTATACTTCCTAATTTGTATTTTGGTCTTTTACTTATTCTGATTGGGAAGGAAATCCTAATGACAAAAGGTCTACTTCAAGTTATGCTTTCAACATTGGATCCGGGGTCATATCATGGAGCAGTAAGAAACAACCAACTATTTCTTTATCATCCACAAAAGATGAATATAAAGCCATGTCCATTGCTACTGAAGTTGTATGGTTGAGGAAAATTATTGATGATGTTGGTGTAAAGCAAGAAGCAACAACAAAAGTACATTGTGATAATTAGAATGTAGCTAGTGTTTTCACACCAGCTAGGGAAAAATGACACCTACTAAGGGTTATGGAACCCTTAGTAGCAGTTCATGAAAGGGAAGTGTGTGAGTGCAAATAAAAGTAAAAAAAAAACTAAACTAAATGCTTACTGCAGTAAAACAAGAAATAAATTGGAACCCATGAATCAAATGTTGATTTTGTATTATGCTGTTAAGAATAATTTACAATGGATATTTACCTCAAAAGGTGAGTAGATGGGGGCCCTCGCGGTCGTACAAAGAGTGGTGCTCTAGGTATCCAAGGTTCCTTTCTTTTATCCAAATGCTCTACAGGTGGTTGAAACTCAACCAAGAAGGGGGAACTCAAGCCGTAAGGGAAGCTAGGATTTCAATGCGAATTTTGGTAGCATCAAGGTAGGGAAGAGTGAATGTGTTATTTTGAATGGGGGACCTCCACCACTTTTTTATAGTAATTTTGGATGGTGGTGTATTTTCCCGTGGTATTGTGTAGCCACTAGTATTGGCCATTGGTATTTGATGGTTTCCCTCCTTTTTAATTTTATTTTGACTATTTCCCCTTTTTCTTTTTCTTTTTTGGGGATTTTGACCCTTTTTTGTGGGATTTTAACATTTTTTGGAGGATTTTCATTAATTGATGAGGGAAATAATTATTTTTCCCATTTGGTTACCAATTTAGGTATTTTTGTGTTTTTGGAGGCCAAAAATGTAGGAAAAAGGGATAAATGGGTTATGTGACTAGGGGGATGAGCTAGGTGAACAATTTTTGGGTGTTAATAGATTGCCCCCTGATGTGTGAGGGAATGAGCTCATCGTATGGCCGATAAACATCATAGTTTCTAAATTTTTCCAGGGGTGTGAGCATTGTGATGGAGGAGAGCAGAAACTGGTTGGAGACCGGAACACGTGCTTCATACAAACTACAAGGGTGATAACTGTAAATACATCACCTCAATAATGGATGAGGAACATATAATATCAAATATATGGATGAGGCATGCATACCCATGCTCGTATCAAGATATACAAATAATGGTGAGGACCAAAGGGGACCTTAACAATACATAGATACATGTTGTGTACATCATAATGGTCTAGAGGGGACACAAATTTGGGACATAATCATGGTCCAACCATGACTAACCTGAAGAACTGGAACTAGAAACAATGGCATCCATCCTGAATGTGGTACCATAACAACTGATGCATTGTTGAATCTGAAGGTGTCCAACAACTATATGGACTTAATGACTAAGAGTTAGAATCTTAAAGGTACACTAAACTGCATATGAACTAGATACTCTAGGAAGCATATAGTAGAAGGGATTCCAAACACTATCGCCAATGCAACCTGAATATCCGCAGGAACATACAACTGGGGGTTCTGAATAGACTCACCAATGTGATAGAGTCACGGGACATCCGAGGCCTTCGACCAATAACTGAAGGTACCAATACCCTATACGAATCTCAATGGTGAGATAATGGAGTTGAAGTCGAGCACATGAGAAACAACCATTCTAAGAGGCACTAAGGACTCCTCTTAGATGGTCCGTAGGAACTCACCACTGATGGAGACAATTCCAAGGTATGGGGACCTCTGGGTCTATCCTCTGGAATAGATGTGCGGGTGTTGATAAAGGGAGACCTGAAACTACCAAGGCAATGATGTTTCCTTGATAGGAGCGCGAGGTGTACAACCAACATGTGATAGCACTAGATATGATATTGAGACACTATGGGGGAAGATTAGGGTCATACAGGGATGGGACTCAGACTTCCTTTGTTCAGAGTATGACAAACATGGATGACCTGGTAGCATATAACACTAACCTCGGGGGAAGGGCATCATAGCTTAATGGATCAGGGACTGTGACTGCAATGGGGGAGACTTAGGGGGGGGAACTGATGAGTGATATTGGGAAGCTCTAAGGGTGACACATCGTAGAATAATATGAACAAAGGATACCATACTAGGGGTGCTGCCATAATGGTGAGACTAGATGTGATCTATCGGGGCACCGAGAGGAACCCTTTGGATCTTCTTCATGGTTTAAGGAGCTCAAAGAAGGGATAGAAGTGTGCTCGAGAGGATACCATCGTGTGGATTTGTACGAGCCCAGGACGGTGGATGCTTGTGGGTGCTTTCAATTTTAAGGAGTCTGGAAGCGATAAGAAGACTCTGAGGTGGTGGGAAGATACCGTCATGTGGATTTATACAATCCCAGGACAGTGAATGCTCGTGATCGCTTTCAATTTCAGAGAGTCTGAAAGTAATAAGAAGACTCCAGGGGGGTTCTTTTTCATGTGTTAGTCCCCAAATCCCGAAAAAAGCATAAAAGTATGTAATGGAGAACTCTTCTATCCAATGTGACTAGAGTATTCATTTTTCGTAATTAATCTACCAGGTCTAGAAAAGGGTTAAACTTATACTAGATAGACTCCCTTTTAGATACTTTAACCAGCATGAAAGGAAGCAAGATTGGTCGACAATCTTTTCATTCTTTAAGGAGTCAGAAAAGAACTTAACAGAAACTTCCTAAGTACCTTTTTCGTAAAAGGAGCTGCTTGGCCCGAAAAAGTGATAAACGTATACCGAATAGAGGTGAAATTCAAGCAAGGAGGAAGTGTTCAGACATGGGACAAGTATGAGTAAATTAACCAAGGAAGAAGGTGAGGGGGAACACTAATGGGGCATCCTTATGGGTGAATGAATGGTGACAAAATAACACAAGAACTACAGGATGGAGGGAGCGGAGGGCTTCTGAATAGAGCGCAATGGATAAACTAGTAAAAAGATACCAAGAGTTGTCGGCGTACCTGGTGGAACGCAAATCAAAATGGGGGTCGGAGGGAGAAGTGGACAGAAAAAAAAGGGGAGGTGAGAGCGAGAAATGATCTCAAGCATCATCACAAGCACGAAATTCTAAATTCGGTAGTGCGAATGGCACGAAAAATGTAGGTCGGAGAACTCGAGAATGGTCAAAGAGAGAAAAATAGACCAAAATGGGTCACAAATAAAGGGGAGTTCATTGAGCTGAGGATGCGTCAATGGGGAGAGATGATGAATTGTGGGGGTGGAGGACTAGGTGTATGGAAATCAAATCAAATATACAAGTGACATGTGACCTCAAAAATGGTTGATATCACGCATGTGAAAAAGTGAGAAGGGTTAATGACCTGCCCCCATGCAATGGGCATGGGGTTTGTGATTATGGATCACATATGTGTTGGATTGAAAAATGGGATCATTGAAATTCCAAGATAGATGTGACAGGGAAGGGTCAAAATGATTGAGCATGCCCCCTATCCTAGGTTCAAGGTAATCTATTATGCCCCCTAGCCTAGAGGTGTCAATGCGGTGCAGATGCTCTCTCTGAGAGGGATCAATAGGGCATCGACCAACTACTGGAAGGGGGGTGTACCGTGAGGCTAATGGACATGGTGGCACACTAAATTGATGATATGATGATGGGGGATTCCTCTTGCGGGGTGGATTCCCCCAATATTACAGACGAGAATGATGACGATGATGAGTAGGCAATTTTTTGGGCCTACCCTCATGCTGTGGACAAGTGATTTCCTCGTCGATTCGAAAAGGTTGAACAAATAGGTCGGAGGGACTAGTTGAAGGGGTCGATAGGATAGAGGGGTCACCGGTAGAAATAACATAAATGGTGTTAACCTCGGGTGATGAGGAGGATTCTGGTGGGTGGATCTCTTCAATGATAGTAATTGACTACTCTAAAGATGACTGACGTAACTCATGGAGCACCAACCGATACTTTGGTAAATTGAGGAAGTGGTGGGAATAATATCCATAGATGCCACATATTAAACAAAATTAGTTAGTGCACAATGACTTGTTAAACGGTTGAGGAGTAGCTGACAATTCAAAATCGGAATATTAGGGTCATCCTCCAATGTCTTCATATGCTTTTGAAGGTTGAGCAAGTGTGGACAATTGTGGGTTGCGTGTCCCAAAACATTGCGCATAGCACACTTGGGGGATTCTTGCGCTAGAGGAGGGGGGTTCACAACCTTAGTCGCAGTCGCCACGGTATTGGTTTGGGTGGTTTTTCCCCCAATATTTTTGGAAGACTGAGGAGAAGTGTTGGAGGAAGTAGTTTCCGATGCACCAGGAGGTGGATGATTGGTATTAGTGATCGATTGGACCAGTTGAAGAACAAATTTTGGGGTGGGAGTAGGATTAGGTGTAGGAAATTACTAGACATGAAGTCCTAACGTTAATCCGAGGAGATTCAATGTGGCCATAACAGGCATGCTAACAACTCCCGATGATGGAAACACGAAAGGGATGGTGTGGATTAGGGTGGATCCCACATGGTTGGGTATCAACAGTGGTTGGGGTAAAAGTGGTCATTTGGGTTGTGGTTGAGTAGCATGATGTGATTCAAAGATGGAATTACTTGAAGAAATGGTGCACAAGTCGGATATCTCAACAGCCGGAGAAGGTGGGGGAAAGGCGGTAAACATGGAGGCCATGGGAGCCTCCGAATAAAGTCCAAGCCCCACTATGGATATCAGAGGGGCATACGCGCAAAGGAGGGATTTTTCGACCATGGGGAGGACATTCTCTAGTGTAGTGGGTGCATTAGGGTTGTAGTAATTAAGCTGGTCAATTTTGACAACCCATCCCTCATGGGGGAACATCATAATCCAAAACACAGATGAGGAAATGAACTTCATTGCATACATGAAGCTTCATCCTAGGAGCAAGTTGTATTTGAGATATGCATTGACGACTTCGATGTCAATCAGGATAGTTTTACCAGCTAATTGGACTGGAACATTGGCAAGAAGGCCTTGCGACTGAGCTGCGTGGCCAGCGTAAGCTTGGAGGGCGGTCGTGGATGGTTGCAGAGGAGGGGATCTGAGCTTCTTCCACATGAATGTGGACATGATGCATATAGAGGCACCCTCATCGACAATGAAACGATGGATAACGAGGTTCTGGATCAAAACTAACATCTGAAATGCTAGGTTCAAAGGCATGCGGGGTTTAGATTGGTCTAATTCAAATTCCATCAATCATGAGTCAGAAGGGTAGATCACACCTATGGCAGACAACAGTGCTTTGTGTTGTGCTGGAAAATTCTTTAAAAATTCTATGGTTGACATAGCATTGGGGGACTGGGATAAGACATCCATGATATTGTAGTTGGGGGAAGCACGAGCATTGGGGTTGGATGCGGTGCAGAGGGAATCTAAGAGCTTTGGGGGGGGCCTCTGGCGATGGCGAGGGTAGACGTAATGACTGATCTACGAGAGTAGTGGTAGTGATTTTTTCCATAGGGATGGTCTCGGTGGTTGAACCATATTACTGGTTACAACACGTTTTAAGGTTGATATCGGACGAGGAAACCATTAAAAGGTGGTGAGTTCCTGATTCAGTGGGTTGACTAAGAGGAGCATTGTAAGTAACTAGTTGTTGTGGTGTGGCAATCCCTTGAGGGGGTGCCAAATGTTTGGGTGGAAACGACCCCTTGTGTGGGTAAGAGGTTCTGCAACACCATAGGTTGAGCATTGGGTTTCAGGGGATTTGGCGGCTCCAAAAGTGGTGAGCTCATGCCAAATGGGGACAATTATGCGTGTAATGGCCATAGACCCCACAAATAGAACATGGGTGGTTCGTACATAAGTTGGGGTTTTTACCTTGCTGAGGTGATCGATTAGGATTTTGGTTAGCAGTCACGACACCATTATTATCAAGGGGATTCGGTGATGGACCACCTCCGCCAGTAGGTTGGTTCTGCGGTTGGTTTTGTTGGACATAAACTTGCCCTTGTGGAATGAGAGGATTTTTCAATTGAACAGGTGTCGAGGTAGCCGGCGATGGATAATAAGTGGGAGGAGCTTGATGTTGTGCAGGCGCAGGTGCAACCGGTAGAGGGTAGTAGGAAGGTGGTGTTGTAGGTAGTTTATATGCTAGCGGGGGATGACAGTAGCAATGTTCCAGACAAGAAGGTCCATGTATATTAGGGGATTGGGACGGTGGAACAGACGAAGATGTTGCTCCAGAATGGGTCGTGGCACGCAAAAGGTCAGGACCACCGCTCATAGCGGGTGGTGAGGAATTGGGTGTAGGATTATAAGAAGGGGTGGAGGCTGTAGGCATATGGACATATGGTTGAATGGTAGATGCAACGTGTCCAATGATGCCATCGATATCATGGGATTCCCCCAACACATCCTTCTGGGAGGAATCACTGTGAGGAGCATAAAGTAGAATGGTGTAAAGGTAATCCAACTATGCGTAGATAAGGTCAAACAGTTGGGATTTCAGTATGGATTCTTCTTTGTTTTGGGGCCATTCGGATGCCACATCCATGGCAATAGTTGGTATGAGAGACTTCAAAAACTAATCTAAAAAGATATCGTCATCTAACTTGATCTTGCACAAACTGCGACGTCTATGCCACTCGTGAATATGGTCAGTGATGTGGGTGTCCGTACTCTATATACAAGATGGGAGAATCTCAACACCAACATCGTAACAGAAGGGTAGCTAGAAGAACTACAGGAAATTCAAAGTGAGGGAACCAAAATTGGAATGAGTCCCGTGGGGCTGGTCAATATACCACTTGGCTACAGTACCAGTGACTGTCTGTTATAAAAGGAATAGGAGGATCGATTCATCCACTATGGAGTTAGAGGAACACCATAATTAGAAGGACATGATTTGGTTCTAGGGGTCCTCACCACCCTTCCCTTCGAACTTGGGGATGTCCGAAGGGAGTTTGGTAGGCATGGGAGGCCACGTGGGGTCATGACGGATCGGATCATTAGTCAATCGGGCCAAATCAAATAGGTTGAGACTAGACATGAATAGAAAAGTAGCAGGAGGATGTGACATGGTCGAAATGGCCTACGTGCTAGCCATGGCGGCGATCATGGGGCCACCTCCATTGAGTGGTGGTGTAGTGGTGTGAGTCATCACAGGGATCGAGGAACCACCCATCAAGGGAAGAGGGATCTGAAATGAAGGGAAATGGATGGTGGTCAGAATAGATCTGCTACCAATGGGTCTATAGGTAGTAACTGCAGTGCCGGGGGTAGGTCCTGTAGATGGCATAACAGGGATGGATTTTAAAGTGGTAGCGGGGTCATTGGAGGGCTCGCCGCCGATAATCCCTCTGTAAAATGGGTTGGGATTCACGTTGACCATGGGGCTAGATGGAGTTGTGTGTATGGGTGATTCTGACTCAGAATTAGATTTGAAATAAGGGGCATCAAGATGAATATCTAGCAAGGAATAGGTGAGTCTCAAAGGAGCACGATGAGGGGGGTCCAAGGGACCGTACTATGCGGACTACCCCCATAGAATACAGGATTGTCTCGGGGAATCAATGGTGACAGGTGTATAAATGATAAAGGGATTTGATAGAGAAAATGCTAAAAAATCCTAGTGCAACCATGTGTGCAAAATGAGAACTCTCAAAAAATGACACTCGGGCCAACAACAAGCTCTAAAACACCTATTGCAACAACGTGCTACAACAGGTGGAGCGGTGATAAAATGGTCAGAATACCAACAAGCAACACTCCTAGAAGGAAAAAGACTCACTAACTAATGGGGTATAGGATCATGCAAACACTCCTAGAAGGAAAAATACTCACTAACTAATGGGGTATAGGATCATGCAAACACTCCTAGAAGGAAAAAGACTCACTAACTAATGGGGTATAGGATCATGCAAACACCTATCTAAAAGATATGGAAGCTCACTCAACTCGTATCCCCTGCAGGGTGATGAAATCCACAATCAAGCAATACGAAATGGAGAACCAAATGGCTAAAGGATATCCCTCTACCGAGAGGGATCTCGGGTAAAATATTCCTAGAAGAATAGAAACTAATCTACCTCGTCCATGGAACATCCGGAAAGGTGTCCCGCGACTTCATTTCTTTGGTCGTCGTGCACCCGGTATGGGGGCCAGTATGCACGGAAAAAACAACGAGTTGGTGTCCTTCAGTACAGATTGGAGAGTAGTATTCCACTCATATTTTCAGAAACAATCTTGCCACTTGCCCTAAGGGAGAGGCCCTCCAACAAATCAATTTCAACCATACCAATAAATAATAGGGGATTTTAGCTCCCTAAAGGACAATAACTATGTCTCAAATGTGTATGACAGAGGGGGTGTTATTTGGATGCCTAACCCTAATGTCCTACCTACCTACAAAGTTGTTTTTGGGTCCCAAAGTGGGGTTAATGTGTGTTCAATTAAACCAATTTTAGTCTCACTTGAATTATAGGGAGTGTGTGGGTGCACAAGTGGTGTAAAACAACCCAATATATGTCGAGATGAAATACTAGAATAAATAACTAAAACTGAAATAAACTTGGCTCTTTAAATAAAAATGTACTAACTGTTATGATGTGCAAAATGATGCAGGAAATAAACTCACTGAAATATGATGCAAGAGATATCAATGCACGGAGGATGCACACAAACTGAAATGTCTCAAGTGCTACAACAAGAAAACAATAGAAAAGTACCAATGGCTATGGGTGCAAGCAAACGTGAGGTTGTTAGGGCAGTCGAGGTAAATAAAAAAGTCAAAAACAGGTGTAGGTCATGGCTGTCGGATGAATAGTCGCGCTCTGGGTGCTTTAGATTGCAAAACAGTCGTGTTGAAATAGGAAAAACTAGCTCAAGAAAAGGAGCTTGGAAGGTGCGCTCGGAGTGCGGGTTTGGGCTGGGAAGGCATGTTAGGAGCATGCTTGTTGGGAAAAATGTCGCACTCAGAGTGTGGGTTTCGGGCTAGAAGGCACACTGGAGCACGGGTTTTTGGCCGAAAGTCGCGCTCTAAAGCGTGGGTTTCAGGATAAAAGTCGCTCTCTAGGGTGCACTTCTATGGCTGAAAGTTGCGCTCTAGAGCATGCTCCGCGAAGAAAAAATTGCGCTACGGGGCACGAAAATGACGTCGGAAGTCACGGTCCGGGCCGTAAAAACATAAAAAAAAATAAAAGGTATTGTGATGGCAAGGGCCATGTCTGCAAGGACGTGGTGCAAAGCTAGGCCAAAGCTACCTAGAGGGGGAAGACGGCTATGGAAAAATGAAATGCAAGCAAAAATCAGAAATGCAAAAATAGCTACTGCTCTTACCAAACCACAAATCTATGGGGATCGGCCTGGTTGGAGTCGCCAAACTAAACTAAATGCTTACTGTAGTAAAAGAAGAAATAAATTGGAACCCATGAATCAAATGTTAATTCTATATTATGCTATAAAGAATGATTTACAATGGATATTTATCTCAAAAGGTGAGTAGATGGGGGCCCTCACAGCCATACGAAGTGTGGTTCTCCAAGTCTCCAAGGTTCCTTTCTCTTCTCCAAATGCTCTAAAGGTGGCCGAAACTCAACCAAGAAGGGGAAACTCAAGATCAAAGGGAAGCTAGGATTTCAATGGGAATTTTAGCAGCATCAGGGTAGGGAAGAGTGAATGTGTTCTTTTGAATGGGGGGCCTCCACCACCTTTTTATAGTAATTTTGGATGGTGGTGTATTGTCCCATGGTATTGGGAAACCACTAGTACTAGCCAATGGCATTGGATGGTTTCCCTCCTTTTTAATTTTATTTTGACTATTTCCCCTTTTTATTTTTATTTTTTGGGGATTTTGACCCTTTTTTGTGGGATTTTAACCTTTTTTGGAAGATTTTCATTAATTGATGAGGGAAATAATGATTTTTTGCGCATTTGGTTACCAACTTAGGGATTTTGGGGTTTTTGGAGGCCAAAAATGTAGGAAAAGGGGATAAATGGGTTATGTGACTAAGGGGATGAGCTACGTGAACAATGTTTGGGTGTTAACACAAAGTGCAGTCACATTAGCACATAACCCAGTTTATCATGCACGCTCAAGACATATTGAGCTGCAACACCATTTTGTGAGAGAAAAGATTGATTCTAATAAAATTGAATTAATTTATTGTAATACAAGTGAGAATTTTGTTGATATATTCACTAAGCCTGTTGGAAAGATTCACTTTGAAGTTCTTAGAAATAAATTAGGTGTTGTAGAAAATCCATTTCTCCATTAAAGGGGATGTTGGATGTAATGTCAAAATCACAGGCTAGATAGTTGGGATTGGGTTGATGTGTATTTACTAAATTTGGAAGTGAGCTGCTTGAGATCCACACTTATAGGATCTAAGATTTGGTTTGTTAGAGATGACTTCAAGTATTTATTGTAATCATTTCTCATGAGTTAATTGAATTGGTTTTGTGCCATTCCTGTATGTGTCAGTGAGCCTTTGTGCTCTGTCATCTACCTCTGATATATTTGAGTTTACCTTATGGTTACAACTTTATTAAGACATGCAAATTCTTGGTCATTTGATGACAAATTACTTGTGAATTTGCACTATTAGGTATAACTCTAAGCTAAAATAGTGGGAATTTTAAATTATTGGATCAATTGTTAACTTCAGTGCTTGATCAACACTTCCTAATCTTTCTGGGCTATTTTTGTAGGTCTCGGTTTCTGTCTGAAGGGAAAGTCTCGTGACATCGTATTTGCAGGATATCAAGAGACTTTTATACAGAGGGCCAAAGAGGGCCAAAGACCTATCTAATATTCTATAAAATGATAAAGCAACTCATTGGGCCTATTTTAATACTAGGTTCCATAATTTTGGGCTCATAAGAGAAGCCATCCTATGGAGATAAAGAGGAAACATTGTCATCTTTATTTCCCTGTACCATTGCCATAAATCCCCCAAACGATAATATAGAACATGGGAGCTGGAAGAGAGCGCTTAAAGAGGACATGAAAGCAATTGAGTTTCAAGACAACAAGAACCATGCATCAGAGGTAAGCATCAATGATATATTAGGAGCAAAAGGCACTGCACTGTAGAAACTCTATTTTCTGAGCAATTTCTATTTTTCAATGTAGTTTAAGGTAAGGAAAGCAAAGTTTGGGCTTAACCAATGTATGGACAATTTGTTGATAATGATCATTACCTCGTTTCACCATTTATTGTAGCCCTTGTTTTATTGTTTCAGCTTATAGTGGCCTAGAATGCCTTCAGGCCTGGGAGTTTTCTGTCTTTTATTTTGTTCACACAACTTTGAACACGTTGTTTTACTAACCCTCACCAATCGATGCCATTGAACACGTTGTTTTGATGTCATTACAAGATGGTAATTAGCTAGATTTCACCTTCATTTATGGAGTAGTTGAAAATGGGCAGGATACGATCTGTTCCTAGTTCAATTATTGTGAATTTTATCTTCTCTAATAGATGTATTGTTATCCAAGAATTATTATGATGTCAAACAATTTATCTTGTTTCGGTCTTGAAATCTTTCATAGATTTTCTATGAATAAAATTCTTTTGTGGGTGTGATGATTATTTTTGCCTTATTTTATTGTGGGTATGATGGGATGAGTTTTTGAGTTGGAAAAATATTTTAGTAGGCCAGTCTTCGCTCTTCAACTCACCTAATTCAAACCTTTCGGTAATTTGTTTGTGGATAGCTATCACCAACTTCATCCATTTTGCAGTTTGAAAAAGAAATACATATATTATTCAGGTTCATACAATTTAGAAAAACATGTTTCAACATACCCGCCACCGAAGAATAATATGTATTTGGAACTAGTGTACCATAGTCTTTTTCATTTCCTTGCTAGTTAAGGATATGGATAGGGGAAAATTTCCATTATTCCTTGTACCAACTACCCTAACTATGGTTTCCTTGAAAAAACAATTTCTTCTGCTTATTTGTGGTTGTAATGGTGAGAAAATTGTTCATAATGTTTCCTGTGATAAAGCTCAAGGCCATATAGGTTGAATTCCTGGTGCATTTCAGCTTGTAATCTATATATACCATTTTAGTAATGGAAAAAGATGATTGTATATGATTGGTTATTCAACGAGATAGTCTCAGTTAATTTGTTGTCTATTCAATAGATTTCATACTAAAACATTACAATATGTAAAACAAGATTTTGTTCAATAGTTGCAAGGTACTATTTCAAAATTGCAGTTTCCATAAGGGGGGCATAAATGCTTTATATCATACTACCATAAATACCCCATTTGGGAAGAATCTTTTGAAAGTTGCACAGCTAAATGAGATTAAGGTATATTTAACCCATTTTGTGTTAAACGAAGTAGAGTTGCCCTATTTACTTACTAGTGTTTAAATCATGTTTTTGGTTATTTTCAAGCTACTACCTAAAAAGTATAATTATCATATTCATATTGTTCAAAGCCAAGCAAGGAATTGACTTTGAACAAATACATAACATTTCGATCTTCTCGCATAATTTATATTTGCACATTACCATCTAGAAAATCTATGGATTTCAGTTTTGAGATTTTATTTATTTATTTTATGTACACCATATGAGGTTGAAGCATAAACAAACCAAAGAACTGGTTAGAATATGCTATTGTTGAGTTTTACCTCTAATATCCTATTCTCTGTGATCAATGTGCAATTTCAGGTCATTCAAATGTTTCTCACTTGATCTTTTCATTTTCCTTGGAAATATTTCAACATTTGCATTTTTTTTGTCACCGTGAAAAGAAAAAACACTACAAAACCAGCAAAGTAAATTTGCATTCTCTGGCTGCACTTTCCATATATGAGAAGGCCAAACTTACTTTGCTCTTTTATCCTCTTGCGGGATGAACACTGCTCATTGCAACATTCTAGTCTTCAATATTTGAGTTATAACCTATGCAACAAAAGTAATTTACTAATTTACTATTTTGCATATTTCAACTTTTCCCATAGTGTTCAAAGACACTTGCAACTCTAATGTTGGCGTCTTCTGTAGCTGATATCTAACTACATGCCACATGGATACATCATCAAAAAAACTGTGCTACTACAACCACTGGGAAAGCTTAAGATCTCATTGTTGCACTACAACTTCTACAAATTTTCCATTGGGAATCAATAGGTAAATGTCTTCTTACATTAAACATTAATACTTGTATTCTTTGGGTTTGCCTTTTGAAAAAGTATAAAATATCTTAAATATGTCCTTTTATTGTTTATGCAGCACCAATCACTCTCTTTTGGTCATTGCGTCACACTCATCACATTCAGCCTTCAGAATAAGAGCAACATCAAAAAGTTGTGCTACTTTATGTGTACACACTGTTTATTTACAAGAATAACATGAATACTAGCTTCCATCTTTGAGATATATGGAGACAAAGCAACTCTAGTCACTATGCTTTTTCACATACCATGTAAAAAACTAAAATTGTCATTGGTGCATAATCCATGAATGTTCTTTTTTTGAGAATTTCTAAATATCAAATATTTTTTTATTCAATACTATTGGAGCTTAGATTTCAATTGACTTGAATATTTTTCTATTTAATACTCCTTTCTTGGATGTTCTTACACTTTTTTATATTGCGGCCTTTCAAATGAATATTTTGTTTTTTTAGCTCAACAACACTGCTTTGCTATTTTTTAATAAACAACAATTCATAATATTTAGTAGTTATTTCTGCATTGAATTCTTTAATGCAGGGGAGCCATTTCTCTATCTCTATGGCAAGTAACCATTGCATGTTTTAATAAACATCAATTCATAATATTAAGTATTTATTTTTGCATTAAATCCTCAAGAGCATGGACTAAAAATTGCAATGTATTACTCATTTTTTCTCAATCTAAAATATAAAAAGATATTACTCTTCTCATCTTTTTTTCAGCGAAAAAAAACCATACTATTGGTATTCATAAATGAATCGAATAGTACAAATGTTCATAAGTCTGAATAAAAGACTTATCATACACTCCAAATAAAACAAAACTGTAGGCCTCTTGACTTTCATCATACTACATACTTTCAAAAACCATTCCCAAAAATCCTTAGTAAAGTTTAACCTTACAATCATCTAAAAAGATCTCAACTGATCCAATCAAATATCATAGATCTGGACCAGCCCAGAATCGATCATCTTAGAATCAAAGTTCTCCTCCCAACAAATATCACCTTCGGCTCCAGAATATACTTCCTTGGAGAGAGTATTAGCCATGTGTTATAGCTTAAAATGACACCTCTTCGTCCGTGACAACACTTGCATTCCTTGGTCGCATGACGACACTTCTTGAGATCAAGTTCAGTCACACAAAAGGACACTTGTGGATTGAGGGGTCATTTGGGACACTAAAAATGGTTGAAATTACCTCATTCTTGACCCATTTGATGATTACAACCCTTAGGAACATTTTTCCAGACCAAACCATCTCCTGAAAATGAGCAGAAAATCCTGTTTTTGGCCATTTTTCCACATGTGCGCTTGTACATAGGCATGATAGTAGGGCATATGCGCTACCCTGCTTCATTAAAGTAGCGCCCACCTCCACATGTGCACTAGTTTGTCTACTGCAAAGTAGAGCACATTCCTGCACTATTGATGTATATGTAACTTCGGAATGTATTTCACATATATGTATATTATATTCCTATAGAGATGTTATTATTCCTCTATACGGAAGTGGTTGTATTCCTATAGAGATGTTATTATTCCTCTATACGGAAGTGTCGTCATTTATATTGTAAGTGTCGTAACTTATACTCGATGGGTTATTAGACCACCTTGTTGGGGTTGGCCTTGTATAAGTCATGTGGGTCAAAGGGTTATTAGACCACCCTATTGGGGGTCAGCCATGTGGGTCAAAGGGTTATTAGACCACCCTATTGGGAGTCGGCCATGTGGGTCAAAGGGTTATTAGACCACCCTAGTGGGGGTCGGCCCAGTCAGCATTATGTTAAGTGGTTAAGTTGAGGCCGACCTAGTTGAGTAAAGGTCAAGTCAAGCTAGTGTATAAATAGAGAGTGTGTCTCTCTCATTTTACACATTCTATTATCTCACTCACACTTTGGAGAGTGGCGCACTTGTGGAGGAGGAGGTTGTGCTGCTAGGAGAAGACTATCTCTTGTATTCTGGTTGTATCATTACTCTATCTATCTCTGAGGAAGTTATTGGGGTTTTTTCACCTTTATGGTTTTCCCCAAGTAAACTCTGTGTCTCTTGTGTGCTTTCATTATTGTGTCCATGATTGATATGATGTAGATTTGTTGTACATGTTGTTCTCTCAGTTAAGATCCTAGATCAGATTGAAGTAAATTCTGAAAATTTAACATGGTATCAGAGCTAGCCTGAAAGAAGGCATGATATGGCATGTATGACACTTGTTGCACTTACGATGCTAGGGCTTGATATAGCAAAAACCAGTCATCGTAGCACTTTCGCTATAAATCCGTTTTGGCGAAGTTTTCGGATCTCAAAATTTTACAAGTCGAAGATCCGATCCCCAGGTACCTTGTGTCCAAAGGACAATCTCTAATTCGTTGTACTTTGTGATTTATGATCTGTACAATATAGGGTTTTTGCCTCTTCCAGATCTGAGTCAAAATCAGGTGACCTTGGAAAAAAGGTCATAACTTGGGCTACGAAGCTCCAAATGAAATTTTGTAAAAAGTGACAGGTAGTGCACAGACTGTACTATCGCAGGACAATTTTTCAGAGGCCGAAGTTGAACCAGTGACACGTGGCATGTCGTACAAGTTCGCTCACCTGTATTATCCCATAAACAGGTCACGTTGTGACACTTGGCATAACTCTGTCTCAGAGAATCCAATTGAGGTCAGACCTCTTGAGATGGAAATATAATAGGTCAGGCTATCTCAAGAAAACTTTTCAGACCCTGTGGAACAAAAAGTTTGGAGTTACACCAGAAACAATCAGGTACATATTTCTGTCAAAACAGAATTATTTTTTGAGTACCTTCATTCATGGCTTCCGGAATTTAGGGCTTCGGAGAAAGTTGGAATTTTTGTAATCAGACACCACGGTTGGATGCTACTCATCAAAATCGAAATTTAGAGACCAAGATCAGATTCTTTGGTTGGGCAAAAAGCCGGGCTTGATCAAACCCCAGTTCGGGACTTTGATCGGAAAGATGGAAAATTAGGGCTTCTACAAAAATTGGAATTTTGGAAATACCACGGCTGGAAGCTCCTCTGAAAAATCGAAGCTTAGAGTTTTGAATCAAATATTTTGGTTGGGTGAAGCTCCGAGAAACTCAAACCCTAATTCAGGGTCCTCCCCAATGAATCCGGAAATCTAAAAGGAAATTTCGAGGGGTGAAACTTTGCAGTTTTCAAATTCTGAATATACCAACTTAATCAACTCATCAAGGCGCATATTTCTATCCTTTCGAAAGTTTGAATTTTGGGGGTTTCTTTGACAAACCCTAATCCAACTCCAAGTCCAATTCTTGAAAATCAAGTGGATTGGGTTAATCCTAGAAGAAGATGGATTGGTCACTTGCATAAGTGAAGAAGTTCCTGTCTCAGAGGGAGATGAGGCTAAGGCCTTCCATAAGAAGATTACAAGCAATCTTGACAGGTATGGCTTACAGGTATGTTTCATGGTTAATTTTATCATATGTTTGTCTTCATATCATTACAGTACAATCTTGATTAATTACTGGACTTGTCGTATCACCTTAATAGAAGATATTCATTGATTAAGGTTTTGACACTTATGATTGTACTAATGCATTGTGATGTTGTATGAGGTTTATGTTGTTTGCTAACACAAAAGGTACACCAAGAAATTCAAATCATGTTCTACTTCAAGAACATATGCTCATGGTGACATGAAGACAAAGATTCATCCATTGTCATGGATCACATAGAAGATCTACTTTCGAGGTATGTATAACTTGGTTCTACAATGGTTAACTTATGAGACATGCAGGTTACTAGCACAAGTCACTGAAGAGAACCAGAAGACATTATGCGGGTATGTTAGACATAACTAGCTAGCATGTTAATCCAGGTATGTTTTTCCTATATCAAGCTATAATCCTACCTTGTGTTAGGATCTTATACTGTTGTGTTGTTGATAATGATTATTCATGAAGTCATAGGTTTGAATAATCATGGTTGTATGCACAGGTTTTATGCATATTATATCTCTTATCTTGATTGATGATTCAACTAACTAGAAGAGTCCTATGATCAAATAAGAATGTGTATGAGTAAAAGAAGACTTCCCTGAAACCTTGAATACTAATGTTTATTATCTGTGAATGATCATGAATATACATGTTTAAGATTATTGTGTTTTGATAGTATTAAGATTATACTAGTAAATGTGTGATTATGTATGAGACCTCGAGAATAACACAATGATGATACTAATAAGCATGCATAGTGATTAAGGATGGATGTAAGTTCAAGGATAGGTAATCCAGGAAGCAAAGATCAAGAGGGAGCACACTCCAGTTGTTCCTGCAAGAAAGCAAAGGAGCACACTTCAGTAGTTTCTGCAAGGATGCAGATATTCAGTGGGAGTTGACCACTTCTCACAATCCACATAAGAATGGAGTTGCAGAAAAGAAGCAAAGACTGAGAGGGAGTCAACCCAACAAACAAACAAAGATAAGTATTTGAATTGTCATTACTTGCATATTTTATTGTTTAAATAATACTGTTCAATAATGTATATACTGATGTTCCTAGAATTAGGTTGTGTATTATGCATATTAGAATAGTTGCATTGATGAACAATATACTACTAATATGCATGGGTAAGTGGCCTATGGCACTGTACAACATTCCATTGCTACTTATCTAGAATGAAACCTCTTTGCTGACATGTTGGGAGTTGTGCACACTCTTAACAATGTTCTGGTAGAGATTGGAAGGCATCTAGAAAGTTACGGGATATGGATAAATGTTGTATTGAAGCATTGGCTAAGATAATTGCATGACTGTATGACATATTTCTTTATGTGTAAGAATTTGTTCTGAAAACTATGAGATGTTTTCTAATCATGCAATTTAACTTGTTGTGTAGGAAAGATTGTATGCCATCACCTACAAAAGAAGAACTACAACATTTGTTCAGCAACAAAATTATCTATTGAAGATATTGAAGTTCCCAGGATATGGGAAGAATGCCATGATCCATCGATCATGAAGAATGATGTTTGGGATGTAGTCCCAAGACCTAAAGGGAAGTTTGTTATGACTTCCATATGGATATATCAAGATCAAGCATGCTACAGATGGCAGCATAGAGAAATATAAAAGTGATGAAATAGAAGATACACCAGATGGATTTCAAGACAGCTTTCTTGAATGGTGTAGTTGAAGAAGAAGTGTATGTGGAGTAGCCACTTGGTTCTGAGACACATGACAGGGAGTCATATATGTGTAGAACATGGGTATGATGCACCACTTTCTAGGTATGGAGGTGTGGTAGAGTGCAGATGGAATCTTCCTTGGACAAGGGAAGTATGCAGTAGAGATCCTGAAGAGGTTCGGGATGATGGACTGCGAGGCTATGGCATCGAACCTGAAGCTTCTGTGTGATGCTTCATCTGAACTGGTTGATGTCACTATGTATCGTCAGATAATTGGGTCCTTGATGTACCTAATGAACATAAGACCAGATATTTGCTTTGCGGTGAACACATTGAGCCAGTTCCTTACAAATCCGAGGAGTGTTCACCTGGTTACTGTAAAGCATATTCTGAGGTACCTGAAGGGTACAGTTGATTATGGGCTCAAATATGATGCGAATCAAAAGTTTAACCTGTAGGGTTATGTTGATTCAGATTGGGCAAGCTGTGCTACAGATAGGAAGAGCACTTCTGGGTGCTGCCTCAGTATGGGATCAGGTGTGATCTCTTGGTTTAGCAGGAAGCAGTCCTACGTAGCACTGAGTACAGCCAAAGCAGAGTATGTTGCGACGGATGAGCAGGTTGCAGATGTATTGACCAAGCCATTGGCCAGAGTGCAGTTTGAGTACTTCAAAGATAGGCTTGGTGCACTTCAGATCGAGGTTCATTCCAAAGGGAAGTGATGAGTCCGGAAGATGCAGATGCACATGAGCTTTTCTGACATGGTTGATGTGTTCTCCCATGGTCGTGATGTAATTGCTGAGCCATTCTCACATGGTGGTAGATGTGTTCTCCCATGGTGTAGATGTAAGGGCTGGAGCCATTCTCACATGGTGATAGATGTGTTCTCCCATGGTGAAAAAGTAAGGGCTGGAGCCTTCCCCGAATGGTGGTAGATGTGTTCTCCCATGTCGGTGGTGTAAGTACTGGATGATGTGCATATGGGCTGTGCTTTATGGACGATGAGATGATCTGAAGAAGACGATGCTATGATGATCAGGAGGATCGTGGATGATGAGCATCAGGACGATGCTCCATTTACTGCTCTATATGTATATGTACGCATCATGTTGGATGCTGGATATGATCAGTTGGATCATTTATATGTATATGTATATGTACGCATCATGTTTGATGTTGGATATGATTAGTTGGATCATTTGTATGTATTTTGTATATGCATCATGTTGGATGCTTGGACCACGTATCTGTATATGTATTAGGTGGATACATTGTATGATCAGGTAGATCATGTATGTTGATATGTATCAGGTATGATCAAGTGGATCATGTATTTGTATTTGTATCAGGTGGATACAATGTATGATCAGGTGGATCATGTATTTGTATTTGTATCAGGTGGATACACTGTATGATTAGGTGGATCATGTATGATGATATGTATCAGGTAGATACTTGGTATGCATCAGGTGGATGCATTGTATGATCAGGATGATCATGATGATGAGCTTCAGGATGTTGCTCCAGATGATATGTATCAGGATGGTACAGTGATGATGATCAGTGTGATCATGAGCATCAGGATGATGCTTTGTGCGATGATGATCCATTGGATCATGAGTATCAGGTTGATACTTGGAGGTCAGAGATGATATGTGGCAAGTTGTGCAAATAGCATGTAATCAGTCCTGGGAGATCTTGTCGGTCGTACTGCGACACATAAATGTTCCTGTGATACTCTTTCCAGTATTGCTATGTAGTATGTAATCATTCCTCAGGTATCCGATAGGTTGAGTTGTGTGCTCGTAATCAGTCCTGGGATGAGGTATTACTACGGAGACATGTAATCAGCCCTGGAGATCCGAGAGGTTGAGATGTGTGCTCGTAATTGGTCATGGGATGCTCTTTAGAGATTTTGCCGGTCGTGCTACAGCACATAAATGTTCCTGGGATGCTCTTTAAATGTTTTGTCTATCCACATGTAATCAGTCCTGAAGATCCAAGAGGTTGAGATGTGTGCTCATAATAAGTCCTGGGATGCTCTTTAGAGATCTTGTCGGTCATGCTGCGGCACATAAATGTTCTTGGGATGCTCTTTAAAGGTATTGTGGAGGAGATGCATGTAATCAGTCCTAGGAGATCTTGCCGGTCGTGCTTAGGCACATAAATGTTCCTGGAATACTCTTTCCGTTATTGCATCCGCACATAAAATTAGTCCTGAGAGGCCACCTCTATCAGACCATTCGCACAGATGATGAAGACCTGCAGGTGGTGGGCCTACATCCAGTATGAAAAAGGACTGGCTCTATAGAACTTCCTATGATGAGTAGATTCATAGATTGATTGAGATAGTAGCAGCAGTGACGATGATGATGACTCGATGACGATTATCCAGTGACGATGATCCAGAGAAGATTACTTGTGCTAGAAGACCTGTGTCGAGAAATACCTTCATAGTTAAGAGGGAGTGTTGATGTATATGTAACTTCGGAATGTATTTCACATATATGTATATTGTATTCCTATAGAGATGTTATTATTCCTCTATACGGAAGTGGTTGTATTCCTATAGAGATGTCATTATTCCTCTATACGGAAGTGTCATCATTTATATTGTAAGTGTCGTAACTTATACTTGATGGGTTATTAGACCACCTTGTTGGGGTCGTCCCTGTATAAGTCATGTGGTTCAAAGGGTTATTAGACCACCCTATTGGGGGTTGTCCATGTGGTTCAAAGGGTTATTAGACCACCCTAGTGGGGGTCGGCCCAGTCAGCATTATGTTAAGTGGTTAAGTTGAGGCCGACCTAGTTGAGTAAAGGTCAAGTCAAGTTAGTGTATAAATGGAGAGTGTGTCTCTCTCATTTTACACATTCTATTATCTCACTTACACTTTGGAGAGTGGCGCACTTGTGGAGGAGGCTGTGCTGCTAGGAGAAGACTATCTCTTGTATTCTGGTTGTATCATTGCTCTATCTATCTCTGAGGAAGTTATTAGGGTTTTTCACCTTTATGGTTTTCCCCAAGTAAAATCTATGTATCTTGTGTGCTTGCATTATTGTGTCCATGATTGATATGCTGTAGATTTGCTATACATGTTGTTCTCTCAGTTAATATCCTAGATCAGATTGAAGTAAATTCTGAAAATTTAACATGTACTAGTCAAAATATTGAAATTTGGGTAAGTTAAGTTGGTTGGGGAACCTCCTACTCGGTTATAACTTCTTTTCCTCTCCTTCACTGACTATATAAGGAGGGTAGAAGGGCCATGTGAAGGGACCAAGCCTATAACATTGTTATGCTGGAGGAATGGAGACCCTCATCCCCCTCTCTTGTGCCTCAGTTTCTCATAAACCCTAGCACAGTTGATTAGAGGTTGGGATCCTTGGAGAGCAGAAGCAGGAGACCTTGAATCTAGGTTTCATGAAGTGCCAAGCTTGAAAGAAGGTATAACTTTATGTACTTTCTTTCATTCATCAATAAAGATCAGACTTTCTTCCCTTTCCAAATATGACCTATTCATGTGTGTCTCAGATTTGATTACAGTTTGCTTATAGTCTGATGTCTTCTTCTGTTATGAATATCAGTCTTATATATGTAGTCAAATGTATTTGAGAAAGGTATCAAGTTGTTTTGCAAGTGTGGGCATTGCGATACTGGATGGCATTGAAGAGCAAGGAAGGCAAAGCTAAGATCAATCTTCTGAATGAGGTGCCTACATCTCTAAACCCTAATCTCTTCACTTACTTATCGTACTTGCAGAACATTTGTACGTTGATCTTTATCACCGTAAGTTGGTAGTTTCTCCCCTGAACTATAGGTGCATTTTCCTCACAACAGAATGGCGACTCCGCTGGGGAAAGCCTACCTACTTAGGGGTATCCAAGGTCATTTCTTTAGTTTTTTTTTTAAGGTATTTGTTCAATTTCTTGATTAGAATCATTTTTGAGCCTTTGTTTGACCCTCCTTGGCTCTTACAGACCCTTCCTAGCCCTTTCAGACCCTGGTGGACCCAAGTTGGGGGGTTTTAACCCCATTTTTTCAACTTTTCCCACCTGTGCGCTACTGTTGTGAAGCACAGTAGTGCCCATGCGCTAGTTTTTCTATGCACAATAGCGCATTCCCCTATTATGGGTGCTAGTATGCCTCATACACAGTAGCACACACATTCTGGGTTTGAGTTTTTGGGTTGTGGACCCAAATCTGGGGGTTGTGGCTGCATTTTTGTGGTCCCTGATGACCCTAGGTCTGAGTTAAACCACTGTAAGTGGTCTCCTATCCTTTTACTGATCCTATGTTCATGATTTGGACCTCTTTTGATCAATTTGGGCTTGTTTGGAAATTTTTGGGGCTTGTTGACCCAAGTTGGGGGGTTGTGGACCAATTTGGTGTTTTGTACCCTGATTTGAGTCTGACTGAACCTGCTTGCTCCATTTCCACTGGATTTGAAACCTATTGAGTCTTCTTGACCCTATTTGTATCTATTTGAGTGAAATTTCTCTTTAGATTGGTTTCTTATCCTCCCTTATGCTTTTAGTTTTCTTTTTGTAGTGAAATCTCAAGTGCCTTTGCTGTTGTTCAGGACCTTGACTGCACTGTTTATGTGCAGACCTGACTTTACCAAACCATACTTCTTTGTGGGTCATTTGCTTTGTTTGGGTCTAAAATTAGTTTCCGTACTCTTTTCCCAATATTTGGCATGCTTACATCAAAAAGAATTTGAAAGTCATATTTGGTAGCTTTTACTGTTTCAATAAAGAAAACCTAAAAGTTCTTTGCTTTTGCTTTGATAGTAGGTTAGTTTCAGTTTTGTTTCTTACCTTTGAAAAGCATAAAGAATTTTGATTCATTTTTCTGAATAGAGTACCTTGCAAGTGGCTTAAAAGATTTTGGAGTGCTTTGCATCAAAAAGAACAAGTTTTCTTTTGCATACCTATTTGATTGAGTAGCTGCATTCTTAGGTTTTGAGTTTAATTTTGTACATTTAGACTTTATTTTTACCCTTTTTGCATTCGAAAGATTAAAAATTGCATTTGCATATGCATTCCAGATCGTAATTTTAAGACTTGCATTGAAAAGAAAAGATTTTTTTAGTGGTGAACATTTCATTTTCAGTACTCTATCTCTATTATAACCACTCTCACACACCCACTACCTTTTTGTGTAAGCAAGTAACCTTTAAAATGAACCCTAATAAAATGTACTAGTAACATTTTCTTTTCTAGGTTACACTACACCAACTAGTCTTGGTTAGGATCTTGGGTTTAAAACACCTTAAACCACCCAAGATCACACATTACGCAAAAATCGTAGTTCGACTATCACATGTAAACCCACCTCATTCAAAGCTTGCCTGGGATCTATGCAGTAGGTCTTGTGAGATCAGATTGTTGGGAATACACCTCCTACTTTCTGTTTCGAGCATATACCAGGATTGGATCGCGTTTGGGGACTCTTTTGAGTTTCGGGCTCAGTTACCCTGCCCACGCCTTTTGATTCGACCAGAGACTGTTCCCCTAGGAGTTTTCGGTGTGGTGGTATCATTAGTATCTGAGCATAGGTTCATACACAGGTGACGGCAGAGGGTTATATCTGTTGTACCTAGGACAGACGTGGGAGGAAATCCCTTGTAGGTCTTTGGCAGGGCGGTTGGGTGATTCCAGCGCTTGCACCCTTAGTCATTATATTGTGGACCTCGGGTAACTGTTCTTCATCCTTCGTTGATCTGTTATGGGCCCTCATCATCCCAGACTCTTCTCCGGAAGGCATTTGTTTTCCTGGTTTGATTTACCTAGGACCTTTTTTAGTGGTGTGCTCTTTGTGCTACTTGTCCTAGTTTGCCTTAGAGAACTTCTTGTTCATTTGAGCAGGAAACTATGTTTAGCGTTCCGGTGAGTGCCAATCAAGGTACCCCTGTTCCGGGGGATCCTTGTGTTGTTCCATTCATTGGAAACATTGGCACTCCCTTAATGGCTAATCTGAATCTTCCTGGATTCACCATAGGGCTTCCGGTTTGGTTGTTCTCCACTCTGAATTCCTTGCATGCTCCTGACGCTTCTTTTGTAAGCACCTCAAATCAAGAGCATCAAAACCTTGGGCCTTCTTTGCCAGTAACATATTCTCCAACTCCTTCTACCTCATGTGGTGAAAGTAGCAATACTAGTAACCAGCAATCTAAAAGGAATAGATGGGGGAAGAATAGGAAGAAGATGCCAAAACATGGGGGCAAGCACCCTGCCTCTGCAAATCATGCAGGGGGCACCTACCCAGCCTCTAGAGGTCATGCTGGGAGAAACATTTTAGTCACCGAAAATCACACTGAAAGTTTGTCTTCAACCACTATCAGTCATGTTGAGGACACGTCATTGATCACTGCTAGTCATATTAATGACAAGTCACCAGTTCCTGTGAGTCATACTAGAGACACCAGATCAGCCACTACAAGTCATGCTGAGGGAGTTGACGTTGTCAACAAACCCAAAAAATAGAAGTGTAAGTTCCCTTGCAAGTTTTGTGAGGGAGACCACCTTACTTATTTGTGCCATGTACTTCCAAAAGTGCAAAAGTGTGGTCCTTAGTTCAAAAGTATTCTGCTTCTGAGAAACCAACCACTGCAAGTCATGCTGGGGGCAAGCTGTCAGCCAATGCTAGTCATGCTGAGAGTACTGACATTGTAAAGGAGTCTCGACCTATAGGACGAAAACCAAAGTTCCCTTGTAAACTTTGCAAGGGATATCACCTTACTCGCCAATGTCCTGTCATTCCAGAGGCACGAAGAGTGTGGTCCATGTCTGATGGAACCTCTGTTCTTGATTTGTCTATAGATTCCCTACAGTCAGATCAACCTTTGGTTTCTAAAGTGGTTGAACCAATGCAATCTTTGGTCGACCCCACTCTTCCTTCAGAGAGTGAAGTGATCGAATCGATGCAATCTTCGATTGATCCCATCAATCCTTTGGAGACTGATGCACCTGTCCCTGAGGTCTTCTGCATTACCAGTTTGGATGTTTCTGAAAAATGGGACACTTCATCTGTGCCATGTGAACCCCTACCAAGCCCTAGGATCGTTTCCTTTGATTGGAATAGTCTAGCCGAACCTCGTCTTCCTTCTTCAACACCTTTCCAGATAAAGGTTGATATCGAAAACCACACGGTTGATCGATGCATTGTAGATGAAGGAGCTCCTGTTAGTATCTTATCTGCTTATGCTTGGAGAGATTTGGGTTTCCCTACTGTTATTCCAGCTGTTAATTGGTCGTTGACCTTCGATAGAAGACCTAGTGAACCGATCAGATTCCTCCGTCAGGTACCTGTTACTTTGGGTGGAAAAATAGTCTTAGGTGATTTTATGGTTTTAAAGGACCCTATGGACTTTGATATGATCCTCGGGCGTGATTACATTTATTCTATGCATGATGTGGTGTCTATGCTCTTTCATTTGATGCATTTTCCTCATAACGAAAGCATCGTCACTATCGACCAGCTTGCATTCATTGATCCCCCTTATTACCCAACTATAGACCAGTCAGAACCCTTGTCATTAGGCACTACTATGTCACATGGAACTTATGTGTCATATTGTTCCTTGATTTCAACTGCTACTGAGAAGAAGTCTCTGAGTTCATGCTTACCTTCTCGGGACTTAGTCCCAGCTTTTGACCAAGTGACACCTCCATCTGAATGTTTAGATATGTGTTCTATCTGGGACGATATACTTCCTTCTGATGAAGTTTCCTAGAGTCCATAGTACGATCTGCCATTCATTTGGATGTTGATCTAGTCGCAGTTATGACTAACCCCAGTTTGACCTTAAATTCTGATCTTCCTACTGATGAGTCTTTGGGCTCTCCTATAGATCCACAAATCAGTGTTCCTGCTGAGTTTGATTCTGATTCTAGAATTTTCAACTCTCGTGATGATGAATTTGTTTCTACAGATTCCATCATGTCCTTCAACTTTGATCTTCATCCTGAAGTTGATCTTGTTGATTGTAAGTCCTCGGGCTTGGGTACCATAGAGTCTTCATTTGAAAACTCTGCCTTGTTTATGCCTGTTGTTGATGATAGTGAAGTTGAAAGTATTTCTACCATAGTGACTTGTATCGGGTCTTTCTTTACATATGTTTTAGATATGATATTGGTAATGATGTTTCTTGGAGACAGGATTCTTAACTGGATTTATACTTGCTTACTGGTCCTTTTCGACACCTTGTGCGACCATGTTAGGTATATTCGGAATCTTGCATATATGTTTAGGCTTCCCCATTGTTATGTTGCATTTGAACCTTTTGCCATCCGAATTCGCCATAGGGTCGAACCTATTGGATATTGGTGTGTTAGCCATCTCTTTATGCATTGTGCACCAGTCTGATAGCAGAGCCTACCTAACATGGGTCACCCTAGTCAACACCCTTATGCCATTTTGGTGCCCATGCTGAGTTTTTCTCATAGGCTTGGGAGCATTTTTAGATTTACCATCACTTTGAGAAGAAGCCTCATATCTTTCTTCCTCATATATTTCTGGCCATCCCTGATAAGGCTCCCACCTTTGTGTTCAAGTTGCATATGCATTTGTTATGATCCCGCTTACGCTAATGATCTTGATGCCAGCTTCCACGCTTTTAGCTCGTTGTATAAGCCTCCATCTCTGATCTCATTTCCGCTAAGCCCTGTATCATTTTTCCTTCGCATTTTGACACCTTTTACCTAGAGGAGACACACCCTGAGTGTCCTTATCTTGCTCATGTTCCTTGCATTAGGCATAGCTTTGTTCCATGCGCTTGGCGCTAGTTTTGCATGTCCCTGACACTCGTCTCCTCCCATTTCGAGCAGTCTTACACCTTTACTTTGAGATCGTTAAAAACAATAAGTAGGCTACGAGCATTCTTCTACCTTTACTTCGAGCTCGTTAAAAACAGTAAGTAGGTTTCGAGCAGTCTTCCACCTTCCCTTCGAGCTCGTTAAAAACATTAAGGAGGCTACGAGCATTTCTTTCATCTTCACTTTGAGCTCGTTAAAAACAGTAAGGAAGTTATGAGCATTTTTCTGTATCTCCTTTGAGCTCGTTAAAAATAGTAAGGAGGTCACGAGTTTACTTTTTGGGGCTCGTTAAACCTTTACGGAAAAGATCCCTATGGAGTTCTTTTAATCCCTTTTCAGACTCCTTAAATAGGAAAAGTTTGCCGATCATAGTTGTCTTTTCGGGCTCGTTAAAATAACTAAACCAACATCCACTTAGGTATAGAATTACACCTTTTCTGGGCCTTGGTGGATAATTTACGGAAAAGGTATACTCTAGGTATACTCTGGTATGCGCTAGAAGAGTTCTTCTTCCATTATTTTACACTTTTTCGGGGAAGGAGACTAACTTTACGAAAAAGGACCTTTGGAGTCGTCTTTAGGGTTTTCAGACTCTCGAAATGTGAAAACACCAAGCGAGCATTCACCTACTCGAGCTTGATGTGAAATCCACAAGATGGTTGATAGAGGACTGTTTAATTTTTTCAACTCTATAAACAAGAAAACACCGCCGAGCACAGACCAATCTGGGCTTGATATAAAATCCACAGATAGGTGTATGTATTTTTCTTCTAGGTTTTTCAGACTCCTTAAATATGAAAATACCATCGAGCATGCTTTAGTTCGTTGTCAAGCTCGTTAAAAAATGAAAAGGAAAGGGAAGGGAAGAATGTTAAATTATCTTTCAATATGATGGCAGCAAGTCAACTATCTCCTTGAACAAAGCACTTGTTTTAAGCCTATCAAACAAGTTGGGTTCTAGTGTTGGCCTTAGGATAAACCTGATCTCAGAGTTCTTACTCCTCTGTTTGGTTAGTCTTACAATCATATGGAGAATCTGTTAATGTCTCCTACATTGCAGATTTGCATTGTGGTCCCTTTGTGTTAAAAGTTGCCTAAGTCATTCTTGTGTCGTGCTCATTGTTCAAGGATATAACCTGTGTCAGCCATTCTGCAGTTGCCTTGACCTCATGTGTCAGCCATTCCTTGGTGTCAGTATGTTTCATCATGTGTTCAGTCCTACTCCAAATCAGCTCATACCTGTTGAGTGTCCCTCGTGTTGGATGATGGAGGATGCATTAAGGCCTCCCTTCCAACGGACTTCTTCCCATCGAATTCAACTCATTGTGCTCTAGGAGTGAAGTTTAGAGTTTCGATTAGTACCTTGGGGATTGCAGTCATTAGTGGTAGTTTCCCTCGCTATTGGATAGATGGGAATAAATCAATGTCTCCTATTTGATGGATTCTTCAAGTGTTCAACAGCAAGACCATTTATTCGCACTTGCTTGAATGTACTAGGTACCTTGGGTTCCATTTTCATTATTGGTGGACACCCTCGCATTTGTTAACGGTATACATCAATGACCGGTAATCAAACGATTCCTCCCATGTTCGACATCAACTCATTTATTTGCATGGATAGGTTTGTACCTTGGGTTGTTTTTGGATGAAGACCTTGGGATCCTCGATAGCATCACCTTATTTATGTTATCACCCAAGTTGTGCAAGACTGAGCCACACTCTTTTTGGCTCTTGATGAGACATAGATCCAGCTTGTTATTTATGGCTATGTTCTCCAGTTTTGACATAGATCCACCTTGTATTTATGTGGCTATGTTTACACTTATGTTCCTCATGGATCCATGCTTGAATTCTAGTGGCCATGATATATGCATCAGTATTTGGATCATTATTGTATCCTCTTGGAGGTCATGTTCCACTATTTGAACACGGACAGTTACCCCAAGGATGAGTTTGTCTGGCATTGCCTTTGCTTTCAGGTACTTCATTTGAGCCTATGATTCTTGGTTTCTCCATTTCCTCCATGATTCAACTCTTTGTTATTTATAATGTATTTCGGCCATCGTTTCCCGCACTCCCTCTGACCTCATACATTAGGGGGCATCTGTCATAGCTTCAAATGACACCTCTCCGTCTGTGACGGCACTTGCATTCCTTAGTCGCATGACGACACTTCTTGAGATCAAGTTCAGTCACACAACAGGAAACTTGTGGATTGAGGGGTCATTTGGGACACTAAAAATGGTTGAAATTACCTCATTCTTGACCCATTTGATGATTACAACCATTAGGAACATTTTTCCAGACCAAACCATCTCCTAAAAATGAGCAGAAAAGCCTGTTTTTGGCCATTTTTCCACATGTGCGCTGGTACATAGGCATGATAGTAGGGCATATGCGCTACCCTGCTTCATTAAAGTAGTGCCCACCTCCACATGTGTTCTAGTTTGTCTACTGCAGAGTAGAGCACATTCTTGTACTAGTCAAAATCTTTAAATTTGGGTAAGTTAAGTTGGTTGGGGAACCTCCTACTCGGTTATAACTTCTTTTCCTCTCCTTCACTGACTATATAAGGAGGGTAGAAGGGCCATGTGAAGGGACCAAGCCTATAACATTGTTATGCTGGAGGAATGGAGACCCTCATCCCCCTCTCTTGTGCCTTAGTTTCTCATAAACCCTAGCACAGTTGATTAGAGGTTGGGATCCTTGGAGAACAGAAGCAGGAGACCTTGAATCTAGGTTTCGTGAAGTGCCAAGCTTTGAAAGAAGGTATAACTTTATGTACTTGCTTTCATTCATCAATAAAGATCAGACTTTCTTCCCTTTCCAAATATGACCTATTCATGTGTGTCTCAAATTTGATTACAGTTTGCTTATAGTCTGATGTCTTCTTCTATTATGAATATCAGTCTTATATATGTAGTCAAATGTATTTGAGAAAGGTATCAAGTTGTTTTGCAGGTGTGGGCATTGTGATACTGGATGGCATTGAAGAGCATGGAAGGAAAATCTAGGATCGACCTTCTGAATGAGGTGCCTACATCTCTAAACCCTAACCTCTTCACTTACTTATCGTACTTGCAGAACATTTGTAAGTCTATCTTTATCACCGTAAGTTGGTAGTTTCTCCCATGAACTATAGGTGCATTTTCCTCACAACACCATGGAGTTAAACTGCCTATAGATGTGTTCTATTGAAATATGCTCAAAATGTTGAAGTAAAACTTTGATCCTACTGCACCAATGATAAAGGGGAATATTGTTCAGATCATAATCACCTCTGGCCCATTTGATGGTCACTCTGGAATATCCAAAGATCGCCACATCAAAGAGACCAAATAAATATGCAACTGTGAGGATGCACCAAAGACCAAGGATCTCAGCTTTCATATTGGTTCCTTGACCACAGTTCAGCTTCAAAGTAAAATAATGATCCATATTAATGTAAATGACTCCGCCAGAAGCACATTTACCACTAGTAGCTACACCATCGAAAAAAATCACAGCTTTATGCTATGGAGGACAGAAGGAAGATATATTTTTAGTTCTTTCCTTAAAAACATCTAAACACTGTTCTAAAATCATCTTTACTACACATTTAAAAGACCATTCAATACTCGGTCATTGCTCCTCAAAAATAGCTGAATTTCTAGCCGACCAAATTGCCCACGCAGTCACAGCAGGCATGAAGGAAAGCATAACTGCAGATCTGAACCAGTCAAGAGTGTTCTGTGCAAATGATTCAGCACCCCAATGATAATTCAGTTTATAATGACGCTAAATAGAAATCCAAAGATCCGTTACAAACATACAATCAACAAAAATATGATTCACAGATTCTGCCCCGTGCAAACAAAGATAGCAAATATTCGGACCTTCCCAACCTCTTTTAACCAAAATATCCCATGTTCGGAGTTCACCCCTCATAGCTCGCCACATGAAACATTTAATTTTTAATGGAATTTTCCAGTTCCATAGAATCTTATACCACCAATTTGCTGGGAATATACATTGAGTGCTGATAACAAATTGATAAGCCAATTGCGCCATGACTATACCAACTTTGTTATTGTTCATCCAAATCACCTTATCATTATCAGAAGATAATCTGCACCCGATCTCATTTAATTTCTTGATATAATGACTCCATTCAATAGTATTATTCAAACCCCAGCTCAAAGGCACTCATCCAAGAATTTTGATTCAAATGATGATTCAAGTTCCTTATCTTATTCATAGTTTTATAATCAAAATGATGGAGTGTAAGAAGTATCTCATCAGATAATATAAAACCATCCTCCAACCCCAGAATTGGATCAATGCCAACCAAAATTTCTTGGCCATTACCTACCTTCCATGCCAGATCCTTAACCATCCAATTATAAATTCTTAAAAATCCATTCCAGATTATGGACACATTACTGAGTTTCTTCACAGGGTTTCGCAGCCAACGAATAACATCACCATTCAAATATTTAGCAGATATCACCTTTGACCATCTTTATCTTCATAACCACATTTCCAACTTTAACTCTTTTTTGATTTTGCATAAAATCAACAACTAACCACCATGAAATGAATTTTGTAGTGGGCTGGTGCACAGTAATGATACCCAATTATGACACGTTAGTTGCAATGACATGCTGGAAAAACAGAAATATTATCATTAAAATGAATTATTAGAGGTACCTACAAAATTTTTTTGAATTAGGTGTAATAAGATGAAACGTAGAATGACGGATGACCTTCTGGAATATATAACTTTATTTATGGAAACGTGGTATAACCACCCCAAAATGTCATTATTTTAAGATTGGTATGTTATTTTTTCTCTAAAACATAATGCACATGTTTTAATTGATCCACCTGTCTGTTATGTATATTGTCAATTTATGAGGAATAAAATATGTAGAGGCGTAGGAAACAGACAAATCTTGTGCAGCGCTATTTTTTCAAAATGTTAAAAGTTAATTTTATATTTTTTTTTAAATTACGAAAGTCAGTGAATCCCTAAAACGACATGGTCAAGTGTTGGGCCACCATATCATGGTCTGAACACAATCAAAAAACCTTTTTTTTTTTAGATTGTAGGTATTCTTGTACTCTTATGCGGGTTCTTTTCCGTTCTCAAAATAGGTAAGCCAATCAAAAGTTATAGGCCAAATAAACGACCTATGTTTTTTACAAATTTGACATGAGTGCAGTTAAAAATGAATTAAAAATAGAAAGAAATAACAAATCTATTCAAAAAATATATAGTTAGAATTTGCACACAGATCTCGACAAGTGTGTGCAATTTCATCAGTAGTCCACAAGTGGAGCATATGCGGAACTAGGCATGAAAAACATGTAAGTTACGTAAATTGTTGTGTTCTACCACAAATCAGACCAAATCAAACCGAGCCTCAAGGTTTGGCAATCCAAAGCTAATACCAAACCTGCAAGGGCGCCAAAAAAAAAAGAATCCAGTCATGCATGCGCGCGATGTGCGCACACGTCTCTAGGAGTGCGCACACGTGTCAGAGAGCACACACGCGTTGTTTAATTTCATGTGTCAAGGGGATACATAAAGTTGACAAAGTAAATTAAAGAAAACATACAGAGGGATACATAAAGTTGACAAATGAAATTAAAGAATACATATAATTTGCAGCGAAAAATAATTGGGTGGTAATAAACTACACTTGTGTCGTCCATTGTCAGCTGCACTTCAAGCTTGAAGGTGGTATCCTTGGGACTAGACATAGGTCGCAGTTTCAAATCTCCTCAGTTCAGTTCGATGATGAACAAGATGATGATGATGGAGATGTTGATGAGGAAGGGGGAGATGAAAATGATGATGAAGAGGAGGACGATGATGATGATGATGAGGATGATGAGGATGATGAGGATGATGAGGATGAGGATGAGGATGAGGATGAGGATGAGGATGAGGATGAGGATGATGATGGTGATGACGATGATGATGGT
>BSBM01000101.1:19175000-19275000 GCA_027924585.1 Larix kaempferi | reverse complement strand
AAAACACAATACTTGGCCAACTGGCATAATGAGGCAACTAAAGGACTCAATGCTATGGTCAAAGATTTGTCATTTCATGAAATAGCCCTAAGTTTATTAGAACCTCAACAATTAAATATTATATCCTATGAAAGTAGCCTTTGGGATGAATATATTCAGGCTCAAGAGAGCGCTCCACACTCACAATGTAATATTTCATTGTATTTTAATATTGTGCTCACTTATTTTGTAATCAGGATAAGAAAAAATTTTTAGAAGGCAAAGATTCATAACTAAGGGGAGGTGAAAAGATGAGTCACCTAAGAGTTAGAATTGTAAAGATAAATAGGAGGAATTAGAAGAGAGCAAGGGATTTTACTTTTGAAATATTGTATTGGAACTCATATGTAAGAAACTATTTTTTACTAATGACAAAGACAGTTTTCTGGGTGGAAGAATACATGGAAGATTGTGTTGAAGTGTATGGACAAATGTGTAGAACTGATTTATCCATTTTGTATATGGAAATGCAGTAATATCTTTCTTATTATGTTGGATTATTCTAATAGTTTCTTAATCATCTTATTGCATATACATGCAAATACATTTTTCTTTGTTTTCCATGTGCAGTGGATGTAATGAATGTTAATGCTTAAGCTATCTAATGTGTTAACTTTATTTTGTGACTATTAAGTACATTATTTTCAGTAGTTATCTTCTATAAATGTATGATACAGTTTCCTTTTGTTGCTCTTCCTTAAATTTGATCCTTGCAATGATAGTTTATATTAAATAGAACATTGCATTTAATTAGGACATATTCTTGATTGACTTATAGAAAAAGAGGTGATAAGACAAGAGATAAGAACCTGTGCATCACTAAGTGAGGCTTCTTTCTACCCTTCAAACAAACATAGTTAGTAAGTATAATCATTTGCATGCAAAATTATAACTTGCATTTCATTTAAAACTATAACATTCTAAAAAGTGGATCAGGCCATATCTAATAACCTAATTCCAAGACCATCTTAAATGGTAGCCAGACTGTAAACCGGACGGGTTCCCTATATCAAACATTGAAGAGTTTAATTGGGACTTTTCATTGGGGAGAACCCCTACTATTGGCGCAAGGATTCTTCTAGGGGTCAATAGGTTCCATGTCAATCCCAAACCTTCAATGGGGCTTCACAAGCTATTTCTACCAACATCTTCACAAGTGAGTTCAATACCTTATACATGGTATTGCAAACATTGACCACCTGGTGAATCCATTTTGAATTTTATTTTCTAATGATACTTTGGGTAGAAACGATTTCCACCAATGCCACTACCTTCAACCCACTAAAAGAAAGTCCATTCACCCTGTCATATTGTGAACCTTGTTTCTTGACCTTCTGTTGTGAACCTGCCCAAACACTCGGTTAATGAACTCAAAATCCAAGATATTGCTTCCAAAGGTCGTTTCCCTTCAACTTCCATTACGATTTCCAATATCTCCTTCCGCATGGTTTTGCTTGCACTGAAACCTCAAAATACTCTTTCCCACATACTTAGGCACTTCTTGATATTCTTTCCCTATGATGATTCCTCATCTTTAGCATCCTCCTCTTCTTTGATGGATCCCAACTTCGGTGGCAAGAGACCATTTTTCTATTCTATCATTGCTTGCACCCAAATCAACATGGAATCAACCTAGGTGTGGAGGTGTTGTTTCCCTGCCTCAAGGGTATAGATTAACTCAGAACCCTTGTCTTCCATGCTCTTTGGGTGTCCCCCATGTTGATTCACTTGCACTCTTGAAGGGACTTCTACCTTCTAAGTGATATTTTGGGTTCTTAGTCTTCTGGGAACATGTCTTAGTGCTATTTCAGGTGCTCACTCCTCTGGGAACACCTCTACTAGTGCATGTTGTATCTTGGTTTCTATGTCTTTTGGGAAAACCTTTGTCGATACACACAGTGTCATGGGAACAATTTTATCTAGGCACACCTCTGCCGATGAGGATTGTGTCTCGGGCACACTATTTTTCTAGGCACTTATATTGACGTGCACCCAAATTATGTAATGATACCATATGTCACTTCTAGGAGAATAGTGAAGAGCACCCATGAAAGTTGATGTCCAATTCATTTTCAGTCATCTTCTTGGCTCTGATACAACCCATAACAACCCTAGAGAACACACAAATTTTTTCTTGTTAGTCCCTAGATATCTTGAAACACCACCCATCATTTGAAAAATAGACTTGGTCACCCACACTTACATAGTGGTGGGCTACACCTCTTCACTAAAAGCATGATTCCCATACCTTCACCTTGAGCTACCTATCACTTGGACCTACTACACCCAACGACCTTTCCCAACCTACAATTGGACTTATTATTATGTGTTGTTTACTTGGTTACATTTAAATTGCTATGATACTTAGCTCTTCATGCAATAAACACATACAAAAGAACACAAGAACAACGCGTATATTTGCGGTTCCCAAACAAGGAATTGATATGCCTTTTTATTAAAGTGTCTTACCACATGCCTTCGGAAAATGTATTTGATGACATCTCTTCCATTTTGTTGCTTGCCAAATCCCTCTTTGTAGAATTGTGTTTACGACTATTGAAGACGCTTGTTCGCTTTCCCCATTTCCAAATGCTCCATGCTGATTCCCAATCCATCACTACCTATGATTTCCTTGTGTGCTCCTGAATGTTCCCAAATGTGACGATCCATCTCCTGGTCATGTCGGGCATGCTGGTTTCCCATGCACTTGAGCTCTCTGATAGGTTAGTGAGTGTGGGTTGGTCACATGCCCACTGCAGGGATGCTACAATTGATCTCAATTTTAACAATATTTGTTTTATTTAAATTAAGATTTATAAATCTTTTTACTACCTCAATATTATTTTATTAATAATTTCATTCTTATTTAAAATATTATCTTTACATTTGAAAAGAATATCAAATTTAATATTATTAATTTGAAATCAATACCTCATTTATATTCTAAACATATATCGAATTAAAGCAAACCTACGCTTTCCATCTATATAAAATATAAATTTTAATTGTGCCAAGAAGCATTTTCTACAACTCAAGTGGGTTAGATGTGTCATGTCTATAATGATGATGTGGTACACATCACCTTGAAAAAATAAATAGATAAAAAAATTATAAAATTAAGCACATGTTGGCTCCAAGTTTAAATTGGCTACATTGTAAACCACACTATATAAATATATATCAAATTTAAATTTCAAATTCCATTGAGATATAGTAAAGCTCTTTATTGATTGATAGAGACACCTTAGACATTAAATAAATCTTTTCATAAATAGTTACAAGAGAACTAAATCTTTGCATATGGATTAAGGCATGGTGTGTGTGTGTGTGTGCAAAGAGAGAGAGAGAGAGAAACCTTCTATAACTTTGGCATGTATATTGAAAATAACTATTTTAGAGGCCTAAATGAAAGGTTTGTCTATTTGTAAGATTTAAGTGCAACTTTTTTACTTGATAATAATTAACTAATGAATGCACCTTTTTCCTATTTGTAGCAGTATAATTAATTAATTAATGTAACTTTTATTTATTTGTAAGATTTATTTGTTATCATTTACAACACCATTCCAAATTGGAATAGTTAGCAATTGATGATTATAATGGAAAATACATTGGATTACTTATTGTTAGTTAATAATAGAACAATGAATTAGATATTAGTTTTGTAATAATTGTAGATTACTCAATAATTGGGTAAAATGCTAGGTACAAATAGGTAAAGGAAAGATATATGCATCACTTACCGTTAGTGCATCTATGATCTATTAATCTATGTCTTTACATGGAGATTTGCATTATGATCTAATATCCCTCTAATTTGAGATCTATGCATTGGCAAAAACAATATGATCTAATAATATTATTACTGTGAGGTAGAATCCCCACATTTAAATGGTAGTAGAAACTATAATCTTACTATTTTCACTATATAGTCATCTAATAATATTATAATGTGGTAATTCAATAGTCAAAGTTTTTACACGAAATCTTAGTATCTTTGAAATTTTAGTATCTTTGCATGAAATTTAAAAGTTGAAATCCTAATAAAAACTACACATAACATCGAGATCCAAACCTTAGTTTGATTTAGTTATAGCTTATGACATATATGATCTATTGATCTATCTCATTGTTGGAGCCAAAAATCCTATTGTAGATCCATTCATTCTATCCATTTTATATGATTAAATAATCAAAACCCTAATTTTAATATTCTTTTGCTTTTGTTTAGATGATATTTTAATAACCTTTTCCCTTCACATCATATAGTGCACATTGTTTTTCTATGAAAAGATTCCATTAATAAAATATCATTTATAGTTAATAAAGTAACAAACCAAAAACACCAATCCCTACAAATCTTTCATTCCTATGATGGCTATCATTAAATAAATAACCAGTGGCCTACATTACAGTATTACACCGGGATTATTCAAATTAAAGTGAAAAAGTTTGCTGGCAATTGGAACGAAATAAATTTTCTATTCCAAGCAGATGTCCTGAAATAGCGGCCAGTTCCTACGAGCCAGAATTGGATCGACAGATGGGGCCTGCAAAAATGCTTCGAAGGTGACACCCACAAAATACTTTCATCCACTCTGGATTTCTTGTAAAGCAAGGCACTTACCGTTGGCAAAACGGCTATATTAGATGGCACCACCAGTTCCTTTGTTAAACCAATTGTGGAGCATTGAGGGTTGCTTACTTGCTTTCCAGCCATCCATAAATAGAGCGTATCCATTGAGAGAAATCTGCAGAAGTTGCCCCGAAGTGTTGACGTTGCAGGCTACTCCACGAAATTCATAAGCTTTAGGTCATTGCTCTCAGCTTGGCAATTTAAGCCATTAGTAATTGATTGTTTTCCATCTGCAAAGTAAGCTCCGTTTAGTCAGTACTTACAACTTTTAGACCAACATTGGTATAACCGTAATGGCGCTTGGAGTGGTGAAGTCTGCGGTGGGGTTTCTCCTGCTGTTGAATTTCTGCATGTATGTGATTGTCGCTGCTATTGCTGGATGGGTTCTCAACAACGCCCTCGACCACACTTTCTCGATCGGTACCTGTTACTTCTATGCATCATAGGTTTTTTTGCTTTATATCATCCAAGTGTTTACTGATCGATTCTATGACTAACATGCAGGCCGTGTAAGAGATCTTCCTGTGGAATATTCTCCAGTGTATTTTCCAATGGGGAATGAAGCAACAGGATTCGTGATTATTTTTGCTTTGATAGCTGCAGCAGTAGGAGCCGCTTCATGCCTTTCGGGACTCCATCACCTCCGGGTTTGGACTGCCCAGAGCTTGGCTTCAAACGCTGCATCCGCCATGACAGCTTGGTCCCTCACACTACTAGCCTTGGGGTATATATATATATATATAAACTAAGTACAGATTTATATCATATCCACATTAACATTCATCAAAATTATAATTTCTGATCCATCCATGAAATGAATATGAGGTAATTATTTTCTGATCACAAAAACTGCAGGTTGGCATGCAAGGAGATCCATATTGGTGGCCGAAACACAAAGTTGGTAAGCAATGGTCTTATGCTATTACGTTCATATGGCATTCATACATTTCCTCATTCTTTTATTACTGTTATGGTGTTTCTTATCATTAAAATTTGGTAACTGTATTTGTGGCAGATAACGTTGGAGTCATTTCTTTTTATTCTGTGTGGAACAAAGCTCTTCTACATCTTATTCATCCACGGTGGTTTTTTCGGAGGAAATTATTGCTCTTACCAGGATACCTACGTGGCTACAACTACAGCAGAGCCTCAGAAGGGAAGCAAGCCTGTGTCCTCTTCCGTTTAATCCTTGATTGTCTATAGACAGTTGACAAAAACTCGTAATCTATGAGATGGCTTGTGCTCTGTAACATCTAGTAAATTAATCCATATGAGAGTTTAGAGAATATTTTATTTCTGGAATCTGATATGTGAAAATCAGCTCTGGATTTGAGCAATATTATGTGAAGCTTTGTTTGTCATTTACTTAAGGGAATTAGGTTTCTTTACATTCTCGTATATAGTTATCCTTATCGTCGGTATACAAGATTCCAAATTTATTGTGTAATTGTCATGAAGAATATGGCAGGTCGTTAATATGTAGATCTATATATCTCCGATTGTTATGTATATCCAATTATTAAGGAAAGTTTTTTTCTGTTCAACCAAGAAAAGGGTTTTTTTCTTTAACAAAAAGACATTTGTCTGCCTTCAAACAAGCTGATCCTTAACGACTTATAGAGTCTACATCGTTGAATAACGGGCATAATAATTTATGAATATCTCCATAGTTACAAAGGATCAAATAAAGAAACAGAGAGATAACTTAGCCAAATGAATTACAGTGCTATCTGCCAAGATACAGTGTTTGATGTATCTTATGTGGGCACTATTGTAAGTTTCCTGTCAGTGCAAGTTGGTGTAGCTTTGTAATATATAAATTTATATTTCTATTAATGCCTATGATTATTATGTTGATAGACATTTACATATTATTTGAGATTTTAAACTTTTTTGGGGGTTAACAAGATTAACCCAAGTGTAACAAGTGTAAAATCCGAATTCATTTCATGGTAATCATCTTGTTGTGCTTAAATACATCTTGATTAAGATTTTATGTTTATTAAATAGTATTTGTTTTATGTTTATATTAATTAGTTTAATGTTTATGTTACTTTAATGTTTATATTATTTAGATTAATGTTTAGACTTAGTTTAAGAGAGAACCATCTCCACAAAACTAAGTGGTTAGCTGTGCCTATTCACTTGCCACTTTACTTGTGGCCGTGCTAGCTATGGAAATATGTTTTTTCACCAAAATCCTGTTTTTAGTTCAAAATTCCGATATTTAAAATTTCAAGAACCATTCAGCAAATGCACTTTATATATTAACACAGCCACTTAACTTGTAGTCTGTGAATGATAGGTCACACTTGAAGTATCATGAACAACAAGTTACTTGTTATCCATGTGTAGTTGAACTAACTGTGTGTTATCCATGCATCAGCTACGAGTTAATCATGCCTCAGCTACCACTTATCCATGCATAGCCAGCTACCAGTTATCCATGCATAGCTAACAGTTATTTTTATATAATAGTTTATTTGGAATTAGAAACTACTGCCATAAAATCAATTTGTACAGTACATTTGTCTCATATTTTTTATATTATGGATTATTACTCTATAAAACCAACCATGACAGCAGCTATATTGTAAATTCGGAAAATATATAACCAAATGAATTAAGTCCTGGTTTCTTCAACTTCAACAGTACAATGTAGAAAGCAGTTCTGAGTTGTTAAATGCACGTACATCACCAAATGATTCCTATTGCGGGTGCCATCGTTGGTTTGCATGAGTGCTGAAATTTTGGTAAAGTGACTGACTTGTGGGTTCGAGATTTGGCGACTGATGATTCTAATTGGGTGTGAGTTGGACCAGAGGACTTTACAGCACCAACAGTGGTGAATCCATAACATTAGGTCATTCAAACCACCAAATAAAATGGATGAAAATACAAAGCTAATCATCACCACATAGAATTGTCATTGAAACTTTATCATATCCCAAAGTTACACCAATCTTTGATGACAAGTCTGTTGGTTACTTAAAACTCGCCATTCTTCTTTATACTATATGTTCCATACAAAATGATATGATCTGAAACCGACATGGATATCATATGTAATTATGGCAGGCCCGCTATGTAACATGTATCTGTTTTTCTGACAAAAATCTGATTCGTCCTTCGACCCTTTATATTGCTCTTCCATGTTGACTGGAAATTGCTTTGAACGTTATGATTAGTTTTTCCAATTGTTCTAAATAAATGTTTATAGTTTGCCTTTCCCCTTCATTGCGGAGCCTTTATCACTTCCCAAAAAATTCTTTACTTTTAGCTGGGAAGTAATCCATAGTTTTATTTGGAATTTGTATATTTCTAAGATTTTCTAGAATTTATCATTTAATAAGATTTTTATATAGTAATGAAAAAATTTCCATGATTTCAATATTCAATGTAAAATTTGTATCTTCTAATACTCATATATATATATATATATATATATTTAAAAAATTGAAGTTTGAAATTTTCTTTTCATTTAAGAAGTTTGAACCTTATCACCAAATAATTACAAAATTGGGTGTTTTAAATCATAGTAGTTATAGTATTAATACTATTCAATATGGTTCTCAGGAAAAAAATACTATTCAATATGGAAAAGATACTAATGAAAAAATTTAATACAAATAAAATACAGAAATAGGATGCTTGCATATAATACTTTTAATCAAATATTAATAACAAAGGTGCACTTTTTTCTGCTGAAAAAAAAAAACAATACTTTTAATCAAATATTCCCAAATATACCATAATTATTAATAATTATTTTAATAAAAAAAAATGAAATTGAATGGTATTTCTATTTTATAGTGTTTAAACAATTAAAATTTGATTTTTTAAAATTGGTTTTCAAAACTTAATTTATATAATAAAATTAAACATATAATTAAAAAAAGAAAATATAAAATCTCAACAACAACCTAGAGACAACAATTAGTCATTAATAATTATTTTAATAAGAAAGTATGAAAATGAATCATATTTTTATTTTTAGTATTGAAATTATTAAAATTTGTTTTATTTTTAAATTGGTTTTGGGAAGAATTCTAATTTCTTCCAAATTTCCTTACATGAAATGTTAATACCGCCCAATTATGCTACTCTGCTTCAAACCTTTTATGTTTGAAATTATGTTGTTTCAAAATAAAATTCTCAAAAGCTAGGTTGTTTCAAATTTGTTTTCTAAAATGTTTGAATTTTGTATAAAGAATTTAGAATTATTTTTATTGTAGATGATATTGATAATTATTAATATTTATTAAAAGTTATCAATCAAATTTTAAAATAAATAAAGTTTTTTTAATATTAATTTAATCTTTGAGTGTATATTAAACCTATATTATAATATTCATTGCATTGTTTAGTAAACTTGGTTCTTTATTTTCGTGATATTCATTGCATTGTCTAAACGTGGGTCTTTATTTTCGTGATATTCATTGCATTGTCTAAACCTCGGTCTTTATTTTCATGGTTTCGATCTCTAATCATTACATGGATCACAAATATCCAAATAACTATATGTTTAGACTTCATCACATTATTGTTTACTCACAATTAAAGTTTTAAGAAACATGGCCTTATTATCATTCACAAACACATTCATCACAACTCTATAAACATATTTGCAAGGCTCTAGGGTGCAATTCTTTGGAAACATAATGTGAGATTAATAAAATATCTAAAATGTGTTCTTTACCATGGATTTGTGGTCAAAACCCCATCAACAATTATAGTTGTTTTTTAGATTCTCAGAATGATGCATTAGAAATCGTTTGCAAGAAAAGTGTTTATCTATAATACATGTATCAAACTTTTTAAATCATAAGTTCTATTTCTTACCTTAGTGTTTGTGAATTTTAAAGGCTCTTAATTATTCACTAATTTGGTCACAAGCTACTTATTTTACTTATATTATACACAAAATTAAATAGCCCTTTAAACTTATATCACATACCTTGTGATTATATTAACTTTTATCAACATTTAGGTTAATGAATTTTAATTGTTTCTACATACACACTTCCATATTGCAATATTTAAATATATGTTTGGTAATAATAAATGACAATAGTAATCCCCCCAAACATTGTATCCAAATACCAAAACACCCACATTGTAATGCTACAATGTCAATGGATTCATATGTCAAATTCCATTATAACTTCTTAAATCCAAGCAACAAAAAATAATATAGATGTTTTAATGAGTTCATATATCATTACACTAAAGAGATAAACTTATTCAAAAAATACATTGCTAACACAATATTAAAACACACAAAAAAGATACACATACATAATATATCTAACTTGATTTACCTTTAATCTCATAACCAAGAGAATGAAGAAACTTAGAGGTGCACATCATTGTAATTGCATAAAAAGAATATAAGTTAATACAATATATAGGAATTTCATATCCATACTACTAAGTTAATAAAATATAAGTTAATACTACTAAAAACCCATAAATAAAACTATAACCACCTCCATAAATTAAGGATCCCAAAAACATGTTGTGGTGCACAATGATACCTGTAAAAAATACAACACAACCAACAATATCCCATTTGTAGAATACTTTTCAACATGGCTTGGAACGTAAAAAAATAAACTACTTAGGTCTACCAACTCTATTGATTCCCCACAACAAAAAATCAATTACAATGCGACCATTATAATGAACTCTATAGACTATGAAACCAAAATTTTGGACCTTCTAACATCTTCATCTTATAAAATCCTCTCAAAAAATCCTCTTAATAAAATTACCTCTTTTATAACCAATGCCATCAAATCCTCCTCCATAGACCCACCCATCTAGAATTCCTTATTCCCCATTACTCCCAAATCCCCAAGATCTACAAGCAACCGAAAACTCACAAAAAAGATAATCCTCATAGATCCATAGTCAATGTTATTGAAGACCCCACTTATGCCTTAGCTCATTTTCTAGTAGATAAAATGCGACCCTTCATGGGCCAAACCCCTTCATACATTCAAAACTCTAATTTCATCCATAAAATTAAGAATCTCACCCTAGACGAACACGACATCATGGTTAGCTTTGATGTAGTATTCTTATTCACCCAAATTCTTGTTTCAAAAGCCTTGAATCTGATCTTTAAGATTTTAGATGAAGAAACACTAAACCTCATTATCAACATTCTTCACCTTTACAGGCCAATTCTATGAAAAAAATGAAGGCACAACAATGGCCTCATCCTTATCCTAGTGGTAGCCGACATTTTATAGAACATTTTGAAGCCTCATCTTTAAACAATTTCCATCTCAAGCTTATATGTTGGTTCCACTTTGTGGATGATACCTTTTTGGTTTGTCCCCATGGAAAGTCTTCTCTTGAATCTTTCCTCAACCACTTAAAGAACATATCCTCCCACATTCATTTTACCATGGAAACACAACATGACAACTCTATTCCCTTCTCATAAGTCCTAGTTACTCAATAACTTGATGGAACCTTCACCCATCAAGTTTATTGCAAGAGGACTCACACATACCAATACCTTCAGGCCCTTTCCCATCACCACCCCACCCAGAATATCATTTCCCTTAAGACCCTAGTACCTCAAGCTATTAAAATATATACTCCCAACGTTCTGAAAAAATAATGAAACCACGTCACCAAAGTTCTCCTACGCCACCAAAGTTCTCCTAGCCAACAGTTATTCCAACTCCCAGATTAATTAAGGATTTCGCTCATCCTTCCATCCAAAATATTAATCTTCTCCCCCGTAATACCACCCCAGTCTCTTATCTCTCTCACCTACATTCTCTTATCTCTCTCACCTACATTCACAGCCTTACCAATCACATCTCAAATATTTTGGCCAAAAGAGCATAAAAAATTTGTTTAAATCCCATACAACCCTTAAACAACTTTTTAGAAGTATTAAATATAAAATTCATCCTCTGCTCAACTAAGGAGTTTACCAAATTCCCTATCCAGTGGTAAATCCTATATTCCCATAAATCAATTATCGCTAAAACTTCCCATAAATCTAAGAACCTCATATGCTTTAATAAAACCAAAATCCTTTCTATGGATCCTTATTATTCCTCTCATATTATTCAAGAGGGCTTGGAAATTGAAAAACATCCTGATAATTTTACTTGAGAAGAAGTCTAGAAATTAAGCCACTCATGGAAACCCCTTATCCACAACTTAGGTCAGTAGTTCCCATCCCCTCCTTGATATTTCCCTCTTCTTTGCATCCTTTTGGTCCACCCTCCTCTTGTATTCAACATCCCCTTCTTTTTTCATAATTTGATCATATCCTTCTACCTTAATTTATTCTTAAAATTATCATCTCCTTCTACCATAATTCATTCTCCAGGAACTTATTTAGAATTCTCCCTTCATTATTGTGCCCTATTATCCCTCCTCTCTATTATTAGTTCTCTCCTCCCTCTCCTTATCATAGAAATAAAAAATTTACAAATTATAATCTTTCAATTGTATTTAAAATCCAGTTTTAAATCTTACAAATTGTAATCTTTCAATTGTATTTTAAAGTCCATTTACTTAATTCGGTAAATTTCCATGCCCTCCTATATATATCTTTTTTCATTAGACACATTCACTTTTACCCCACTTTTTATCTAAGACTTTAATAAATTATTTTATGGGCATGATCCCTAATATACTCCATCTCTCTAACCTATTTTGACCACTTCCCCTTCTCAACTAAAACAATTATTGTATGTTTTGGAAATCTCTCAACAACTAGTTTCTTCTTATTCCTTTCTTAACTAAAACGTGGCTTAATATTTTCTCACATCTCATGTTTTTCTTGGTTCTCCTCATGATGGGTGGAGTGTCCACTCAGAAATATCAGGACTTTTTTAAACTCTTACATAGTTAAAATTTAGAAGCTTGCTCTTTATTATCAATATTTATTGACTTTGTTAATGAATTTGCAACATTTTTCAAGGTATAAAATTTCTATAACAACTTTTGTCTTCAACCATGTCCCTAATAAAGAGGCTTATCCAAAAATGAGGGACTTATAACCCATTTTCTCCATTAGAAATGATGCTCTTCTAAAATTAAAGTATGTCATATTTGCATTCTATGATGGTAAGTTCTCTACCTCTAAAGTGAATTATGCTGCCTCTGTTCCAGATTGCAAGTCGGGGTCTAACTTTTCTGCAACATAGTTGACTCCTTTAGATGGCCTACCAATCACATGGGTTGCATGTATACTCTTTTTTTATCATATGTTCTTACCCAACACATGTTCAATAAAGTTCTCTTTGTCAATACAAAAATATAACAACAAACAAAATGTCCATCTATATGCCTAAAGGTAATGCCAAACCCGTTTTCCAAAATAAAATTCACATGCACTATGTTTTATAGCCCCATGTTCAATGGAACCAGCTCAACATAACAATGGAATTCCAATTCAAATGTAATTTATAATCTAAACTCTACTTGTTGAATATGTAAAGACACCACTTATGTTTTTGTTTAGAAATGGTCCATTCTATTACAGACCTAGATTCATGTATCAAATGTTTTAACAACACGATTGGATTGTTTATACATTTCCTTTATGGTGGAAGTATTAATATATATATGTGTTGGTGGGTGGGTGGGTGTGAGAGAGATAGAGAGAGAGGGGTGCCTTCTTATATACATGGTGAATGAGACAATCACAAGTAATTCCAAATGATATGGAAACCTAATAAGCCCAAGTACAAAATGACAAATTTGCAACTTAAAAAACATGTAGATAAATTACTAATTTGGGGGAGGAAACCAAGAGTGTTATATATGTCATCCTTTATAATGCAACTAAAAATTAGTTATATTTAGATTAGTCATTTATTGGTTGAATTGATTTATTAACTTATAGTATATTTAGTAGCTTATTTTTCATTAATTGTCATTAATGTGTAGCATATTTAGTAAATTAAATAGTCATTACTTGCCAATAATTTGTAGTACATATATTTGCTCGTTTAATGAGTCATTAACTACTATGTGTCATGTTTGCAACCATTTTGTCCTATGTCTTTATGTCATAATTCTTAGTTGTTTTTCTAAGTATTTAAGGAGGCTTTATATTTTTTAATCTTGAAATTGAATGATATGGTTGTAGTGTTTTACTCCATTAAGGTATGAAAACACGCTGCTAAGTATAGGCATTATGGTTGTAATATTCATTCTTGAAATCCATAAATATTGTTGTAAGTTTTTATTTCATTTATCTATGAAAATAGGATTGTGAGTATAGACATTATGACAATGGAATTTGTTCTAAGGTTATTGAAAAAAATTATATAACATTTATTTTATGAACTTATTAAAAAAATATAACGAAAACAAAAAGAAAATAAAAATATTCAATATTCAATAAAAAATGATAAATATAAAGAAATTATTTATTTACTAAAAAATGTGATCAGTCGGCCTAGTGGCCATGGATACCTAGGCCACATCCATATAGACTATGATCGGTGGCCTACATGGCCCCAAATGAGTCCCAAGTGGTCAATCTTAGTTGTTTCTACTATGACTAACCGTGGCTAGGCCCCTTGGGGTTGGACATGGCAATAGTGGCCAAGCCATTCATGTCCACAAAGGAGGGGGTTTGAACCTAAAAAAAACACGAGAAAAATATATTTTACATGCGTCCATTTAGATAAAGAAGAAAAGATTTAGATCTATAGACCACCTAACAAATTGCAAAGGAAAAGGAAGGAGAATCCCTTGAAACTTCAAACCTCTATGCCTACAAATAAAAGAGGAAAAAATCATCATAAAGATGAGGAGGAATGAAGAATGTAGGGGCTAATCATGGCCATAGATTGAATCCATAAAACCCTAGAAACCCTTGAAATCCTAGCAAAGAGACCAAACTAAAAAATATTCACGAGTGAAAATGAATGGAATGAAGAGAGGGGAGGGTTTTATATTCCCCTATTTATTTTAATTAAATAATATATTTGGGATAGGTGGATGGAATTGGGAGAATGGGCCTCACATAATCCCATAGGTACGTAACTTTAATTCCTAAATTTGTAAGTTTTAATTTATGATTTATAAGTTAGAAATATTATTAATTTGTATTCACATAATCATTATCTAGTCATATATGTTGGAACAATGGGCCTTTCTAGTTCATCGCACCTTTGGATCTTCTAGAGATAGAAAATTGACAATTTATATTCAACTAGAAGAATCAATTAAATGGTCAACTTAATTGGTCGACTAAAGAGTCAACTAGGCTCCAACTAAGCGATGGATGAGTTGACTAATCAACCAACTCGCCCCGGGCACATGGAACAAAATCATCAACTATGTCACAAACATGGCATAAAACCAAGTATGTGGACACAATATTCCTTAATTCAAGGGAGTTAGTTATATCTTGTAGCTATAAAAAGATGACCCTATGCATTGAATATGCAATGTGATAGTGTGGTGTGATGAATATATGTGCGTGTCTACTGAACAATGCATTTCTATGTATTGTTAATTGTGACATGTTGTGCTTAAGTGTTGAAATGATGTCTATTGACACCAACTCCTCTTGGAATAATTATCTCAATAATTTTCTAATTCCCTCCTTTCTCCAACATGATATCATGTTTGTTTACTTGAATCATAGGTTTCCATTTACAAGTCTTTTCGGGTATCAACTAGACACACTCTATTGAGTCAAATCTATTTGTTATTTACTTTGGGTTTTGACTTGTAGGCTATATTAGGATTTAGATTGATGGATTGACATTATGGATTATAAGAAAGAACCAATTATCTTCAATGGTCACAAATATGGAATATGTGCACAAGATGTGGATACCTTATTGAAAAGTAACGCCCTCTAGTATTTTACCAAGATCTTAATCCCAGATCCAATGGATGATCAATAGAAGTTCATCCTCTATGGGAAGAAGAATGAGTTTGTATGAGTGATTATCACCTATATTTCAAGGAAAATTATATTTCATACAAGTGGGATTGACTTCCGTCATCAGGTTTGGAAGAAACTAAAGAATTTGTTTGTTAAATTTAACAAAAGTCAGGTTATGAAAATTAAGCAGTTGATCTCCTTGAATCATCTCTCCTTTGAGAGGATTGAGGAATATTTGGCTAATGTCGAGGAGTTATAATTGAAATTGAGTGAATGTGGAAAGGAATTTTAGAAGAAATATGGTGACGTCATTGAGTTGATCCTCATGAATCTAAAGACACACTATGATGTATTAAATTTGACATTCCATGCTAGTTGGGAATCCATAAAAGAAGATGGTAAGGACTATACGTTTGACTCTTTTTTATATTTTTTATTAGGGAACACGATAAATTGCTTGATGAAGGTAAATTAAATGTCAAGCAATAATCCCATCTATTCAAGTTCAAAGGTTGATGGAACTACAGAGAAAGGGGTCGACAATGTAAACTGGAGAAAAGTCCAGAGTGCCTCGACCAAAATAATGTGAAGAAGTGTGATGAGACAACTATTAAAGAAAAAAATAAGATTAAATACCATTATTGTGGGAAATTGTAACATATGGAGAAGGATTGTTGGAAGAATACCAACAATATGGAAGAAAACATCAAGAAACTTGAAATAGACATGTAGATTGCAAGATCAACTAATTTTTCAACACTGACTTATAGAAGGCATCACAAATAATTATAAATTTGATGTTAGTGATTCTTAGGCCCTACATTCCCACACTCCTAGAGTGAGTGGATAATTCATTTTGGTGGTACTCACCATATGGCTAAACATGCTTCTCCCTTTTCTTCCTTAAGTGAAGTTGCCATAAAGAAAAAGAAAAAAATCACTGATTGTTATGCACTTACAGTTTTTGGTTGTGGTAGCGTGGAATGTATAAAAAATGTGATCACTAATGTGTATAATGTACCCAACCTAAGTCAAAACTTGTTTTATGTACCCCAACTTACCTAGACTAGCAAAAAGGTGGAGTTTTGGCCAAATTGTTTTTTTTTTGAAGGATGTGAATGGGGGAATTGTTCTATAAGGGTTCTTTAATCCCAAACACAAACTATATAAGTTTCATGATGTTCTCAAAATAGGTAGATATGTGTTCATTGTTGGGTGACGAACTCTAGGTAGTCATTGTTGGGTGATGTAAAGAGAAACGAAAGAGATGCGCTCTTGGATATTTGGCGAAGAGATTTATTTCGTTTGAGATCACTAGTTCTAGGATATTCAATTACGAGATCAACATCCTAAATGTTGGGGTATTCAATTATGATACTTATTACTAAAAGTTTCCAAAAGTATTGAGAATTGTTAATAAAATCATCGCCATGTAGTTCGTCAGTGTCTTTCTCTAAGATACAGAGGTTGAGAAATCCAATCTTGGGTATTTGGTGAATAAATGTTTCGGGTGAGAATATACAAGAGAGTATAGTAGCATAATTTATCTGTATTGGTTTTTTGTGTACGGAAATTTTGAATAATTCAAAATTTGTTGAATATTTAGTGTAGGTGTAATACGAATACGAACTAATACTAAAAGATCACTAAATTTTGAAACCCATTTTTTAAAAACATAATTTTAATTATTTAAACACTATAAAATATAAATACCATTTAATTTCATACCTTTTAATTCATTCACACAATAATTAAATAAGGGAGTCTATTGTACATAGTGGTAAATAATTGTTTACTTTCTTATTAAACTAATTATTAATAACTAACAGTCCTCTCTCTCACACTAGTCACATCTCACAACTTGTATAGATTTTATATTTTTGTTTTTTAAATAGTAATTTTGATTGTAAATATTATGTTTAAAAATAAATTAATGTTTTTTTAGGTTTAATATTTAATGGAACTGATATTCAATATTTTATTAAAAATACTATACATTTTTAATATTATTATATAGATGTGGATGTGCATTTATACAATATATTGGTGTATATTTGATTAACAATATTATATATAAGAAGTCTACTTCTGTATTTTATTATTCATACTGGATTTTTTCATTATGTATTTTTTTGTACTGAATCATATTCGTACTTGAATTATACTACTATACAAAAGAATAAGGAAACAAGAAAGCATAGATGGTAGAGAGGTATGTGAATAGGGCAACTAAGATGGATTTAACGGGGAAAATAATTCACTAGAATCGGACCGTGCATAGTATGCATGAGACGGTGAAGAAACATATTTTGGAGCCCTAATTTCCCTTCCCCCGAGTGTACTAATAAGTTGTTGGGAACTTGGGCATTGAAATTAATAGCTACATAATGAAAAACGATATGGTGCGTGGGTGAAGAAATGAGATATTTGTTGTCTCAAATAAATGTCTCAAACCCAATCCCTATATATAAGTGATACATGATTAATGTGAAATACAATTTATACATATTAAGATAGCTAGTAACATCAAATAAATACAATTTAAATTTAAAGTGGGTAGAAAGGCATCATCAAACGAAACATGTCAATGTTAATATTGGAGTGAGGGAAGATGTTATGACATCTAATTTCAAAGTAGATTCCAAATTGACAAAGTGTTGATATTTAAAATTAATAAAGCAAAGAAAAAATATTGCATTTAAAATAAATCATTGTATATTTCATAAAAATATGAACAACTTTGACTTAACAACATTGCTGGTTAATGCACAAATAAATATTAATTAGCATATATTCATCTTATAAATAATTTATTAATAATAAAAATTTCTATACATTTTTCTTCCTTACCAGATATTTAAGATAAAAATGAGTCAAAGCTTTTTATTAATTTTATTTTTTAATTTTATTAAATTTTTTTCACTCGACACGTTTTTCTTTTATCAAAAATGTAAATTACACATTGTTAAAAAAGATCCATCATTTTAATTTATGAGTACTATGAAAATACAAGATTAATAGCAGCAAAGCTATAAGTCCATGCTAAAAGATATTTAAGATAAAAATGAGTCAAAGCTTTTTATTAATTTTATTAATTTTTTTTCACTCGACACATTTTTCTTTTATCAAAAATGTAAATTACACATTGTTAAAAAAGATCCATCATTTTAATTTATGAGTATTATGAAAATACAAGATTATTAGCAGCAAAGCTATAAGTCCATGCTAAAAGGCAATGGCATTAGCAAAAATTGCTAGAAATGATGGTCATTCACTTAAACTTGAGGGGTGCGATAAATCTAAGTGTTAGATTACAACAAATGTTAGTGAGTAATTACATGTTGTTCACTTTGTTAATAAAATTTTATAAATTGTTCAAGTCTCATCTAGTTTAATTCACGTCTGCTTTTCCAATGGTTGTCGATATTGTGCATGGATTTAGGCAAATCAATTGTGGTGTAATAATCAATGAAGTGATCAATCATCATATTCTACTTCTCCTCTTTTCTAACTTCATTTTTTCCTTCTTCTCCTTCACGAGTTATCTTTTTTGCGTGATGTCTCAAACAATGAACATGGTATAAGAGCTAGACCAATGGTGGGAATCTTGTTGTCAATGATAAAAAAAATTCCACTGATTGTGATGATGTGCAGACCTTTTGTCATCCATCCTAAGGAGAATCAATCAGTGGTATTTGTTGGAGCCATGGGTTGAAAGTTGAATACTAGTGTTTATTGGAGCTATATGTTGGAAGTTGAATACTAGTATTGTCTTGTTGGACTCATGCATTGAAGGTTGGTGCAATACTGTCAATGATGATTTGTATGAGCTTTAGAACATCTGAGCTAAGGGGAATTGCATGGCTAAATTTATTGTAGACACCAATGCTATTTTTCTATTAAATTAATGCAATTGTTTGTGTTTTTTTATTATAGTTTTGATGCCGCAAAATCGCAATGTCATGTTATGAACCATATAGATGAATCATATAATGTATGGATGTTGTATGGACTTGTTGTGTGGTCACAGTAGCAAGTGAAAGGATATTGACATAATGATGAGGTGATTTTTTTTTGCGTGCTGAAAAATTTGTGTTTGCAACATTTTTTTGCATCAACTAGATACTTGTGTGGTTTAGCAATTGTTGTGACTGCTAACTTTGTGTTATTATTTATTGTATAATGTGAAGGTATTAATAGATTTCAAGAAAAATTCTTCCACGTGGAGAATTTCCTGCTACCAGATAGAGTATTTTCCTTGATTTGAGGTCATTCCTTACCACTATTATTGAATTTGCCACTTATGATATCTTTGTTATTTTTTTCATGAAAAATTAAGACGACAAATTAAAGAGACAATTGATAGAGAATGATGTTGCTTCCATCATGAAGAAGTCACTACTTATGATAATACCACATTGCTACTGAAAATCATCATTTTGGTTTGTTTTTGGAGACTTTTGTGGCCAGCTTGTAATGTCCCCATTCAAATAAATTCATAACAAGGAAATTCCATCAATCCTACCAGTTCCCTAGGTTGGATGGAGACATGAGGATTTGTAATAAGGGAGCTAATAAATGGTTTTTGGACATTAGAATGGAATAAATATTTAATAAAGGAGATGAGTAAATAAATACAAGAGAAAATCAAAGTGGCAATGGTTCATGAAGACACATGGAAGTTGTGGGGCCCACACAAGCTAGAAATTTTGTGCCACATGGCATCCTCCTCTTGTAAATTTGAATCTATGGGAAGCCTAAGGTTATTGGGAGTATTTAGAGGGCCCATACACTTGTAAATAAGAATAATAGGTCGAATTTTGATGGATATGTAACTCCCTTAGAAGAGGAAGACTCAAATGGGGAGTTAGTGAACACTTGGACTAGATTCCCTAACCTATATGACAAAAATGATGAAGATGCTATGACACCTATGACAAATTGCAGATCTGATTGTTGAAATCTGACCATTATGACATGTCAGGCCTAAATATAGCATCCAAGAGGACGCTCATGGGAGTTATGGAATCCCAAAGGACTCATACTCGAATTGGTGGAAGGTGGAAGGCTAGGAAGTGGAGGACACATGGAAAATCATGAACCACTCCCAAATTCAAATTGGCTTGGACTCTTTGGATGGATTTGGAAATTTAGAAGGATAAGGATGTTTATAAAATATAGGGATCAACCAAGAGAAGGGATTCTTACCATTTTGAGAATTTGCATTTGTGAAGAGAGCCAATGGAAAACTAGTCTACCTGCCTTCGCTAATTTCGAGGGTGAAATATTCCCATCCTAGTTGGTGTTTGGAAAGGACACTTAGACCTTTCATGGGAGCTTTAATGGAGTCTTTATTTGCAGGTGTAAGCTATAGGGAAGCTCGTGGTTTCTTCTAATGCAGCTCACTCCTTCAACCATTTCCAGTTTTCATTGCATATTCTTGATCCTTGAGGAGAGGCACTTTTGGTGAGCTATTGTACTCTTTGGGGGAGCTTATAATGCCCCATTTATTTTGTAATATGAATTAAATTATCTTTTCTTCATCTTCAGAAATTTTCAGGTCGATATTCCAAGTGGAAATGTATAAATCTGATTTTTAATGAACAAATGGTGCCATTTCCCCACTATCTTGATGTATAGCAATGAAATATTGATGTATTCGAATGGAAGATAAATTATCTGATGTATTTATGATTAATGGACTTTCATTAATGAGCTTCAAATATTTCATGTTCAATACTTAAGCATTTGGAGTCATCTTGCTAAGTTTTATACTATTTGAAGAAGATTTATTGCCATTTCCCCCAAGGTCGAAACTAGTGATTTTGTAGCTGTTGGGAGAGGATTATAACAGACTTCACAAACTTAATAATTATGCATATGAGGAATTGATATTGTCCCTTAGACATCCCCTTCCTCTTTTCAGAAATTCGAGTGGGTTTGGATGCATTTGGAGAGCCATATTTAGCATTTACCCTGGGGGATTTCAACCCCAAATTGCTAGTAAAATTCCATACATTGGCCAGAATATTAAAGGAGTTTGAAGAAGTATTTTGATGGTCCTAAAACATCCCTGAACATCATAATAAATTCCTAATATGAGTAATACACTCTCTTAATATTTGGGAGCATTTGGATCAATTTGGAGACCTAGACATCAAAACTAGTCAAAGGTCGAACTAGGGAAAAAAGTTGAAAATTTTACTATTTTAATAAATTTAAAAAAAGGGACATTAAAAGTGGTATCAAAGCATGATATTGGAACCTTATGGTGTTAACAAGGAGCCAAAGAAATAATACACCACCCTTAGAACCTGAAGTTGAAGAAGTTTTTGTTGAAGAGGAAGTACTAGGAGAAGAAGAGTATATTGTTGAAACCATGACAAAGAAAGGAAAGGAAACCTCAGAACATGAGGAGGAATTTATTACAATCATAAAAAAAAAATTGAAGAACTTTCAAGTGGCATCAAAGACATGAACAAACAAATGATGAAATGATTCGAATTGATGGCTAGCCAACTTGGAGGGAAAGGAGTAATGGGAGGTAGCAGTAGTTCACATTCAGAAGAAAAGAAGACCATGGGTGGGCATATTTTCTCAAGCACGGGACCCCATAATAGACCTAATGAATTTCAGAGCACACCAAGGCCTACTGCACCTAAATTTCTTGTGCCCAAAGAAGAGCCTAACACCCCATTTGACATGGATGAATTGGTAAAAGAATGGGAAAAGTTGAGTGAGGATTGTAGAAGGACTCTATCATTTGACCAATACTTTACTGTCTCAAACAAACTCAAGAAGAGGGAGGATAATAGGGCTCTATTCCAAAACAAAGAATTAAATTGTGTTGTTGGTAAAATGACACTTCCTACTTTTGATGGTTCCTCTCAAAGTTATGTTAACACTTGGGTGCAAAAACTAGATGTGTATTTTTAGTTGAATCCAATGGTGGAAGAGGATGCCTTAAAAATGGCAATTTTGCATCTAGAAGGAGATGCCAATGAATGGTGGTTCCATGGTCCGAAAAATTTGGGACATGGTTAGGTTACTACCTATGGATAATTTTTTGACAGGGTGTTAGAGAGATTTGAGCAAAAAGACCCAGAATTACCTTTTAAAGAACTAGCCCAATTGAAGCAAGTGGGAACTCATGTTGATTACATGTTAGAATTTCAAAAGTTATCAGTTAAGGTGGATGATGTATCCATGGTAAGGTTAGTATTTTTTTTCACTGAAGGTTTGGATGAACCCTTAAAGGGTTTATTTAAATCCCACAAACCAACTACATTGAAGGATGCTATGAGCTTGACTAGAGACCTCCGAAATGTGCTTCCTAGAACTAGATTTCCTCCCAAGCCTAAATTCATATTTGAAAAGAATCCTTGGCAAAGAGATGCATTTGAAATGAAGCCTTGGCAAAGGGATACATTTGAAAAGAATAAGAAAGAGGGATTGAATAGGGAAGAACTTAGAAGAAAAAAATTGTGCTACACATGCTTTTCAACCATGGGCACCAAGGCACAAATGTAATAAGGGAAAGGCTCAATACATTGAAGTATTTTCTGATAATGATGAGTATGAAGGGGGTATGGATGAAGAAGGAAATATTTCAGATCAAGAAGACAGATATGATACAGCAGAATAAGGGGAACAAGAAGAAATTCATCCCTTACCTGACAAAGTAAGAATGGCAATACTTTCAATAGTGCCTCCTTATCACACTATTCGATGCAAGGGTGTGGTACTAGGACAAAGGACCTCAGTTTTTGTATATGGAGGAGCCACACATAAATTCATTGATGCAGACATGGTGGAGAGAAGGAAGATACCTACTGAACCATTTGATGGCTTTACAATTGTCATTCCAGGTCACAACACAATGGAGTGCAAAACACGGGTTCCAAAGCTGCAAATCACCATAGGTAACTATACTTTTTTCTGATAGATTTTATGTGGTTGATGTTGCTGATACTAATGTGGTTTTGGGAGTGCAATGGTTGTAATCTATAGGGGAGCACACAGTAAACTATCAAATTCCTTAAATGAAATTCCAAGATTCGGAAGGAATACTAAGGGTTGTGAGAGGGCAGCACACCTATCCAAATCAAGTGGTGACTTCACATAGTATGAGGTCTATATTGAGGCATGGAGATATTGAATGAGTTGTTGAATGTCACATCACATGTCCCAAGCCAAACATAAATGCTGTTGAAAACCCAAAGGAGATAGAGAAACTCCTACAAAAATATGAAAAAGTTTCTAGAGATCTTCCACATGGTAGACCACCTGATAGGGGGGTGGAGCACAACATTGTTTTGGAGGAGGGTACTTCACCCATCCAAATACCACCTTATAGACATCCAAAGAAATTCAGAGATGATATTGAAAAGGCCATCCAATAAATCCTAGAGTTGGGACTCATTAGACCATGCTCTAGCCCTTATGCTTCTTCAGTAGTGTTTGTGAAGAAAAAAGATGGAACCTTGAGAATTTGCATAGACCTTATAGATTTGAACAAGAAGACAATCAAGAATAGTTATCCTATTCCTAGAATTGATGAGCTCATGGATGAGCTATTTGGGGAAAAATATTTCTCTAAAATTGACCTTAGATCAGGTTACCATCAAATTCGAATGAAAGAAGAAGATGTGCAAAAGACTGCTTTTAGATGCCACTATGGTCACTTTGAGTTTCTTGTTATGCCTTTTGGACTAACCAATGCTCCAGCCACATTCCAAGCATGCATGCATAATATTTTTTGCAAGCAACTCAGAAAAATTGTTTTGGTCTTCTTTGATGACATTCTCATTTACAGCAAAACTCGGGAAGAGCATTTTTATCATTTAGAGGTTGTGTTGAAAATTTTGCATGAACAGTCCTTGTTTGCTAAGTTGTCTAAATGTGAATTTGGGATGAAGGAACTCTTGTATATTGGGTACATTACTGGACAAGAAGGAGTGAAAGTGCACATGGAAAAGATAAGGGCCACCCTTGAATGGCCATCACCAAAAAACATCACAGAATTAAGAGGATTCATTGGAATATGCACCTATTATAGGAAGTTTGTGAAAGGGTTCTCCAAATTGAATTCTCCACTCATTGATTTGACAAAGAAAGATGCTTTCAAGTGGGATGAGGAGGATGAAAAGGTATTCCAAAAAATGAAAGAGGTAATGAGTATTTTTCCAATACTTGCATTACCTTATTTTACTAAACCTTTTGTTTTGGAATGTGATGCTTCAGGTGAAGGGATAGAGGCTGTTATATGTTTGATTTTGAGCATTAATTCAACATACTCTAGGATCTTTACTGAGAGAATAACATGTATAGCATATCAAGTATAACAATTCATATCAATCAATCACATAAGACAATGGACACACAGAGTTTCAGTGGGGAAAACCATAAAGGTGAAAAACCCCACAAGTTCCTCAGAGATAGAAAGAGCAATGATACAACGAAATACAAGAGATAGTCTTCTACTAGAAGCTACTCCTCCTCCTCAACTAGTGCGCCACTTTCTGAGTGATGTAAGAGTGAGTAATGAGATGATCAAATAGAGATCTCCCTATCTCTATTTATACTTGTCCTGTCCTTCCCAATAAACTAACAGGGCCGACTTGTCTAACTCAGTCTAATAACCCATGGTTACATTAATCCGGGCTGACCCCACACTTGGTGGTCTAATAACCCATCACAGCAAGTTACGACACTTGCGACACTTGTCAATACAAATGATGACACTTCCGTATAAAGGAATAATACCATCTCTATAGGAGTACAATATACATAGGTGAAATACATTCCAAAGTTACATATACATCAACACTCCCTCTTAACTAGAAATGTATTTCTCGACACAGATATGCTAGCACAAGTCTTCTTCTCTGGATCATCGTCACTGGATCATCATCATCGAAACATCATCATTGTCACTTCTGCTACTATCTCAATCAATCTCTGATCTACTCATCATAGGAAGTTCTACTGAGCCAGTCCTTTTTCATACTGGATGTAGGCTCGCCACCTACAGGTCTTCATCATCTACATCTCTGCGAGCAAGCCATCAAGTAGGTACACCTCAGGATTGATTACACTGCCACTACAAAACTTGCAAGATCTCCCAGGACTGATTATACTGCCTCTGCAAAACCTACAAGAGCATCTCAGGACCAATTACATGCGTCTGCAAAACCTGTGTACCATATTGTCACCTCATCGTCATCATCCACGGAGCACAAACCAGATGGACATCATACAACACTTATATACATTGGCATGGTAGGACCTACCTGCCACCATCCAGAATGGCTCAGCACTTACATCACGACCGTGGGAGGACTCTACTACCACCATGACTCCATGGGAGGAACTACCTGCCACCATGTCTGAAAGGCATAGCACTTATATCACGACCATGGGAGGACTCTCCTACCACCATGTCTCCATGGGAGGAACTACCTACCACCATGTCTGAAAGGCATGGAAATTACATAAACAACCATGAGAGGACTCTCCTATCACCATATCACCATGGAAGGAACTACCTAGCATCATGTCGAAAATCCCAATAGCCCTTACATATCACCATGGGAGGACCATACCTACCACCATGTGACAATGGCCCCAGCCCTTACATATCACCATAGGAGGACCATACCTAGCACTATGTGAGAATGGCTCATGTGCATCTGTGTCTCCGGACTCATCACTTCCCTTTGGAGGGAATCTCGATCTGAAGTACACCAAGTCTCCCTCTGAAGTATTCAAACTTCACTCTGGCCAGCAGCTTGGTTAACACATCGGCTATCTGCTCGTCCATCGCAACATACAGGAGCTTCACTGCTCCTCTCTGCACCATATCCCTGATATAGTGATACTTGATTTCAATGCCCTTTGACTTGTCATGGAACACTGGGTTCTCAGACAACTTCACACAACTTTGGTTGTTGCAATATATGCAAGTACCACTCAGTTGGAGATCAAACAAATCAGACAGCAGCTTCCTAAGCCATACTGCATCACAACTAGCCGAACAAGCTGCAACATACTCTGCTTCGGCTGTACTCAGTGCCACATAGGACTGCTTCCCACTAAACCAAGAGATCACACCTGATCCCATACTGAAGCAGCACCCCGAAGTGCTCTTCCGATCAATGGCACTACCTTCCCAATCCGAATCAACATAACCCTCCAAGTTAAACTTTTCATTCGCCTCATACTTGAGCCCATAGTCAACTGTACCCTTCATGTACCTCAGAATATGCTTTGCAGCTATCAAGTGAACATGTCTTGGATCTGTCAAGTACTGACTCAAGGTGTTCACCGCAAAGCAGCCATTTGGTCTTGTATTCGTCAGGTACATCAAGGACCCAATCATCTGACGATACATCTTAGCATCAACCAGCTCAGATGAAGCATCACACAGAAGCTTCAGGTTTGATGCCATAGGTGTGGCCATGGCCTTGTAGTCCATCATCTCGAACCTCTTCAAGATCTCTACTGCATACTTCCCTTGTCCAAGGAAGATTCCATCTATACTATGCCACACCTCCATACCAAGAAAGTAGTGCATCATACCCAAGTCCTTCATCTCGAACTAGGCAGCCAGCTTCCTCTTTGTATTGGCAATCAATCCATCCTCACCTGTCAAAAACAGGTCATCCACATACAAAAGTAGTATTACTGGATTGCCTTCCTCAACCTTGTAATAAAGGTTGGAATCTGCTTTACTCTTAGAAAATCCCAAACTAGGTAGGAATCCATATATCCTACCATACCAGGTCCTGGGTGCCTGTTTCAAACCATACAGGGCTTTCTTCAGTTTACACACATGAGTCCCTCTGTCATGTATCTCAAACCCGAGTGGCTGCTCCACATACACTTCCTCTTCAACTACACCATTCAAGAAAGCAGTCTTGACATCCATCTAGTGTACCTTCCATTTCATCACTGCAGCCAGAGGAAGTACTGATCTAATGGAAGTGTATCTGGCCACAAGAGCAAAGGTCTCTTCATAATCAATCCCTTCTTTCTGGGAGAAGCCATGAGCTACAAATATTGCCTTATATTTTTCTATGCTGCCATCTGTAGCATGCTTGATCTTATCGATCCACTTGGAAGTCACTATAGACTTCCCATCTGGTCTTGGGACCACTTCCCAAACATCATTCTTCACGATCGACTGGTATTCCTTGACCATGGCATCCTTCCATTCTTGCTTTTATGTTGCTTCTTCATAACTGGAAGGTTCTTTGTTCATTATGTCACAGAGTAAGGCAACATAGCTGGTATGTGATCTTGTCCTTTTCCTTTCTCTGTGTTCCTCTTCTGGAATGCCAAACCTTTATGCATCTTGGATGATCGCTCTAGCCCATGTTGGTTTCCTCTTGTGAGAGTTCTTCTCACGGGGTGGATCTACAGGTTGTTGTGGATCTTCAATTTCACGATCTTCTTCAGGAACTGCTTCAATCATGGTGGTGTCTTGAATTTTGGATATTCTGGGTTCTTCATTATCTTCAACTAGTGTTTTCCTTGATTTGATGTATGTTGAACTTTCATCAAATGTTACATCCCTACTTATATCAATCTTCTTGAATCCTGGGAAGTAGATTCTGTAAGCCTTTGACCTTTCACTGTAACCCACGAATATGCCCTTCTTTCCTGAAGGATCTAACTTTGTCCTCTTTTCTTTTGGGATGTGAGTGTATACTGCAAAACCAAATATTTTGAGATGGCTAACTTCTGGTTTCTTACCTATGAATACTTCTTCAGGTGTTTTGTTGTCAAGTATCTTATGAGGTGTTATGTTCTGCACATATACAGCTATCCTGGCTGCTTCATCCTATAAGTGCATATGTAGATCTTGGTCATGAAGCATTTCCCTAGTTGCTTCCATGATTGTTCTATTCTTTCTTTCAGCAACCCCATTCTGTTGTGGATTGTAAGGAGTAGTCAACTCCCTCTTAATCCCTGAATCACTGCATAGCTTCTTGAAGTCTCCTGAAGTAAATTCTCCGCCATTGTCGGATCTGAAGATCTTGATCTTCATATCAGTTTGGTTTTCTATTAAGGCTTTGAATTCCTTGAATTTGTCAAACACTTCATCTTTGTTCTTCAAGAAGTAAACCCAAGTCTTCCTAGAGAAATCATCAATGAAGGAAAAATAGTATACATACACACTCAGAGAACTGGATGACATCGGACCGCATACATCATAGTGGATGATTTCCAAGATTCTTTTTGCCTTTCTTTCACTGTTTGGAAATGTCTTCTTTGTGTTCTTTCCCTTTGCACAACCTTTGCAAATGCCTTCATGCTTTGTCTGGATTTCAGGAATACCTTCTATAGCTTTTCTTGCAATTGGTAATGCCCTATAGTGCATGTGTGCAAGCCTTCTATGCCAAAGTGCACTTGGCTCTACTGAATCATGGACCATGGCTTGTTCTGGTTGGCCCTTCAATTTGTATAATCCTTCCTCTTGCTCTCCAATCACCACTGCATCATCTATAGTCTTACCCTTTGGCCACATTAGGACTTGGTCATCTAAAAATGCAACCCTCATGCCTTTTGCATCTAATGCAGATATGGAGAGTAGATTCTTCTTGAGACCTGGAACATATAGTACATCTTTCATCTTCATAGAATTTCCAGAGTCTAGCTTATAAGAGGCTTCACCACTTCCTTTTATGGGATACTGGTAGTCATCCCCAAGTTTCACCTTGTGGGGTGATTCATGTTCAGATAGATTCATAAAGGATTCCTTGAATCCTGTCATGTGTTTGGAAGCCCCTCTATCTATAAGACAATCATTACTTCCATGAGTAATGGTACCAATGAGGACAGAAATTAAAACATACTCTTCATCACTTGAAGAATCTTCACTTTCTTCCCTAGCCCTCTTCCTGGGAGGTTCATCATCCTCTGCAGCATGAACATGATGTTTTCTTTTGATTTTCTTCTTTTTCTTGTGGGAGCCATCTTTGTTGTTTCTGGGACAATCCCTGGCATAGTGCCCCTTTTCATCACATGTGAAGCATCGATCATTGGATGTGTTTCTTCGAAATCTGAAGCCACCCCTCTGGTTCTGATGGTGGTGCTTTTCTTTCTTACTGTAGTGATGTCCCTTCTTATCATCATGTCTTTTGGAGTGTGCTATGAGAGCTTGGTCTTCATTCCCCATCTTCTCTTCTCGAGCTACAATTCAAGCTTCTTCTTGTGAGCATTCTTCCCACAGTCTACTGAATGTGATAAGTTTCCTCCTAGCACAAATTCCTTGGATGAAGGAATCCCATGACCTAGGAAGGCCATTAAGAGTGGTCATTACCACTTCTCCATTCTCTATATTTTCTCCCATAGCTTCAAGTTGTTCTTTTATCTGGGAGACCCTTGAGAAATAAGACTGCATAGTTTCCGCATTCTGGATCTTGATATTCTTCAATTGATTTCTCAAGGTCATCTTCCAATTTATGTTCTTCCCTTCAAATAGCTTGGTCAAAGAATCAAACATCTCGTCAGGTGTCTTTAGGGATGACACATGTGGGATTAGATGATCCTTGATTGAATCAACAATAATCATCTTTTCCTTGACCAAGTTCTTCTTGTGTAAGGCCTTAGCCTCTTCTTCCTCTGGGATAGGGACCTCTTCACTTATGTAAGTGTCCAACTCATTTTCTTCCAGGATTAACCCAATCCTATACGTCCATGGTCGGAAGTTATCAGCCCCTTCAAGCTTATCCTCAAGCTTGGTGTGGTGAGACATCTTTATAAAGTACTTCAAATGAAAATAGAAAAGATTTAGGTCTTACCACTGAATTTGCTGAAAACTGGATCTGGTCCCAGATTAGGGTTTGTTAGAGAAACCCTAAAAAATTAAAAATGTGAATTTCAACTTTCTGAAAGGATATAAAGATGCACCTTGATGAGATGATCATCCTGGTATATTCAGAATTTGAGATCTGCAAAGTTTCACCCTTCAAAAATGCTTTTTAGTCTTCCAGGATTCACTAGGGAGGACCCTGAATTAGGGTTTGAGTTTCTTGGAGTTTCACCCAACCAAAAATCTTGATCCAAAGCTCTAAACTTATAGTTTTTCAAGGAGCTTCCAGCTATGTCTTTAGATTTCATAAATTCCTATTTTTGTGGAAACCCTAATGTTTAGGGCCAAAACTGAAAGTGCTCAGAATTGAATTCTGACTGGACATAAATATTCTCCTTGATGAGTAGAGTCAATCTACCTTCTTTTCCAAAATCTATGGAGAGAAACCTTAGTTTCCGCCACTACACAATGTCTTCTTCTCAGGGAAGCTCTAATACCATGTTAGATTTTGAGCATTAATTCAACATACCCTAGGATCTTTACTGAGAGAATAACATGTATATCATATCAAGTATAACAATGCATATAAATCAATCACATAAGACAATGGACACATAGAGTTTCACTGGGGAAAACCATAAAGGTGAAAAACCCCACAACTTGCTCAGAGATAGAAAGAACAATGATACAACCAAATACAAGAGATAGTCTTCTACTAGCAGCTACTCCTCCTCCTCAACTAGTGCACCACTTTTCGAGTGATGTAAGAGTCAGTAATGAGATGATCAAATAGAGATATCCCGATCTCTATTTATACTTGTCTTGTCCTTCCCAATAAACTAATAGGGCCGACTTGTCTAACTCAGTCTAATAACCCATGGTTACATTAATCCAGGCTAACCCCACACTTGGTGGTCTAATAACCCATCACAGCAAGTTACGACACTTGCTACACTTGTCAATACAAATGACGACACTTCCGTATAGAGGAATAATACCATCTCTATAGGAGTACAATATACATAGGTGAAATACATTCCGAAGTTACATATACATCAACATCCTAAAGCAATGCCAACACCCTATAGCCTTTGAGAGAAGAATGTTGCAGCCACATGAAATTATTTACTCCATCTATGACAAAGAAATGTTGGCCATCATGCATGCATTGGCCAAGTTTAGACAATACTTGGTGGGAAACAAGTTTGTGGTGAAAATTGATCACAACAGTTTAAGGCACTTCCTCACCCAAAAATATCTTAATGAGAGGCAACAAAAGTGGGTAAGCAAGATTCAAGATTTTGATTTTGATATTGAATATATGAAAGGGAAGAATAACGTTGTAGCTGATGCATTATCTATAAGACCTTCTTTTTCTCTCATGGACATTGCAAAATATTGGAAAAACATGCTAATGGTTTAATATGCCAAATATGAATTTTCTTGTGATGTATAAGATGGGGTCAAGGGGGATGATAACTATAGGTTTTTGAATGGGATGATATATTATAAGGGCATAATTTATTTGGTTCAAGATTCAAATCTCAAGTACAAAATTTTGCAAGAAGCACATGATTCCCCACTAGCTTTCCATCCGGGGATCTTAAAAAATTATAGGCAATTAAGGCAAAAGTTTTTTTGGAAGGGGATGAAGGAAGATGTTCTGAAATATGTGAATGAATGTAAGGTATGTCAGCAAAACAAATCTGAACTTACATGCCGAGCTGGTTTATTACAACCATTGCCCATTCTGGAACAAAAATGGGAGAGTATTTCAATGGACTTCATCACAGGCTTTCCCAAATATTTGGGAAAGGATTGCATATATGTGGTAGTGGATAGGTTGAATAAATTTGCTCATTTATTTGTTGTTACATCACCTTTTAGTGCTACACAAGTGGTTGATGTGTTTTTCAAAGAAATCTTCAGATTGCATGGGCTCCCCAAGAGCATTGTAAGTGATAGAGATAGTAGATTATGGGAAAACATAGAGAGTGAATCAATGGTTGGAAGGGTACCTAAGGAACTATGTGGGAAAGCAGCAAAAAGAATGGGCAAAAGGGCTACACTTGGGTGAGTTTTGTTACAACACCACCTTTCATATGTCAATAGGAATGTCTCCTTTCAAAGCATTATATGGTTATGATGCACTTACTTTTGTTGAGCTTATCTTTGGTGATAGTATAGCCCCAAAATCTAAAGACTGGGTGGAAGAGAGCCAATAAATTTTGAAGCTCTTGAAAGACAACTTGCAGGTGGGCCAAAATCAACAAAAACAATATGCAGATCAACATAGGGAAGAAAGGACCTTTCATGTCAATGATTTGGTATATTTGAGGTTGCATCCATGTAAACAAACATCCTTGAAAAATAAGGGAGCAGAAAAGCTAAAACCAAGATACTATGGTCCCTACAAGGTAGTTCAGAAGGTTGGAGAGGAAGCATATGAGTTAGAACTTCCGGAAGGAAGTAAAATCCATAATGTATTTCATGTTTCATGTCTCAAAAAATCCAGTGGTCAGCATATTGTAATTTCAGAAAAAATTCCTCCTTTGGATGATTAAGGTCAGCTCACACTTGTTCTAGAAAATTTTTTGAAGACTAGGGAAAGAAGGCTAAGGAGTAGAACTATAAAAAAATACTTGGTGCAATGGAAGGATCTTCCAAGTGAAGATGACACATGGGAGGAGGAAACAATTTTGCAGCATCCAAATCTGAAATTGCTTGAGTACAAGCAATATTGGGTGGGGAGGACTGTAATGTCCCCATTCAAATAAATTCATAACAAGGAAATTCCATCAATCCTACCAGTTCTGTAGGTTGGATGGAGACATGAGGATTTGTAATAAGGGAGCTAATAAATGGTGTTTGGACATTAGAATGGAAAAAATATTTAATGAAGGAGATAAGTAAATAACTACAAGAGAAAATCAAAGTGGAAATGGTTCATGAAGACACATGGAGGTTGTGGGGCCCACACAAGCTAGAAATTCTGTGCCACATGGCATCCTCCTCTTGTAAATTAGAATCTATGGGAAGCATAAGGTTCTTGCGAGGAGTTAGAAGGCTCGTAGACTTGTCAATAAGCATCATAGGTCTAATTTGGATGGATATGTAACTCCCATAGAAGAGGAAGATTCAAATGGGGAGTTAGTGAACACTTGGACTAGATTCCCTAACCTAAATGATCGAAAAATGATGAAGATGCTATGACACCTATGACAAATTGCAGTCGTGATTGCTAACATCTTACCATTATAACATTTCAGGCCTAAATATAGCATCCAAGAGAGAACTCATGGTAGTTAGGGAAGCCCAAAGGACTCATACTCGAATTGGTGGAAGGTGGAAGGCTAGGAAGGGGAGGACACATGGCAAATCATGAACCACTCCCAAATTCGAATTGGCTTGGAGTCTTTGGATGGATTTGGAACCTTAGAAGGATAAGTATGTTTATAAAATACAGGGATCAACCAAGAGAAGGGAGTTTTACCATTTTGAGAATTTCCATTTGAGAAGAGAGCTAGTGGAAAACTAGTCTACTTTCCTTAGCCAATTTCGAGGGTGAACGATTCCCATCCTAGTTGGTGTTTGGAAAGGCCACTCAGAGCTTTCATGGGAGCTTTAATGGAGTATTTATTTGTAGGTGTAAGCTATAGGACATCTCGTGGTTTCTTCTAATGCAACTCACTCCTTCAACTATTTCCAGTTTTCATTGCATATTCTTGATCCTTGAGGAGAGGCACTTTTGGTGAGATATTGTACTCTTTGGGGGAGATTATAATGCACAATTTATTTTGTAATATGAATTAAATTATCTTTTCTTCATCTTCAGAAAGTTTCATGTTTAGTACTTAAGCATTTGTAGTCATCTTGCTCAGTTTTATACTGTTTGAATTAGATTTAATGCCATTTCCCCCAAGGTCCAAACTAGTGATTTTGTAGCTGTTGGGAGAGGATTATAACAGACTTCAAAAAATCAGTAATGATGCACATGAGACCTTAATATTGTACCTTAGACATCCCCTACCTCTGTTCATAAATTCGAGTGGGTTTGGAAGCATTTGGAGAGCCATATTCAGCATTTACCCTGGGGGGATTTGAAACCCAAATTGCTAGTAAAATTCCATACATTGGCCAGAACCTTAAAGGAGTTTGCAGAATAATTTTGACGGTCCTAAACCATCCTTGAACATCATAATAAATTCTTAATATTATTCATACACGCATTTGGAGCAATTTGGAGACCTATACATCAAAACTAGTCAAAGGCCAAACTAGGGAAAAAAGTTGAAAATTTCACTATTTTAATAAATTTCAAAAAAGGGACATTACAAAGCTATCAATTACACAAGTTAATTATTGTTTCTATCCAATAGTTGTTATTGATGTTTATTGTTTTTTCAAGGAAGGTGGTCATTTCTTCAGATTCCAGGTATTCTTAAAACTTAATCATCAAAGAAACAAAGAGGAATAAATTGAAAGTGTTGTATATGTTCGTTTATTTTGGTTGTTTGGAAAAAAGAATCGGTGTTTGTATGGTCTATTGGATGAATGTTGATGACCACTAGTTGATTGTAGCACATTGGAAAACAATTGATATGATCAAAGAGTTGGAATTTTAAAGGAAAGTGTTGTTTGGTTTGTTTTTCATGTGTTGAAACCTTTGGTGGACTAGGTGAAACAGTTTGTTGAATGTTCCCTTAATGTTAGCCAAATAACAAAAACTTTGTTTTGTTGTTGGGACCAGATTTCATATCCTTAATTTTTTTATTTTTTTTAAATGTTAGGGCCCCTCCTCCTACGCTTTTGTAACAAGTATTTCTTTTTCCTTTCGAAGCTTATCCTACTCCAACTTGGCAAACTTTAATACTTGTTTCCCAAAGAAGTTTTTTCTAAAATCTTTCTAAGGAAAAGTCACCTTTAGCTTTCGGCGCAAGTTTTAACCATAAGTCTTTAGCCTTTAGCGCAAGCTTTAAACATAAGTATTCCGCTTTTGGTGCAAGTTTTAACTATAAGTCTTCCGCTTTCGGTGCAAGTTTTAAATTCGACCATTTTTTGAGCCTCTCTCGCGCAACTTTTAAGCTTAAAGTACCCGCTTATCACGCAAAGCCTAGAACTACCTTGGCTGCTTTAGGCACACTTCAAGAGCTCATTTTTGGCCCAACCATGGCGCATATCTTAGTCTTATTTTGGCCACCTTTGGCGCAATTGCCAACATTATTTTGGACACTTCGGCGCAGAGGTTAATCTTATAAAGAACGCTGACACGAGAATCTTCTGGCTCTTTTCCCCATGACTCTTCGACGCATCTTTCGTTAGCGCACATATTGTGACTAAATCCTCCATTGACGCGCAAAACTTATCCCTATAACAGCTGCCATCATAACTACGCCTCATCTTTGGACGTAGCCCTGAGCTCAGGTCCTGGTGCAGCCCATCAGTGCATAGATTAACACTAAGACTGCCACTATAAGCGCAGAACATAACAGTAAAATTGTTGCTTTGGCATAGAAAGAATTTTGGGCATATGTGCAAATACGGAGTTTGTAGGGTCATTAGTGTGGCCATGTGTTGTTTTAACTGCCTGTCTGCCTCGAGCCCCATGCTCATCAATTCGCCAACCTATCACGCACGTGAAGTTAATACTTCCCCCATATGAATGCATATAATGGGATTTTGAAAAGGTCACTCCACCACTGCCAAGGGAGAACATAGCTTGTCGTTCGATATTGAAACTCTGACTGCACTGTCGCTCATCTCGGAACATCCACTAGCCACCAGGAAATACTACAAAACTAATAGGTAGGTGCTCTACCCCTCCCCTGTGTGTTATCCGAGGTTCTCAGTTGGAATTACACTCCCTTTGGTAGCTTTTTGTTGCTATATATATGTGCCAAACGAACCTATACGCATTAAGCATTTATTTTTTAGTCGAAACAATGAGGACACGAAGCCACCCTGTGCAAACCAGAGCCCGGAAGGCCCTATCCTCACATATGCATCTCGGCTTTTTTCCACTGTTGCTTACTCGGTGTCCTATGTAAGTTTTTCCCCACGAAGCTTTCCCATTGATAAGAAAACAATCCCAGAGAATTACCATTTATAGCTTGATGGCTGTAGTTTGCTCAGATAGATTATGTTCCACGCCCAAATCTGTAGCTAGTGCTCATTTTTTGGTTAAAGTGCCACATTCGCTTCCACCCCGTGGAAAGAATCTCGCCCGAATGACAAAACTACTCCCGCCTTAGAACATGTTAAGAAAAACCTTTCGGGCCTGCAGTATTAGCATTACGAATATCTCTACATTCATTTGTAAAGGCAGCAGCCATGAAATGATAGCTGCATTTATAAATTAGTCGATCAATTTTCAAATAGCTTTCCTATTGTGAAAATGGCGTATTCTAGAAATTTTATATTTTACCAATGCTTGAAAGTCATTTAGTCAGAAGCTAATTCTGTCGCGTATTCTTTTTCAATCTGCAAAGAGCATTGCGTTTAAATAGTTTCTCCAAATTTCTTCAAAAAATTCCTTATTTGTGCTCCTTGGCTCGCCACGGGTTTAACATGCATAGAAGATCTGCGAGGAAGAAAGCCGCACAAAAGGTAGAGTCAGATTCGGACGTAGAGATCCTGCTGGATACCTCACTCGAGACCATGTTCGCTTATACACAAGCTACCACCAATGTACCCCCAGGGAGCTCTGCCCTAGAGTTTCATTGGGGTGACTTATACGGATTCATCAGAGATCAAGACAACGTTCAAAACTCCATAGAGGACGCTATGGTATATGAAAATATCATAAGGTCCTGTTTCCATAAAGCAGCAACTCGTCCTGAGTTGTTCCCATGTTCTAAAGTGCTTGGCTGGTTGATCCCTCATGTCAAGACTGACACTAGGTTTATAAATGATAAGAGTGGAATGAACCTGGCATCTTTTGCTCCTGAGCATATCACGGCTACCTACAGATTTCCCCCGGCTATGGCTTGGTTAGATGATGAATGGATAGCACAAAACCCTATGGACCCACTAGATACCGCCAGGAAAATGATGATAGTTGACAGACAGATAAGAAAGAGGCAAACTAATGAGTATGAGAGCAGCCTCCTAAAGACTCCTTACAGACTCATTGTTCTGATGTTGAGCTGGATCTTTAGAATGCCAAATGGCAATATCTTTAAAATCAGATGGGTACCAATAATATTCCATATATCTATGAATGGTACCATCTTTAATTGGGCGGATATAATTTCGGAAAGCTTGGTCTCACAGCTAACTGCTGCCCAAGGAGGAATAACTCAAAAGAAAGTAGAATTCTTTATGTCTTCATACTTGATAGACTGCCTACTAAGCAAACACACCTTCCCTGACTTGGGTTTCTCATGGAACAGAAAGGAGACACCTCTCTTCATGGCCTATCAATTCACGTGGGAAAGCAAATATGCGAGCGATTACAAGTAGGTTTGCGAGAAATTCATCATGCCTTTATATCAGCTTATTTTTGTAGAGGAACCAGATTGCATGTCAGAGAACGCCATGCCCATTATTGAGGCATTCAGCGATTATTACCATGGTCTAGAAGGTACATATATCCGAATGAGTGGAGGATCTGTAGCCCCCTTTGTACTTCCCAGATATGCTACAGATTTTGTAATACATAGGGAATCCTTGAGGCAACTCTTCAGCGTTGGTGGAATCAGCAGAGTTCTCACTGAAAGAAAGAAATTGATATATCCACCAATTCCTTTCACTATAGGAGCATACAGCCTCCCGAGGGCCAAGGAAGGAGAAAACTATGTCCAGGATTTAGAAATCTTCCATTTTGGTACAAAGTTCTTCAAAAGGCATGACCATTGTGGTAAAATTGCCCAGCATATTATTGATGCCAAAACCAGCTTCGAGTACACTCATCTTATGGACCAAGATGAAGAGTTCTTCCATAGTGCTCGAAACTTAATAGCATTGGGCAAGCGCTACAAGAAAGACAAGAAAAAGAGCTCTACCCCCAAGCCTGTTGGCCTAATCCAAAAGGAGTAGGAGGCATCAGTGTCCCAATCAGGAGATTTGACAGGTATGGAACAAGAGGAAGAAGACAAGATACTATGAGAGAAAACTATCAAACAACAACAAGATCATAAAGCAGCAAGGATTCAAAATGAACGGGCTTCCAAATTGCGACAAGATGAGGAGGTTGTTAGGATTCAAAATGAACAAGCTACCAAGTTTCAACAAGAAGAAGTTGCTAGAACCAAGAGGGAGTAGGAGGAAAAGGTTTTACAAGAAGAGACAACAAGAATTAAACAGGAGCAGGCTATTCAATTGCAGCAACAAGAATAAGCCACCAGAATCTAGAAGGAAGAGGAATCGAAGGCCCGGAGAGAAGAATAAGAAAGGATCTTCCAGGAATAGGCTACTAAACAAGAAGAAGAAGAAGAAGCAAGGCTTTTGTTGGAGGAGGCAGACAGATTACAAGCAGAATTAGTATAGCTAGCTGAAAGACAACAAAAGGAGAAAGCTGAGAGAACTCCTGAACAAAACCCATCCATCCCATAGGTCATGGACTTAGATATGCCAAAGATAGACCAACCAGGGAAAGCTCATGAGGGGGTTGTCCCCACCGAAGAACTAGCACTGACCCCATACAACCCCAGGAAGCAGCACCAAGTGGCCAACCTGGATTCCGTTTATTTTCATGAACGGAAGAGGGCTATCATTGACAAAAGAGTAAGGAAAATGGAGATGGGGAAAGACTTATATGAGTTCAGAGTATCGGAGACCACACTAGTCCAGGGGACTGACATTGATCCTTCATTCCTAGCAGAATGCACTGTAGCTTCAGCTCAGGCAAATTAAGCCAATGTTGATCGGTTAATTAATGAAGTAAAAAGTTACAGAGAGAAATGCTTCAAAATAAAAGCTGTCAGGAAAAAAGAGGTGCTAGAAGCACATGAAATGAAGAACAAATACAAGGAGCTGGTAGAAGAGAAGTTAAGGACAACTTCAGAAGCTCTGTGGCTCGAAAATGAGAAGAATTCACTGGAGATGTAGCTGTCCATCTCAGAAGATGAGCAAAAGAACTTAAAGACTCGTATATAAGAGTTGGAGAAACTCGAAGTCAGCAGGGCTCAACAGACTCATATCTTCAAACCTCAGTTTGAAAGGTTACTACAGGAAAAGGAAGAGTTGGGGAAATAGCTCAAGGAGATAACAGAAAATAGGTAGGATCTGTTCACCTTCTGTAAGCATGCTAGTGACATGCAAGAGAAGATACATAAATTACTGGTATCCATTTCGGAAGAAATTTGCGAGATGAAAGAAATGATCACGAAGATGACGAGTATTGAGATTGAAGCACTTCGGATTAAAGACAGGTTTGCTCAATATGCGGTCCAGATTAAGGAGCAGTCAGAATGGACAAAAGGAAAATCAGGTTTTCCCTCAAATCTGCACCCCTTGACATATGAGGAGCTGGATATGGATATAGGAGTTCTGGAATTTTGCAGAGACTGTGGCAACAGATTAGGTATTGAAATCCGGAAGACAATAAAAAAGTGCCATGTTATCTATTCCAAGATTCGAGAAACTCATGAGACATGTCAGATGCCTCTACCTTAGAGGGTTTATGAGTTTCCTGAGAGAGACCAGCGCATGACGGAGTTGGGGAATAATCTGAACGCAGAATTGGATTATTTAAAGAAGATAGAAGCTATATCTGCAGAAGACCTTCATCAATTCATTCGGAAGATTGCTATCCACACTCACTGTCTGGAAATTTGCGCGCAGAGGACTGTAACGGCGACAACAACCATCAAAACAGAATTATGCAGACACAGAATAGCCTGGAATGTGACAGTCTCATTGAGAGGAAAAACCATTGTAAGAGAAATTGGACAGTGGGCAAGCAACATTGAACAAGAAGACAAATCAGCACAATCAGGCGAGCCTGTTGAGGAAGAAGAGCCTATTGCAGTGGGAGAATCAATAAGAGAGGAGCGACCAAATGAGTTGGCAGAACCAGCTGGGCCTTAGCTTATTTTTGCTATACTTTAGGAAAATAGGATGGAAAGTTTTCATATGTAAATACATTAAAAGACAACTGTCTTTTTAATTTTGTCTTTTGTAAGAGGTACCTACGAATTATTTAGTTTTGTGGTTACACACTAAATGACAAATTAGAAGCTTCCAGAACTTTAGGGTACACTTGTCAGCTCAAGGAGCAATTTGTAAATCTATATATAGAGGAATAAGAGAAGGATAGAGGACTTTTGGTAGGTGAAAAGATTTTCTTCCTTGTACGTGAATTACTTTGCTACTTGCTCCAAGAAATAATTTTTTTGCCTAATGAAAGCCTGGGAGAAGGCGTTTTTGCCTGGAAGATGTGTCAAATGTGTGCTGGATTATTCCTGTGTCATCTGCATATTATTGTGAGATCATTCCTTGCTATCTTGAATTATTTCTGCGTAATGAATTTTCTTATGCTTTCCTGTGCAAAGATGTGTTTTTCTTAAATGAGTAGTGGATTGTACTAACTGAATTAAAGCTATCTTTAATATCTGATATATCTTGTTGTAGATGTATCTTATGATTAAATGGCTATCTGTATAATCTTTAATATGTTTCTTTCAGCACATTACTCATCTCTACAGTTTGCTCCTTGGAAGGATAGAATAGATTTGCTTACACAGTTTTAGATTAGCTTAGGTTAATTGCATGCACTTAGCATAGGGCACTTGCATATCATCTTAAAATAAAATACATAAATGGTGAACCGGGCCACAACCGATGTAAAGAACCAAAACCTTTAAATATTACGGTAGCCGGAACCATTAACCGGATGGATTCCCTACATCAAATGGTGGACAATCTAATTGGGACTGTTTACTGGGGAGAATCCCTTGCTGATTGATGCTATGATTTTCGAGGCATCAACAAATTGATGTGTGTCTAAGAAGGAGAAGTTAGTATGGAAAGGCTCACCCAAGGAGTAATGTTTTTTACAACCATAAATTAAATGGAAAGAATTATGATGTTTTGGAACAAAGGATCGAAAGATCATTTTTACATACCCCAATTTAAGGGGTGTTGCTAGGGTGAAAACACGAAGTTGGGTAACACTTATTTGCATAAGGGTTGTGCTTGGTATATAAAATCCAATTTCTTGTCCAAGAAAAAAGTCAACACAGTTTCTCAGTCGAGGGATTTTAATTTTATCAACCGACAGCTTGAAATTTTCTTGGGTGAGGGTTTGGTTGAGTTTAATTGAGGTTAAACATTTTCTCGGACGAGAGTTTAAAATTTTCTCTATTGAGATTTTGAGCTATTTTTTTTCCAAACTCTCGGGCATAAATTTCGATTGAGAATTTAAAATATCTCATCCAAAATGTATGATTCTTTTGTAAAATCTTGTCTAACAGTTAGCTTTTCATATAAAGTTGATAAATTTCACCCCATGGCCTGTGAATATTTGTTCATTGGGACCTGGAAGAAGATCTACCACCCAGAAAAAAGAACAAACCTATTGACATGAGCTATGGAAACAATGACTTAACATACCAACCACCCAACCGCATAGGTCCACCCATGTTTGGTTTTGTAGGGTTATTATCCTTTTACAGGTATGTGGAAATTCACTATTACCCCAATGGTGTCTAAATATTCTTGTAAAATGACTTAAAAAGGGCCTTTTAGATGAGAGGAGAGGATGCAAAAAAGGAACCCGACTATGTAGATTTTTCATGGCCCAACTACATTGTAACCCTACAATTGTAGAAAATGGACATTGAGCATCACCATTTGAAGTTGGTCTTCACATGTGGTTTACAGGGTAAAATTTGCATTGTACATTGTGCTTAAATTGTTATTTTTTCCCCTTAAGGAAAAATAATTTATATTCATAAGGGTTGAATATACATATAACAACCCCAAAAAATAGACTTTCAGTCTCTTAAAGATCGCTAGACCCGTGTCCTCTATACAAAGTAGTGTTCTATCCATCCTTAAATTTGAAGCTATACTTCAGAAATCAAAATTGGGGCTACCTTCTCCTTTCGTACCACCAAAAATGAATAACCATATCATTCCATGTCTATTTCACATATAGTATTAAATTTATCATGTAGAAAGATCGGTTTGCTCTGTAAAATTAGTCACAGCAGATCTAATGAACAAGTAAATCAATCACAACAGATGAACATAGAAAATATGGTGCGAAACTGTGCAAAACATGCAACAGTGCTCAATATCCCAATAAGGGTGAATGAATTACAATACAAACTATCTCAATGACTAAGCAATTCGAATTGCCTAACTAGGTCATTCGAATCACTGAATGGAGTAGCTTGACTCCAACTAGGAGTCCTCATCATCAATCAGTGGTGGTCATCAATGCACAAGAACCAGTCATCCAGGTGTCAATCTGAGTCTAACTGAGTGTGTCATGTGTAACTGAAGTGTGTAGCACTGATTAAGGGAAGGAGGCTCAGTGGGGGGCGCATGGGAGGCTAACTGAAGTCAGAACAAGTCATCTAGTCAATCTGTAGGTCCAACGGAAGTGAAACAGTCAGTCGGGAGTGAAACTAGCCTCAAATCAGGGAGAATCGGAGCTAACTGAGTGTAACTGAAGTGGAACTGCAGTGGTAGGTGAACAAGTGCGCCCTTCTTTGGCAGTAAGTGAGAAGTGGGCGCCTTTCAGCCTAGGAGGGCTAAAACTCTGAAGTAAGTGGCTCCCGGGTGCTAGAATAAGGTGGCTAAGGTGCTGGAGGCATCAAACTGGTGACTGGGATGCATGCAAGTGCATGCAAACCCTAGAATTTGCATGCAAACCCTAATTGCATGCAAGATCCTGAAAAAGATTATGTGGATATCCGAACACCCCCCCTCAAGCTAGACTATGATGTGCAAAAAATAATGTGGGGCCCTGGTAACTAAGACCAAAGGTCACCCCAATACAATAATCCAAAAAAATGCTGAAAATAAACTAAGTGAGGAAAGAGGGAAAACCCAGTTGGAAGAAAGCCCCCCCTCAAGCTAAAGCATAATAATGAATCAATCTGTCTCCACCATGATGGAACTCACCCCCAACAGTGAACGGAGGTAAGAGAACTTCTTCTCAGTGAAGCTCTTGGTGAAGATGTCTGCAATCTGCTCATCAATAGGGCAATATTGCAGAATGATGGTGCGGTCATGCACCAACTGTCGAATGTAATGCATATGAATCTCAATGTTTTTGGTCCTCTGCCGCTGAACTAGATCTATGGAGATCTTGATAGCACTTTGATTGTCACAAAATAGGACAGTCGAAGTAGTGCCACCAAAACCAAACTCGGAAAGAATACCCTCCAACCAAACTGCCTGAATGCAGGCATTGACTGCCCCTCGATACTCTGCCTCTGCTGAAGAAAGTGCAATGGCTGCTTGCTTTTTGCTGGACCAGCAAATAGCACCATGACCAATCATGAAAACATAACCGGAAGTGGACTTCCGATCAATGCTATCACCTCCCCAATCTGAATCAGTAAAACCAATGAAATCAAGCTCAGAATCTGCAGCATAATGGATGCCAAAATGTCTCGTACCTTGCACATACTGCAAGATCCGCTTGGCTGCTCGCCAATGAAGCTCATGTGGCTGCTGCATATATCTTGACACGGCACTCACGGCATATGAGATATCAGGCCTTGAGTGTGTCAAATAAAGTAGTGAACCAATCAACTGTCGATACATACTGCAATCTGCAAGCGGTGTAGAATCTCCCTCCTCAAGACTGATTCCTGAGAGGAATGGGAATGGGGCTGCCTTACATTCAGCCATATTAAACTTCAATAACAGGTCGGAAGTATATTTTTGCTTAGATATAGTGATCCCATCAAAATTTTGAGCTATCTCCAAGCCCAAAAAGTGACTCAGCAAGCCCAAATCGCTCATGTCAAAAGCTAGATTTAAGGCAAATTTTAGCTTGTTTATTGAAGTAAGTGTGCTACCAATAATGAGAAGATCATCAACATAAAGTACAATAACCAATAAATTACCTTTAACTCGCTGAAGATACACATTCGGATCAGATTTGCATCTTTGGAAATTCTTGGAAAGAAGGAAGGAGTCCATCTTTGTGTACCAAGCTCTTGGGGCCTGTTTTAACCCGTACAAAGATTTCTTCAATCTGCAAACCAATGATGGATCTGATGTATAACCCTCTGGTTGCTGCATATATACCTCTTCAGCAAGGTCTCCATGTAAAAATGCACTCTTCACATCCATGTGGTGCACCTCCCAGTGCTTGGATGCGGAAATAGCTAAAACAAGGCGGATGGAATCCATCTTTGCAACCGGTGCAAAAGTCTCAGTGTAGTCCACTCCTTGGACTTGGGAGAAACCTTTTTCCACCAACCTTGCTTTATATTTGCTGATAGTGCCATCAGCAGCAACTTTAGTACGGTAGACCCATTTACACTTCACTAATTTTCTTGCAGGTGGAAGAGAAACTAGCTCCCATGTGTTGTTCTTTTGAAGAGAACTGTACTCTTCATCCATGGCACTTTTCCATCTCGGATCTCGATGAGCAGAATAGTATGATGTAGGATCTGAACCAACCATCAAATAAAAAATCTCAGGAAGAAATGGATCAGCAATAGAAAGAGCCATACCTGCTCTTTGAAAGTCTGCTCTTGTTCGTCTCGGATCAGCAGGATTTCCAAGGTTCGAACCAGCAGATTGTAGAGTGTTTTGGGCCCACTTTGGTAACTGAGGGGGATCATAATGGTCGGATTCCGAACCTGATATGTCATGATCATCATATGCTGCTACAATATCAGAAATATCAGAACTCATACCTTCATTATCGCTGCACGGATCTTCTTCTGGTGAAGGCGGTGAATCGGCAGTCTTCTCCTCGACTAGTTGCAATTCTTGAAGCAGTTCTTCAAATTGCACACTGCGCTCTATGAATATCTTTTTATATCTGATATCCATGAGTTTATATGCTTTTGATTCTTCCCCATATCCTATCAATATGCACTCGGTACTTTGTGGATTGTTAGGAACCTATGTCAACCCTTCTCTTTACTATGTTAGTATATTGTTGTTGGACGCATATGCTTTGTAAGTCGTCCCGTAGTATTTGTTGATCCGTAGTTTATATTAGCCCATAGTATTGACCCATGGTATTGGACGCATATGCTTTGTAAGTCGTCCCGTAGTATTATATGTCCCATGGTTTTGACTCATAGTATTGGGCATAGACTTAGTATATAAGTGTGTGTTGAGGTCATTGAAGGCACGGTGAAGTTAATTGTATTGAGCTTGCTCAAAGGAGGTTGCCCCCTCGAAGTGGCCCGTGATCAATATAAAAGCGATTATGTTCTATTATTTCTGATATCTCGTGTATTTGCATTAATTAATTATTGCAGGTTCATCACATCTGGTATCAGAGCACTTTCCTTGGCACAAGTGGGAATTTTTTTTTTCTTTTTTTGGGCGGCGACTTTCAGATCAATTTCTGAAACTTTTTGCACAAAATCAAAAGAAACTGATTGCATATCTGAAATCCTCTTTCAAAAATACGCAGTTTCAAAAAAAAAATCATCTCATTTGGAGTTCTAAAAGTGGAGATATCGCGGATTTAAAATCAGCAATTTTTCAGAATTTCGGTGACGGCCGCGGAAATTGCAGCGAGAAAATCTTTTGACCGAGTGCCCAGATTTCTATTCCGCTTTCATGGGTAGAAGCAGAGTGGTTGTTCCAGTTCCGGAAACATGCTATAATAGCGATTCTGAGCAATATAGATCCGGTTTTTGAAAATTGGGTAGAATTTCTACCCAAATTTTTTCTGTTGCAGGTTCGGATCTGGGAATAATCCCTATCCGCTTAACTGTGGGAAGTACTTGGGCATAAGCCCTAAAAATCATTGTGAGGAGTACCACAGGAACCCCGAAGTAGCTGGCCATTGAGAGGACCTGCCAAGCGAAAAGGGCAACGACCCCTACCTGATTGACTAGTTCCCACCCGTGAGGTAAACCAAGAGCTGTCGTTTGTGGCAAAGCGGTTATCAGTTTTACCTGAGCCGTGGAGTGAGGGATACTGCCCCAATACGCAAGCCGTCAGACAGCATTGGTGGCCGAGTGAAAACCTTGAACTGTTAGGAAGCCGCACATACCTGGGGTCCACATCTACTTTCAGCTGAACTATTGTCGATCACTGCTGCGCCGTTTCAGATCCATTTTGCAAGCCGTCCAGATCCAGCCGTTCAGCGTTGTTCCAGATTCCTTCCGAGCCGTAGCCGCTCTAGTCTGCAAAAAAAAAAAAAAAAAAAAAAAACCTGGTTATGTTTGTCACCCGTGCAGGAGCACACACCATGGAGGAAGCACTTGCAGCCATCCAAACCAAACTCCAAGATCTGGATGAAAAATTTCTCAGCCTTCATCTTCAGCATTCAGCCATGAACAATACCAGACAGCCAGAATCTTTTGCAACCACCGAGTTCTCTTCTTCTAGCAATTTTTGTGGGCCGAAGCTTGATTTTCCTCGCTTCAATGGTACTGATCCGATTGGATGGATATACCGAGCAGAACAATATTTCAATCTGCATAATACTATTGATGTTCAGAAAGTTCCACTTGCATCCTTTCATTTGGAACAAGAAGCCCTTCAATGGTACCGTTGGTACATTAACGCTCATCCTGAGCCAAATTGGACAGATTTTTGCCAACTCATTTTGTCACGATTTGGTCCTAGTGCTTTTGACAACTTCACAGGAGCACTCACTAAACTTCACCAAACTGGCACAGTGAGAGAGTATCAGACGGAATTTGAGAAACTAGCCAATCACACAGAAGGATTGTCTGATGAATTCTACAGGAGTTGTTTTATCAGTGGTCTCAAGGATGAAATCCGCTCAGAGGTCAAAATGTTTTGTCCCAACACCATGATGGAAGTCCTAGGGTTGGCTAAGCTGGCCGAGGACAAGATCGCAGCACAACAACGCTCCAAACCCACCTTTGTTCCCTTCAGAAATATGGGTTCCCAACGACCTCCCATTACGCCTGCTCCTCAACCAACTCCTATCAAGCATTTGTCTGCAATAGAAATGCAGGCACGCCGAGAAAGAGGGCTTTGCTATAATTGTGATGAGAAATTCACTCGGGGACATAGATGTGTTCAAGAAAAGCTCTATCTCTTGGATGTGGATTCTCCGCCTGCCTTAGAACTTGGTGAAGAAGCTACAGATACAGTAGATGATCAGGGCGACATTCAACACCCGCCTGTTGACACCCCATATCAAGACGACCCACCCAAGATCTCTCTCCATGCTGTAATCGGTGTCACCACCCCACAAACAATGCGGGTCAGGGGATACTTCAAGAAGCTCCCTCTTACCATACTCATTGATTCTGGTAGCACTCATAACTTCATTAACCCTCGGATTGCCAAACAGGCAGATTGTTTTGTCCATCCTTGCTCCAACTTTGAAGTCATGGTTGCCAATGGGGGCACCTTACCTTGCAAGGGGAAGTGTCACAATGTGCGTATCTCTATGGAAGATTATAACCTACGCTCTGACATGTTTGCCTTGTCCTTAGGCGGATGTGATGTGGTTTTGGGCGTTCAATGGTTACGCACACTTGGCCCCATCTTATGGGATTTTGCTGAACTTTGGATGCAGTTTAAAGTCAATGGGGCACAACACAAATTTATGGGCTTACAACCAAGGTCTCTCTGCATTATCAGTTCACATCGCTTGGAAAAAATCCTTAAGAAGAATTCACATGGTGTCATCGCTCAGCTCAATTCCATTCAGATGCACCCATCACCAGTCTCCACTACTTCCTTGGATAGATATGCAGGTATCTTTGCTGAACCAATGCGCTTGCTGCCTTCAAGAGACCATTCCGGTAAGAATGTAGCCACATCTACCTCTCAGCAGGAAATGATGGCTATTTTGCATGCAGTACAGAAGTGGCAGCCATCCCTATTAGGGAATTATTTCTGCATCAAGACTGATCTCCCGAGTCTGGAAAATTTTCTGGAACAATGGGTCTCCTCCCCAACACTCCTGCAATGGGTTACCCAACTCATGGGTTATCCCTATGTGATCACTTACAAGAAGGGTAAGGACAATATGGTGGAAGATGCTCCTTCTCGCACAATTTATGACCCAGTTTCTCTTACAGCTATGCTTGTTCCAAATTGGTTGCAATATGTTCAACATGGCTATCTCTTCTATGAACTCCATGCTTCTCCATCAACAGGGCACTCTGGGTTCTGCAAAATGTATGACCGGGAACAAGGTAACTTCTTTTGGCCGGGACTAAAAATGACAATTCAACAGATGGTGACTGATGATGATACTTTCCAAGTCAACAAGGGGGAAACAACATTCCTTTCGGGATTGCTCAAACCCTTGCCCATCCCTACACAGCTTTGGCCAACTATTTCTATGGATTTCCTAGCAGCGCTCTGGTGGTACAATACCACATCTCAAAGGACACCATATGAAGCAGTCTATGGAAAAACACTGCCAGTTCTTCTTCCATACAGCCTTAGCAGTTCCCCAGTTCAGGAAATTGACTCGGTTCTTCGACACCGCGATCAGATTCTTCTCATTTTGCAAGACAATCTTCACATGGCCAGAATTCGCCTGAAACAACAAGCCGATCAGCACCGTTCTGAGCGCATTTTCCACGCAGCTGACAGGGTTCTTCTTCATCTACAACCTTCCAAGCAATTTTCCTTAACACTCCAAAGGCGTCAGTGGCCCGACATGCAAACCGAGGATGCTACCGGGGAACCACTCCTTCAGATTCTGCAGCAATTTCTCCAACCAAAGCTTTGAGGACAAAGCTTTTTCTAAGGGAGAGGGGATGTTAGGAACCTATGTCAACCCTTCTCTTTACTATGTTAGTATATTGTTGTTGGACGCATATGCTTTGTAAGTCGTCCCGTAGTATTTGTTGATCCGTAGTTTATATTAGCCCATAGTATTGACCCATGGTATTGGACGCATATGCTTTGTAAGTCGTCCCGTAGTATTATATGTCCCATGGTTTTGACTCATAGTATTGGGCATAGACTTAGTATATAAGTGTGTGTTGAGGTCATTGAAGGCACGGTGAAGTTAATTGTATTGAGCTTGCTCAAAGGAGGTTGCCCCCTCGAAGTGGCCCGTGATCAATATAAAAGCGATTATGTTCTATTATTTCTGATATCTCGTGTATTTGCATTAATTAATTATTGCAGGTTCATCACATGGATCCAAAGCTCGTCTCTTCTCGGAAGGAATTCTAGCCCATGCAGTAGAGCCAAAAACTCTCAAATTTGACACATCCGGTTTGTGACCAAAGAATGCTTCGAAAGGAGTCATACCTTTCACGGATGAATGTGGAACACAGTTCTATATATATGCAGCAACATTGATTTCTTCAGCCCAAATATTTGCAGCCAAACCTTTTGATTCAATCATGCATGTAGCCATCTCTTTCAGTGACCGATTTTTCCTTTCCGCTACACCGTTTTCCTGGGGTGTGTAGGGAACTGTATGTTGGATCTTAATTCCGCTTTGGGAAAAAAGTTGCAGCAACTCGGATTTAATATATTCTCCACCATTATCAGATCTAAGAGCTTTGATCTTGCTCTCAGTGGTGGTCTCAACAGAAGCCTTAAAATCCTTGAATTTTCCAAGCACTTCTGACTTGTTTTTGAGAAAGAATACCCATGTAAAGCGGGAAAAATCATCAATAAATGTCAAAACATACCTTGAACCATTTAATGACATATGGGGCAGCGGACCACTGATATCAGAATGGATCAATCCCAAAATAGTAGAAGCTCTGCTAGCTTTGCCGCGGTCGAATCTGTGCTCGGGGTGCTTCCCAATGATGCAACCAGTGCATATTCCCTTTGAGGAACGGAGTTGTGGAAGCCCATCTACCATGGATTTATTTGATAGCAGCAGCATATATTTATAATTAAGATGTCCAAATATTTCATGCCAAAGCCTACTAACCTCATTACCATGTGTGCGAAGAGCAGTGGGCTTTGCAAGCGGAATAAAGTGTGAAAACTCATAGCATTTTGCAGTGTGATTTGCCTTTCCGACTGCAACTAGTCTTCCACTTTTGATATCAAAAATTTCAACTGTATTAGGGCTGAATGTAACTTGCTTCGGTTCACCAGTGTGTGTCATTTGATACACAGAAAGAAGATTTGAAGCCAAGGAAGGCACATAGAGAACATTCTGAAAGCTTCCATGATCTACATGAATCATACCTTTGCCCTTTGAAGAAATTTTTGAGTCATCTCCCAAATGGATGGGGATGGAGCTATTTGGATCGAATGAGGAAAAAGAATCAATATTTGCAGCCATATGATTTGAGGCACCCGAATCTATCAAGAGAGTAGTGGGCTTCAAAACCGTTGGCATGAGTGCTTGTCCTCTTTCATGATCATCATTCCTATCCTTCTTCCTTGCACCGTCGGGAAGAGTTATGTTGTTCTTTTCCAAAAGGAGGGCCATTTGATCTATAGTGTTATAGCTTGAAATGACACCTCTCCGTCCGTGACGACACTTTTTGAGATCAAGTTCAGTCACACAACAGGACATTTGTGGATGGAGGAGTCATTTGGGACACTAAAAATGGTTGAAATTACCTCATTCTTGACCCATTTGATGTATATGACCCTTAGGAACATTTTTCCAGACCAAACCATCTCCTGAAAATGAGCAGAAAAGCCTGTTTTTGGCCATTTTTCACTATGAGCGCGACTCTACTGTTATAATAGTGGCGTGTGTACGCGACTTTGTCTCATTTAAAGTAGTGCCCATTGCCATATGTACGCGACTTTGTCTACTATAGAGTAGCGTACACACTTGTTTTGGTCAAAAATCTCGAAATTCGAGTAAGTTAAGTTGGTTGGGAAACCTCTTGAGTGGTTATAACTTCTTTTCCTCTTCCTCATTGATTATATAAGGAGGGTAGAAGGGCCATGTGAAGGGGCAAGCCTAATTGCAAAGTTATGCTGGAGGAATGGAGACCCTCATCCCCCTCTCTTGTGCTTTAGTTTTGGTAAACCCTAGTACAATTGCTTAGAGGCTGGGATCCTTGGAGAACGGAAGCAGGAGACCTTGAATCTAGGTTTCGTGAAGTGCCAAGCTTGAAGGAAGGTATAATTGTATGTACTTGCTTTCATTCATTAATAAAGATCAGACGTTCTTCTCTTTCCAAATATGACCTATTAATGTGTCTTAAGATTTGATCACTGTTTGATTATAGTTTGATGTCTCTTTCCATTATAGATATCAGTATTATATATGTAGTCAAATGTATTTGAGAAAGGTATCAAGTTGTTTTGCAGGTTTGGGCATTGCGACACTGGATAAGCATTGAAGAGCGAGGGAGGAAAAGCTAGGATCAACCTTCTGAATAAGGTGCCTACATCTCTAAACCCTAATCTCTTCATTTATTAGTTATACTTGCAGAATGCTTGTAAGTCTATCTTTATCACCGTAAGTTGGTAGTTTCTCCCCTGAACTATAGGTGCATTTTCCCCACAACAGAATGGCGACTCCGCTGGGGAAAACCTAACTGCTTAGGGGTATCCAAGGTCATTTCTTCAGTCTTGTTTGATGGTCTTTGTTCATTTTCTTGATTAGGATCAGTTAGTAGGCTCTGTTTGACCCTCCTGGGCTTTTTACAGACCCTTCCCAGCCCTTGCAAACCTTTGTGGACCCAGTTTGGGGGTTTTAACCCCGCTTTTTAGACTTTTTTTTTAGTACGCTACTGTTTGTACCACACAGTAGCGCCCATACTACTATGAGCGCTAGTTTCCTTCATACACAGTAGCGCCCATACTGCTATGAGCGCTAGTTTCCTTCATATACAGTAGCGCTCAAAATCTGGGTTTGAAATTTTTGAGTTTTTGGGTTGTGGACCCAAATCTGGGGGCTGTGGCTGCATTTTTGGGGGTCCCTGATGACCTTAGGTCTGTGTTAAACCCCTGTAGGTGGTCTCCCATCCTTGTATTGATCCTACATTCATGATTTGAACCTCTTTTGATCAATTTGGGTTTGTTTGGAAAGTTTTGGGGTTTGTTGACTTAAGTTGGGGGGTTGTGGACCTGTTTGGTGTTTTGTACCCTAATTTGAGTCTGATTGAACTTGCTTGCCCCATTTCCACTGGATTTGAAACCTCTTGAGTCTTTTTGACCCTGTTTGTATCTATTTGAGTGAAATTTCTCTTTTAGGTTGGTTTCTTGTCCTCCCTTATGCTTTTAGTTTTTCTTTTGTAGTGAAAGCTCAAGTGTTTTGGCTGTTGTTCAAGACCTTGTTTGCATTGTTTACGTGCAGACCTGACTTTACCAAACCATACTTCTTCGTAGTGTAAGTTTTAAACCTTAACAGTGAAGTACAAACATATATCGATTCTTAAGCATTTACAGACAATACACAATGGCACACACATTACACAGAGATTTTCACCTGGAAACCCTTAACCGGGAAAAACCAGCCAAACTTAGAGCCGCATAGCCCCTTTTTCATTATATGTTTATTTTACATGTACAATACAATAAATGGTATTCTGCAGCATCTAAAAAACCCTAATTCGTTTACCCGAATTAGGTTACAACCCTAATTCCTTTTACCGGAATTAGATAGAGTACAATGGGTCGAAAATCGCGAAAAAGCAAAAAGCAACCCAAAAAAAAAATTGCGCTCCGCGCGGACTCCGGGGGCCTAACGGCCCCCTCCGTGTCGTTTCGGAACCTAACGGTCCGAAACGAAGGGGGTGGGCCCTGTCGGGCTACCCCCCCCTCTAAACCCCCCCCTCCGGACGCGCCCGGCGCAGGCGAATCGAAGGTGCCGTAGGGATCGTGTTGTACACGCAGCGACCATGTGAAGAGATATAACATACCCAACATTCTCCCACTTGTTGTTCTCTTCACATACAGGAGAAATTTATGACTTCAACAATTCAGGGCAACAATGCCCATGTTCTCTTTGCACCAAGAGAACTTCTGAGTACTCACAGACTTTGTCAAAGAGTCTGCAACATTTACCAAAGTGTCAACCTTTTCCAGCAACACTTTGTTCTGTTCAACCATGTCTCTGACGAAATGGTACTGCACATCAATGTGCTTTGTCCTCGAGTGATAAGCAGGGTTCTTTGCCAGAAATATTGCACTTGAGCTATCACAACCAATTTTTACTGCATTCTGAACAAAACCAATACCTGAACACAATCTTTGCAACCATACAGCTTCCTTACTTGCATGGGTAGCTGCCATGTATTCAGCTTCTGTAGTTGAGAGTGCAACTACAGCTTGTCTTCTACTCATCCAACTGATTGCTCCTCCAAATAGATTAAAAACGTAGCCACTTGTAGATCTTCTGTGATCAAGATCTCCAGCCCAGTCAGCATCAGCAAATCCTTGTATATCTATCTCTCTGTTTAGACCGGGTCTTCCTTGGTAGCAGATTGCAGAATCTGTAGTGCCACGCAAATACCTGAAGACCCTTTTTACTGCAGTCCAATGTTCCTTTCCTGGTTTTGACATGTATCTACTCAAAACTCCCACTGCATGGGCTATATCTGGTCTAGTACAGACCATGGCATACATCAGACTGCCAACTGCACTAGCATATGGAACATGAGACATGTCCTCTACCTCTTCTTGTGTAGTGGGACACTGTTCTGCAGATAACCTTACACCTACAGGAATGGGCACCTTCACTGGTTTGCTTTCCTGCATATTAAATCTCTTCAATATCGTTTCAACATATTTCCTCTGATTTAACCAGAGTTTCCTGTTTTCACGATCTCTTTTTATTTCCATGCCCAAAATGAAATTTGCAGCACCAAGATCTTTCATGTCAAATTCAGATGACAGCTGATTCTTGACATCCTTGATGATTTCTTTGTTGTTTCCAATTAGCAACATATCATCAACATACAATATTACATAAATAAAATGATCACCAATTGGCTTAAAATAAACACAGTGATCAGCTTTGCTTCTTGAGAAACCAAGTCCCAGTATATAAGTATCAAATTTTTGATACCACATTCTGGGAGATTGTTTCAAACCGTAGAGAGACTTTTTCAGCTTACAGACAAGCTCCTTTCTTCCTTTCACCACAAACCGTTCTGGTTGCTTCATATAGATCTCTTCATTAAGATTTCCATGTAGGAAAGCCGTCTTTACATCCATCTGTTCTACTTCAAGATCAAAAGCAGCAGAAATAGATAAAAGAAATCTAATAGAAGTCAATTTTGCAACAGGTGAAAAAATCTCACCAAAATCGATGCCCTCAATTTGGGAGTAACCTTTCGCAACTAGTCGAGCCTTGTACTTCTCCACTTTACCTGCTGCATTTAACTTCTTCTTGAATACCCATTTGCTTCCAATAGGCTTTCTTCCTTCTGGCAACTCAACCAGATCCCATGCCTCATTTTTGTCCAAGGCATCCATTTCTTCTATCATGGCCTTCTTCCATAGTTTACTATCTTCTGAATCCATTGCCTCTTTAGCAGTTCTAGGATCATCATCAGTAATAGATAACACAAAATTAGAACGAAAATCAGGGGGACTGTACCTTTCAACTTGCCTTCTTTCTCGGTCAGATCTCCTCAATACCGGAGTCTGTGGATCCGCCTCTTCATCTGATTCAGACGATTCTGCCTCCTCATCTGATTCAGACGAATCTGGTTCCTCAAAAGAGTCACCTCTTTCATCCTTGATATCAAAGTGTAGCTTCTCTGAATCCTTTTCCTTTGGTACATCCTCAATCCTGGAAGTGCTTTCAACTTCTCTGAAGATCACATCTCGACTATAAACTGTTTGCCTTTTTACTGGGTTCCACAGCTTGTAACCTTTCATTCCATCCTTGTAACCAATGAAGATACATTTTTCCGCCTTATTATCCAACTTGCTCCTTTTCTCCTTTGGAACATGTACAAAAGCATCACACCCAAACACTCTGAGATGAGAGAGAGAGGGTTTCTTACCAGTCCAAACCTCATGAGGTGTCTTGTCAACCAACGCTGATGTGGGTGTCCTATTCACTAGGTAACACGCAGTGTCAACAGCTTCTGCCCAGAATTGTTGTGCTAGCCCTGCACCACTGAGCATACTCCTTGCCTTTTCCATCAATGTCCTGTTCATCCTTTCTGCAACCCCATTCTGTTGAGGTGTGTATGGAGTAGTCTTTTGCCTTGCTATTCCACACGTTTTACAGAACTCCTCAAATTCACTTTCACAGAATTCTCCACCGTTATCTGTTCTGAGTACTTTTATTTTCTTCTCAGTTTGATTCTCTACAAGAGCCTTAAATTCTTTGAATCTATTAAAAACCTCAGATTTCTTACGCAGGAAATAAATCCAAGTTTTCCTTGAGAAATCATCTATAAATGAAACATAATACACAGATTTACCAAGTGATGGAACAGGCACAGGTCCAAAAACATCACTGTGTATTAACTCTAAGATTCCTTTAGCTCTTACAACACCAGATGAGAATCTTACTCGATTCTGTTTACCATATAAGCAATGTTCACAGAAATCAAAATCTAATGTGAAATCAGACATGCCTTCAGCCATACTTTTACCTTGTAATAGTCGAAGACCCTTTTCTCCAATATGTCCCAGCCTTCGATGCCATAGCGATGTCTTCTCACTAGAGACAGTAAGGACTCTGTCTCCTTCATTTTTACCCTCAGAAACAATAGTGCTGTTACATCCATTTTTGAAGGTGCTTCCCAACAACTTGTATAGAGTTCCAATCCGAACTCCCCTCATCAGCACCAATGACTCTCGAACCATTTTGCATGTGTTCTTTTCAAATAGAGTTTTCACACCTGCATCATCCATTTTACTTACAGATATAAGGTTTCTAGCCAACTTTGGAATGTGCAGAACCCCGGGAAGAGTTTTAAACCCTTCCATCTTTGAGCAGTAGCTTGACCTTTCCTCGACCTATGATTTTCGCTACCGAGTTGTCTCCCAGAAATACATCTCCTCCATCATACTTTTCATATTCAGAAAACCAATCCCTGTGGGGAGTCATATGATAAGACGCACCTGAGTCAATCAACCACGAATCATGCTCTGCATGTGTACTTGAAGATGCCAGATACACATCTCCTCCTTCCTCTGTAGATTCTTTCCCATCTGCGGATGGAGCGTCATTAGGTCCTCTACTTTTATCAGTAATTTTCGATTTACAATCCTTCTTGTAATGCCCAGCTTTTCCGCACTTCCAGCATTTTCTTACAGAAGGTCCTGGAGATTTAGATCTCCCTCTAGATTTAGATCTACCACCTGAAGACTTATTTTTAGATCTATCTCCAGGGCGACCTCTTACAAATAAGGCATCCTTGGCTGAACTATCTATGGATTTCCGCCTCATTTCCTCCGATAGTAGGGATGCAACCACATCATCGAAGTTTAGCGTGGTTGCATTACTCCCAATAGCTATGACCAGATTATCCCATGAATCTGGCAAAGAGCACAACAGACTAATACACTTTTCATCATCATCAAGTTTAATACCAACAGATGTCAACTGACTTACCAGAGTATTGAAGGCGTTTAGATGCTCTGAAACAGAGTCTCCATCAGTCATCCTCAGAAGGTACAATTTCTTTCGCAGAAATAACTTATTTACCAGGGACTTTGACTGATACAGACTTCCCAGTTTATCCCATAGCTTCTTTGCAGTGTCTTCTCCAGATACGTTCACCAATACCGAATCTGCAAGGCAAAGACGAATAGTGCTCCTTGCTTTCCTTTCCAGCTTTTCCCATTCTTCTTTTACCGCACCAGAGGGCATGGTACCTGGATCTACTGCGATCCATTGTTCTCTATCTACCAGAAGATCTTCCATCTTGAGCTTCCATAGCTCAAAGCTATGACCATTAAATTTCTCAATCTCGAATCTAGAACTGCTCGCCATTCTTTAAACAAGGAATAAATCACCGCTGCAAAGCTCCCACTGAAACCAGGTTTATCACAAATCCAAGATCGAGCCAAACCCCTAGAAACAAAGGCGTCCCTCTGAACCCAAAATTGCTCTGATACCAAATGTAAGTTTTAAACCTTAACAGTGAAGTACAAACATATATCGATTCTTAAGCATTTACAGACAATACACAATGGCACACACATTACACAGAGATTTTCACCTGGAAACCCTTAACCGGGAAAAACCAGCCAAACTTAGAGCCGCATAGCCCCTTTTTCATTATATGTTTATTTTACATGTACAATACAATAAATGGTATTCTGCAGCATCTAAAAAACCCTAATTCGTTTACCCGAATTAGGTTACAACCCTAATTCCTTTTACCGGAATTAGATAGAGTACAATGGGTCGAAAATCGCGAAAAAGCAAAAAGCAACCCAAAAAAAAAATTGCGCTCCGCGCGGACTCCGGGGGCCTAACGGCCCCCTCCGTGTCGTTTCGGAACCTAACGGTCCGAAACGAAGGGGGTGGGCCCTGTCGGGCTACCCCCCCCTCTAAACCCCCCCCTCCGGACGCGCCCGGCGCAGGCGAATCGAAGGTGCCGTAGGGATCGTGTTGTACACGCAGCGACCATGTGAAGAGATATAACATACCCAACACGTAGGTCATTTGCTTCGTTTGGGTCTAAAAGTAGTTTTTGTACTCTTTTCCCAATGTTTGGCATGCTTACATCAATAAGAATTTGAAAGTCATATAAGGTAGCTTTTACTGCTCCATAAAGAGAACCTGAAAGTTTCTTTGCTTTGCTTTGATAGTAGGTTAGTTTCAGTTTTTGTTTCTTACCTTTGAAAAGCATAAAGAATTTTGATTCATTTTCTAAATAGAGTACCTTGCAAGTGGCTTAAAAGATTTTAGAGTGCTTTGCATCAAAAAGAACAAGTTTTCTTTTGCATACCTAGTTGCTTGAGTAGCTGCATTCTTAGGTTTTGAGTTTAATTTTTTACATTTAGACTTTATTTTTACCTTTTTTGCATTCAAAAGATTAAAAAATTGCATTTGCACATGCATTCTAGATCCGAATTTTAAGACTTGCATTGAAAAGAAAAAGATTTGTTTGGTGGTAAATATTTCATTTTCAGTACTCTATTTCAATTATAACCACTCTCACACACCCACTACCTTTTTGAGTAATCAAGTAACCTTTAAAATGAACTCTAATAAAATGAACTAGCAACATTTTCTTTTCTAGGTTACACTACACCAACTAGTTTTGGTTAGGATCTTGGGTTTAAAACACCTTAAACCACCCAAGATCACACATTGCGCAAAAATCGTAGTGAGACTATCATTAGGCAAACCCACCTCACTCAAAATTTGCCTGGGAGCATATGCAGTAGGTCAATGTGAGATCAGTTTGTGGGAATACCCCTCCTACTTTCTGTTCGAGCATACGCCAGGATCGGATTGCGTATTGGGGACTCTTTCGAGTTTCGGGCTTAGCTACCCTGCCCACGCTTTCTGATTCGACCGGTGACTGTTCCCCCAGGAATTTTCGGTGTTGTGGTATCCTTAGTATCAGACTCTAGGTTCATACACAGGTGACAGCGGAGGGTATATCTGCTGTACCTAGGACAGACGTGGGAGGAAATCCCTTGCAGGTCTTTGGGAGGGCGGTTGGGTGATTCCAGCGCTTGCACCCTTAGTCATTGTATTGTGGACCCCGGGTAACTGTCCTTCATCCTTCGTTGATCTGTTCTGGGCCCTCATCATCCCAGACTCTTCTCCGGAAGGCATCTGTTTGCCTGGTTTGATTTACTTAGGACCTTTTTTTAGTGGTGTGCTCTTTGTGCTACTTTGTTTTTTTTAGTTTGCCTTAGAGAACTTCTTGTTCATTTGAGCAGGAAACTATGTCTAGCATTCCGGCGAGTGCCAATCAAGGTACCCCTGTTCCGGGGGATCCTTGTGCTGTTCCATTCATTGGAAACATTGGTACTCCCTTAATGGCTACTCTGAATCTTCCTGGATTCACTATTGGGCTGCCGGTTTGGTTGTTTTCCACTCCGAATGCCTTGCATGCTCCTGACGCTTCTTTTGTGAGCACCTCAAATCAAGAGCATCAGAACCCTGTGCCTCCTTTTCCAGTAACATCTTCTCCTCCTCCTTCTACCTCATGTGGCGAAAGTAGCAATACTAGTAACCAGCAGTCTAAAAGGAATAGACGGGGGAAGAATAGGAAGAAGATGCCAAAACAAGGGGGCAAGCACCCTGCCTCTGCAGATCATGCAGGGGGCACCCACCCAGCCTCTGGAGGTCATGCTGGGAGAAAACTTTTAGTCACTGAAAATCATACTGAAAGTTTGTCTTCAACCACTGTCAGTCATGTTGAGGACACGTCATTGATCACTGCTAGTCATATTAATGACAAGTCACCAGTTCCTGTGAGTCATACTGGAGATACCAGATCAGCCACTGCAAGTCATGCTGAGGAAGTTGACATTATCGACAAACCCAACAAACAGAAGCTTAAGTTCCCTTGTAAGTTTTGTGAGGGAGACCACCTTACTTACTTGTGCCCTGTACTTCCAGAAGTGCAAAAAGTGTGGTCCTTAGTTCAAAAGTCTTCTGCTTCTGAGCAACCAGCCTCTGTGAGTCATGCTGGGGGCAAGCTGTCAGCCAATGTTAGTCATGCTGAGAGTATTGACGTTGTAAAGGAGTCTAAACCTATAGGACGGAAACCAAAGTTCCCTTGTAAACTTTGTAAGGGAGATCACCTTACTCACCGATGTCCTGCCATTCCAGAGGCACGAAGAGTGTGGTCCATGTCTGAAGGAACCTCTGTTCCTGAGTTGTCTATAGATTCCCTGCAGTCAGATCAACCTTTGTTTGATAAAGTGGTTGAACCAATGCAATCTTTGGTCGACCCCACTCTTCCTTCGGAGAGTGAAGTGATTGAATCGATGCAATCTTCGACCGATCCCATCAGTCCTTCAGAGATTGATGCACCTACTACTGAAGTCTTCTGCATTTCCAGTTTGGATGTTCCTGAAAAAGGGGGCACTTCATCTGTGCTATGTGAACCACTACCAAGCCCTAGGATTGTTTCCTTTGATTGGAATAGTCTATCCGAGCCTCGCCTTCCTTCTTCGACACCTTTCCAGATAAAGGTTGATATCGGGAACCATACAGTTGATCGATGCATTGTTGATGAAGGTGCTTCTGTTAGTATCTTATCCGCTTATGCTTGGAGAGATTTGGGATTCCCTAATGTTTTTCCAGCTGCTAATTGGCCGTTGACCTTCGATAGAAGACCTAGTGAACCGATCGGATTCCTCCGTCAGGCACCTGTTACCTTGGGTGGAAAAACAGTCTTAGTTGATTTTATGGTTCTAAAGGACCCTATGGACTTTGATATGATCCTCGGGCGTGATTACGTTTATGCTATGCATGCTGTGGTGTCTACGCTTTTTCGTGTGATGCATTTCCCTCATAACGAAAACATTGTCACCATCGACCAGCTTGCATTCGTTGATCCTCCTTATTACCCAACTGTAGACCAGTCTGATCCCTCATCATTAGGCACTACTATGTCACATGCGCCTCATGTGGCATATTGTTCCTTGAGTTCAACTGCTACTGAGAAGAAGTCTCTGAGTTCATGCTTACCTTCTCGGGACTTGGTCCCAGCTTTTGACCAAGTGACACCTCCATCTGAATGTTTAGATATGTATTCTATCTGGGATGATATACTTCCTTCCGATGAAGTTTTCCTAGAGTCTATAGTACAGTCTGCCATTCATTTGGATGTTGATCCAGTCGCAGTCATGTCCAGCCCCGGTTTGACCTTAAAGTTTGATCTTCCTACTGTTGAGTCTTTGGACTTTCCTATAGATCCGCAAATCGGTGTTCCTGCTGAGTTTGATTCTGCTTCTAGAATTTTCAACTCCCGTGATGATGAATTTGTTTCTGCAGATTCCATCATGTCCTTCAACTTTGATCTTCATCCTGAATTTGATCTTGTTGATTGTAAGTCCTCGGGCTTGGGTACCATAGAGTCTTCATTTGAAAACTCTGCCTTGTTTATGCCTGTTGTTGATGATAGTGAAGTTGAAAGTATTTCTACCACAGTGACTTGTATCGGGTCTTCCTTTACATATGTTTTAGATATGATCCCGGTACTAATGTTTCTTGGAGACAGGATTCTTAGCTGGATGTATACTTGCTTACTGGTCCTTTTCGACACCTTGTGCGACCATGTCAGGTATATTCGGAACCTTGCATATAGGTTTAGGCTTCCCCGCTGTTATGTTGCATTTGAACCTTTTGCCATCCGAATTCACCATAGGGTCGAACCTGTTGGATATTGGTGTGATAGCCATCTCTTTATGCATTGTGCACCAGTCCGACAGCAGAACCTACCTAACATGGGTCATCCTAGTCAGCACCCTTATGCCATTCTGGTGCCCATGCTGAGTTTTTCTCATAGGTTCGGGAGCCTTTTTAGATTCACCATGACTTTGAGAAGAAGCCTCATATCTTTCTTCCTCATATATTTCTGGCCATCCCTGATAAGGTTCCCATCTTTGTGTTCAAATTGCATATGCATCTATTATGATCCCGCTTGCGCTAATGAGCCTGAAGCCGGCTTCCACGCTTTTAGCCCGTTGTATAAGCCTCCATCTCTGATCTCATTTCCGCTAAGCCCTGTATCATTTTGCCTTTTCAATTTGACACCTTTTACATGGAGGAGACACACCCTCAGTGTCCTTATCTTGCCCATGTTCCTTGCATTAGGCATAGCTTTGTTCCATGCGCTTGGAGCTAGTTTTGCATGTCCCTGACACTCGTCTCCTCCCATTTCGAGCATTCTTCTGCCTTCACTTCGAGCTCGTTAAAAACAGTAAGTAGGTTACGAGCAGTCTTCCACCTTTCCTTCGAGCTCGTTAAAAACAGTAAGGAGGCTACGAGCATTCTTCTACCTTCACTTCGAGCTCGTTAAAAACAGTAAGTAGGTTATGAGCATTTCTTTCATCTTCACTTCGAGCTCGTTAAAAACAGGAAGGAAGTTATGAGCATTTTCCTATCTCCTTTGAGCTCGTTAAAAACAGTAAGGAGGTCATGAGTTTACTTTTCCGGACTCGTTAAACCTTTACGGAAAAGATCCCTATGGAGTTCTTTTAAGCCCTTTTCAGACTCCTTAAATAGGAAAAGTTTGCCGAGCATAGTTGTCTTTTCGGGCTCGTTAAAATAACTGAACCGACATCCACTTAGGTATAGAATTACCCCTTTTCCGGGCCTTGGTGGATAATTTACGGAAAAGGTATACTCTAGGTATACTCTTGTATGCGCTAGAAGAGTTCTTCTTCCATCATTTTACACTTTTTCGGGGAAGGAGACTAACTTTACGAAAAAGGACCTTTGGAGTCGTCTTTAGGGTTTTCAGACTCTCGAAATGTGAAAACACCAAGCGAGCACATACCAATCCGGGCTCGATATAAAATCCACGGATAAGTAAGTAGAGGACTGTTTAAGTTTTTCAACTCTATAAGCAAGAAAACACCGCCGAGCACAGACCAATCCGGGCTCGATATAAAATCCACGGATAGGTGTATGGAGTTTTCTTCTAGGTTTTTCAGACTCCTTAAATATGAAAATACCGTCGAGCATGCTTTAGTTCTTTGTCAAGCTCGTTAAAAAATGAAAAAGGAAAGGGAAGGGAAGAATGTTAAAATATCTTTCAATATGATGGCAGCAAGTCAACTATCTCCTTGAACAAAGCGCCTGTTTTGAGTCTATCAAACAAGTTGGGTTCTAGTGTTGGCCTTAGGGTAAACTTGATCTCAGAGTTCTTACTCCTCCGTTTGGTTAGTCTTCCAATCATTTGGAGAATCTGTTAATGTCTCCTACATTGCAGATATGTATCATGGTCTCTTTGTGTTCAAAGCTGCCTAAGTCACTCTTGTGTCGTGCTCACTGTTCAAGGATACAACCTGTGTCGGCCATTCTGCAGTTGCCTTGACCTCATGTGTCGGCCATTCCTTGGTGTCAGTATGTTTCATCCTGTGTTCAGTCCTACTTCAAATCAGCTCATACCTGTTGAGTGTCCCTCGTGTTGGATGATGGAGGATGCATTAAGGCCTCCCTTCCAACGAACTTCTTCCCATCGACTTCAGCTCATTGTGCTCTGGGAATGAAGTTTAGAGTTTCGGTTAGTACCTTGGGGATTGCAGTCATTAGTGGCAGTTTCCCTCGCTATTGGATAGATGGGAATACATCAATGTCTCCTATCCGATGGATTCTTCAAGTGTTCGACGGCAAGACCATCTATTCGCACTTGCTTGAATGTACTAGGTACCTTGGGTTCCATTTTCATTATTGGTGGACACCCTCGCGTTTGTTAACGGTATACATCAATGACCGGTACTCAAACGATACCTCCCATGTTCGACATCAACTCATTTATTCGCATGGATAGGTTTGTACCTTGGGTTGTTTTTGGATGAAGACCTTGGGATCCTTGATAGCATCACCTTATTTATGTTATCCCCCAAGTTGCGCAAGACTGAGCCACAATATTTTTTGGCTTTTGATGAGACATAGATCCAGCTTGTTCTCTATGGCTATGTTCTCCAGTTTTGACATAGATCCACCTTGTATTTATGTGGCTATGTTTACACTTATGTTCCTCATGGATCCACGCTTGTATTCTAGTGGCCATGATATATGCATCAGTATTTTGGATCATTATTGTATCCTCTTGGAGATCATGTTCCACCATTTGAACATGGACAGTTACCCCATGGATAAGTTTGTCTGACTTTGCCTTTGCTTTCAGGTACTTCATTTGAGCCTATGATTCTTGGTTTCTCCGTTCCTCCACGATTCAACTCTTTTTTATTTTTTTATAATGTATTTCGGCCATCGTTTCCCGTACTCCCTTTGACCTCATACATTAGGGGGCATCTGTTATAGCTTGAAATGACACCTCTCCGTCCGTGACGACACTTTTTGAGATCAAGTTCAGTCACACAACAGGACATTTGTGGATGGAGGAGTCATTTGGGACACTAAAAATGGTTGAAATTACCTCATTCTTGACCCATTTGATGTATATGACCCTTAGGAACATTTTTCCAGACCAAACCATCTCCTGAAAATGAGCAGAAAAGCCTGTTTTTGGCCATTTTTCACTATGAGCGCGACTCTACTGTTATAATAGTGGCGTGTGTACGCGACTTTGTCTCATTTAAAGTAGCGCCCATTGCCATATGTACGCGACTTTGTCTACTATAGAGTAGCGTACACACTTGTTTTGGTCAAAAATCTCGAACTTCGAGTAAGTTAAGTTGGTTGGGAAACCTCTTGAGTGGTTATAACTTCTTTTCCTCTTCCTCATTGATTATATAAGGAGGGTAGAAGGGCCATGTGAAGGGGCAAGCCTAATTGCAAAGTTATGCTGGAGGAATGGAGACCCTCATCCCCCTCTCTTGTGCTTTAGTTTTGGTAAACCCTAGTACAATTGCTTAGAGGCTGGGATCCTTGGAGAACGGAAGCAGGAGACCTTGAATCTAGGTTTCGTGAAGTGCCAAGCTTGAAGGAAGGTATAATTGTATGTACTTGCTTTCATTCATTAATAAAGATAAGACGTTCTTCTCTTTCCAAATATGACCTATTAATGTGTCTTAAGATTTGATCACTGTTTGATTATAGTTTGATGTCTCTTTCCATTATAGATATCAGTATTATATATGTAGTCAAATGTATTTGAGAAAGGTATCAAGTTGTTTTGCAGGTCTGGGCATTGCGACACTGGATAAGCATTGAAGAGCGAGGGAGGAAAAGCTAGGATCAACCTTCTGAATAAGGTGCCTACATCTCTAAACCCTAATCTCTTCATTTATTAGTTATACTTGCAGAATGCTTGTAAGTCTATCTTTATCACCGTAAGTTGGTAGTTTCTCCCCTGAACTATAGGTGCATTTTCCCCACAACATATAGTCTTTTTCATACATGAACTTTCGGGATGAAAGCCACGGTTACAATAAGTGCATTTAGATTTTTGGTTACCTTCTTTTCCTTTTTGCTTGGATTTCGAACTGGATGGTGCATTCGTTTGTTTGCCTTTCTCTTTTTGCTTGTGAGGCTCGAATTTGGGCTTCTCCTTCTTCTGCTTTCCTTTACCATTCGGGATCTTGGGTCCTTGAACATATAGGGATGAATCTTTGGAGCTTATGGACCCCATTTGAATCAACTTGTCATGCTCTTTTGTGACGGACTCAATGAAGGCATTCAAGGTAGGCATCTTCCAATTCGGGGTAGTTAGCCGACCGGAATTGAAAGTAGAGACAAATACCAAATAATCTTTACCAAGCTTGCTGAGAATGGAGAGGATTAATTGCTTATCCTCTTTGATAACTCCACTATTTTTCAACTGCATGTTCAAGTTCTTGAATTTTGTGAAGAATTCATTAATGGTCTCAAAATTCTCAGGACTAAGGCCAATCAAATCATTCTCTAATTGAAAAGCCCTAAGCTCGTCCTGCTTGCCAAATAGTGTTTCAAGTTGCTCCCATATAGCTTTAGGGGTCTTCAATCTGCTGAGATGGAAGTGAAGATATTTGGAGATGGAGAGACAAAGAAGACCATAAGATTCATCAAGCTTGTTGTAGTGTTTGGTTCGATCTGACACATTGTTTGGCTCCAATTCAAGACCAAGAGTGACTCGGTAGTAACCTTTTGAACGTAATATGATCTCCTTATCATCTTTCCAATCAAAATAATTGAATGGGGTGAGGATAGGCTTTGAAGAAGAATATTCCATTGATAGGAGCGAGTCAAACTGATGTAGAAGGAGCTTGCATGCACAGTGTAGCGAATGCAATTGCTGTAGAGGATCTTGCATGCACAATGTAGCGAATGCAATTGATGGAGACAATAAACCTGCAAATCACAATAAACCAAGAACAATAAGGTCGAACAATCCACCCTTTTAGAGTTGCATCACACCTGGGATTGGAGATCAAACAATGTTGAATGGGTCCAATGTATTAGATCTAGGAATTATGTGGAAACTCAAGTTTCTGGAGTGGTATTGGAATTATTTTCAAGCTTTGCATGCACATGAGCGAATGCCCTTGAGATATCTCATGCCAAAACTTTTTGCAATTTGAGCAATTCAGTCAAATCTTCTTGTACAAACACCTGTAGAAAAGAGATCTTGTCCCTGCAATGGCTCTGATACCATGTAAAATTAGTCACAGCAGATCTAATGAGCACTGTTGCATGTTTTGCATAGTTTTGCACCATATTTTCTATGTTCATCTGTTGTGATTGATTTACTTGTCCCTGCAATGGCTCTGATACCATGTAAAATTAGTCACAGCAGATCTAATGAACAAGTAAATCAATCACAACAGATGAACATAGAAAATATGGTGCAAAACTGTGCAAAACATGCAACAGTGCTCAATATCCCAATAAGGGTGAAGGAATTACAATACAAACTATCTCAATGACTAAGCAATTCAAATTGCCTAAGTAGGTAATTCGAATCACTGAATGGAGTAGCTTGACTCCAACTAGGAGTCCTCATCATCAATCGGTGGTGGTCATCAATGCACAAGAACCAGTCATCCAGGTGTCAATCTGAGTCTAACTGAGTGTGTCATGTGTAACTGAAGTGTGTAGCACTGATTAAGGGAAGGAGGCTCAGTGGGGGGCGCATGGGAGGCTAACTGAAGTCAGAACAAGTCATCTAGTCAATCTGGAGGTCCAACGGAAGTGAAACAGCCAGTCGGGAGTGAAACTAGCCTCAAATCAGGGAGAATCGGAGCTAACTGAGTGTAACTGAAGTGGAACTGCAGTGGTAGGTGAACAAGTGCGCCCTTCTCTGGCAGTAGGTGAGAAGTGTGTGCCTTTCAGCCTAGGAGGGCTAAAAATCTGAAGTAAGTGGCTCCCGGGTGCTAGAATAAGGTGGCTAAGGTGCTGGAGGCATCAAACTGGTGACTGGGATGCATGCAAAGTGCATGCAAGTGCATGCAAACCCTAATTGCATGCAAGATCCTGAAAAAGATGATGTGGATATCCGAACATGCTCAGTTAAGTTATCTGGCTACAGTCCTATGCTTAAAACTAGTATTAAGTAGTCTCCATCCCATGAGTATAGCAATGGATATTTTATTCTTAAATTTTAAACGTGGAAAACACTTGAATCGTGGTGCTTCATGACCCCATACTATTTCTTCTCTACCTCTTCCCCCCCCATATGTAAAGGGTGAACCCCCTTCTCTTCACCTCGGGACTCGTAAAGTTTGACACTTACTATAGTCCTTCAGTTTTTAGTACTTACCCTTATTAAGGTGGGATCCATAGAAACTCATCAAAGAAATACTAAGCGAAAAAATGATTGGGATGGAATAATGAATAACATATGGTAATACAAAGAATAACATAAATGGGAATATCTTGACCCATTTCCCTATGACCCCTGGGCCCACATTCTGGTCAAATCAATGGCATTTTATCCATCTAGTCCTTCTTCCTTTTCCTTTTAGGCCTCCTCCTTTATGCCACTACTCATGCATCCATGTAGTTACTAAGAGTGGATACCTTTTCTGAGTGTATAAAAACGCTTTGAGTGAACCTGATATATATATCTTGGCACAGAGGTACAAAAAGGTGATAATCCCCACCACTAATGATTCCATGTTGAAGTGATAATGAAATAAAAATTACAGTCAAGTTGATTGAACACACTTATAGTGCAATGATGTTCAAGAAATTCCAATGTTTGGAGTTGGGGCCTCCTCACCACAACTTTGAATGTTAAATTAGGGTTATACATGCCCAAAAATCACATTATGTAATATTAATATTCCAGGAGGTCCTAGGAACATAATAAGCTTAACAAAAAATACATACCTATAACCAAAATATAAGCTCCCATGTAGGAAGATTGAGAAACCACATTACAATTTGGGCACAAGTAATTTGTGATCAATGCAACTATGTTTAATTTAGGTGCTGGTAATTATTTGTTAAAAGGATTGTAGCTAAAATTTGTTTATGTCACACAAATCATTTTAAACTAGTGTGCAATTTGTTTTCGTCTCTCTGTCATGGGGTTGTGTAATAAATGGTGATTTTAGAAGTTGGTTTATTAGCTCACTTATCGAGCTATTTCCATTGATTGAGTACAATTCCATATACCCTCAACATTTGCCTCAACCCATTAGGACGTTGATGTACACTAATAGATATAGAAATATTATTAAGTCTTGCTTGAGATTCGATGATGCCAATTGATTGGTTAAATCCAACAACCAAAGGACTCATGAGGTCCATCTATTTCTCTAATGAAGATTGAGGGCTATAGTAATATTTATTGCTATAGTGTTTTTTCTCCAGATAGACTGCCAATTTTAATTCTTGGTAATTCACAATTACTCCTACTGGATCATTGGGAATTTTAGTTGGGTTGTATATGGGTTCAAAATCAATACCTGATAAATCTCACATTTTTGTGCACTCTAGAATATAAAGAACAAATAGTGAACAAAGCTCATCAAATCTACGTTCTATAGAATTCTAGAACCTAAAACTTTGTTTCAAACATTTGGACCCCATTGATATTGTTAATTTTATCAAATTTTCTAATTTGATAATCATATATTGTTTCAGGATGATTGTATTATGCGTATTTTTAAGCCTATACATTGCAGAAAACACTAAAAGTTTAATGTTTCTTGATTCCTGAAATGAAAATATTGTTGCCTCTACATCTGATTTGTCTCTACACCTACTCTCACAACCACATTTATGATCAATTTGAGTTATAATAAAAATTAGAATGAATTTGGACATTTATAAATTAAATTATACCATATTTATTGCTTGGCATTATACTAACTTAAGCCCCATTGTGGAGTTTGTAGGTGATGGCATTCCCTGATGGGTTATAATCTCAATACACAGAAACTTGAGATGGGAATGCCATTGAATGTGATTATGTGAGTGACATTTCTATGATAATGCATTGTGGTTTTTGTGCTCTTTATTTTCTTTTAACTTTTGAAAATTAATGGTGCTGAAAGAATGCAAATTGGATTTTTGTAAAATATGAATTAAAGAGGGATTTAACTGCAACTAATTCATCCTTAGTTCTTCTATTAAATTGTTGAAATCAAATAAATAGTCTTTATGTGTGTGAAATTCATCTTACAAGGCCCAAAAGTATGCATTTTAGTCAATGTTTCCTTCATACTAAACTCTACTTAACCCATTTCTATCTGACTTTATCTATCTATTTTCTTAACTAAATTGATATTGATACCTTGTCTGAAATGTACTTTTTGTGAAAACACTATTTCTATGTAATTTTGATTTCGGGTTTCACACTTTCTTTGAGGAGAATACATGGCATCAAGCTCTTCTTCATGCAGTGACAATGATTCTGATTATGAAGGAGTATTGATCATAGAGCATAGGTTCTCTCAGTTATGGACATATCCAAGGCTCATTCAAAAATCATTTGGTGCAGAAGTTATTAAGGATGCATCAATGGCAACAAGTTCCATTGGTTTATCATGCCTACCAATGCTCTGTTTTTATCTTGTATTGAATTCATTGCCAGTTAGTGCATCATTTCGAAGTTCATTGATATGGAAAAATTCATAATGATTTTTAGTGACAAATTCCACATATCCATATCATTGTTTTTAATGCATATATCCACATTCAATATGCAAGATTCCTTGCTATTTTAGTTGATGGGAATGCATAGGAAATGCTTAGAAACTGTTGGTTTACTAACCTTTTTTATGAATGTCTTTGGTAGTTTAGATTACCTTGTATTAGGGTGCCTTTGTATTTCCTTAAGTTGTGATGTCAAACAACTTACATTTTCCATATGAATTAAAATTGAACTATTACTGTTCCAGAGAAACATTTTTAGCATTTATGGAAAATTTTTGGCTAATAACATATTCTTGCATTTCTTTAAACTACAAAACAATCATGCAATGGTTCTTGTTATTTTTACACATGCATATTATATTTTGGTTGCAAGTATTTGATAAACTTGTTCAGTTTGAAAGATTAGTTTTAAAGATCACTTCAAAACATAAACTAAAGATACACAAATTTGGGCACTTATACATGTTGGGAATTCCTCTATCATTTATAATATAGAAGGAATTCCAAAATTTGACTTCTGAATTGAAAGGCCATGAACAGGTTTGAATTTTTCCGAACTATAGATCTAGCTAAACTAGCTTACCTATCTATGCTATCAATAATGTATCAACATAAATAAGAACAAAAAGAGAAGAAGGAAACGAATACACTAGATATATGTGGTTCACCCAATTGGGATACGTCCATGGGAAGGTTGTCTCCTATTATATCCAGAAATCTCCTTCAATCTTACAAGAGAGAAACTGCAAATAACCCCAATACAATATAGCAGAGAGCTTGTGAGCAAAATACAATGTGTTGTAATAGAATCACGTGATGTTGTGATGTGACTCCCTTGACCCTATTATATACCAAGAGATGTGGAGGAATTACTCTCACATATTGCATGTGGGATAATATAATTCTCCATAATAACACCTCTTTATATAATAATGGATATCCAAAGTATACTTTACCATAATGAATATGGGATATAATGTATTACTCTTTTACATAAGATTGTGGATAAATCCCGACATAATACAAAGACACTATTACCTTCCAAGGAATACAATTAATATATTCCAACACTCCCCCTTAATAATGGCTAGGAGAAAATCCCTTACTAACACTAAGGAAGGAAGGAGTCATTACTGCTCCCCCTTGATGACAACTTCCCTCATCCCAAGCAAGGAATGAAGATGCACATACTTCGTTGTTGTTAAGGATTTGGTGAAGATATCGGATGCCTGCTTCTTGGTAGGACAATACTCAAGAGAAAGAATATCATCTCAAATGAGACCTCGAATGTAATGAGCATCAAGGTTGAGATGATTTTTCTTGGAGTGATATACTGGATTATAAGAAAGTTGAATTGCACCCTGATTATCACATCTCAACACAATGGATGATCTCGGAACCAGACCAAGCTCAATGAGAACATGTCGTAGCCAAACTTCTTCTTTAGTTGCTTCTTTGGCTACCCTATACTCTGCTTCACACGAAGATAAAGAAAGAGTCTTCACCTTCTTGCAAGACAAATAAATAGGACATGGACCAAGTTGAAATATATAACCAGCATTTGACCTTCGATCAGAACTGTCACCTGCCCAGTCGGAATATCTATATCTAAAAAGAGAAACTATAGCACTGCTCGAATAAAAGACACCATGGTACAATGTCCCCTGTAAATATATTAGAATTCTCTTGGCTTCCTTCCAATGAATTTCATGAGGTTGTTGCATGAACCGAGAAACCATACTGACAAAAAAAGAGAGATTTGGTCTACTGTGATTTAAATATATCAAACTTCCCATGATGTGACGATAAAAAGTAGCATCAACAAGAGGAGTAGTACACTCAACAGTTAAATTTACACCAAACTGAAATGACATAGGAGAAGGTTTACAATCACTCATATGGAAACGATCTAATAAGTTGGTAGCATACTTCGGCTGAGAGAGAAAAATACCATCTTCCATAAGCCATATTTGAAGACCCACAAAATAGTGCAATATACCGAGATTAGTCATTTCAAACTGCTTTTGAAGATCACTTCTCATACTTTGAATTAATACAAGTTGGCTTCCAGTGATGATAATATCATCTACATATAATACAATAATGAGGATATGATCACCAAAGTTCTTAACATACATATTTGGATCATATATACAATGCTTAAAACCATTATTCAAGAAATATGTATCAATTTTTTCATACCAAGCCTTAGGTGCTTGTTTGAGACCATATAAAGACTTGTGTAATTTGCATACAAAACTTGATGAGTCAGCATTAATAAAACCAAGAGGTTGTTGCATATAAATGTCTTCATTAATATTACCATTTAAAAAGGCACTTTTAACATCCATTTGGTGTATTTCCCATTTATAAGATGCACCAAGAGATAAGATGGTTCTTATTGTATTCATTTTAGCAACAAGAGAAAAAGTTTCATTATAATCAATACCTTCAAGTTGATTAAAACATTTTGCAACTAATCTAGCTTTATATTTTTCAATCTGTACTTCTACAGTAAACTTAGTTTTATAAATCCATTTACAACCAACTAGATTATTTTCCGAAGGAAGAGCAACAAGATACCAAGTTGTGTTCTTCATAAGAGGATCATACTCAGTAGACAAAGCTTGTTCCCAATGAGGTTTACCCTTTGCTTGAGAATAAGAAGTAGTATTGTCTTTGGCCAAAACATTGGTCATAAGAGCAAATTTAGATCTAGTTCTACGAGTATAGGAAGGGTTACCGATCTCACTACCTGCAAATTCAGAGTTTTACGAGCCCAAACAGAAAGGTTAGAAGGATCAAAAGTCACTTCGGGAGCTTCGAGACATTCAAGTGGAACACTTAAAGAAGAGGGTGAACTAAGATCAACAACATGAACAGTACTGGAAGGAGTAACAGATATGGGAGTAATAGGAGACAATGGAATATTCAAGGTAACATGAGGTTCTATAGACTCAGGTGGTGGAGAGACTTCAGTAAATTGAACATCTCTTCGGATTATGATAATCTGATTAGAAGGATCAAATAACTTGTAATCCTTGGAATCCTCGTCATAGCCAATGAATATACACTTGTGAGACTTGGGTTCTAAATTTTTCCATTTTTCATTAGGAATATGAGCCCAACATTCACAACCAAACACCTTAAAGTTACTAATATCTGGTTTTCCACCATTTCATTTTTCCTCAGGGGTAACATGCTTAACAGCTTTTGTAGGAAATCTATTTGAAGTAAAGTTAGCTCAACTTATGGCTTCAACCCAAAATTTCTTGTGTAATCCTTTAGAATAAAGCATACATCTAGACATTTCAACTAAAGTTATGCTTTTCCTTTCAGCAACACCATTTTGTTGAGGTGTGTAAGGAACAGTCTTGTGAATTCCATGTTTAGATAAAAATACTTCAAATTATTTCTTAACAAATTCCGGCCCATTATCAGTTCTCAAAGTCTTAATTCTTTTACCAAAATCATTCTCAACCAAGGATTTTTATACTTGAAACTTAGAAAAAGCATCACATTTATTTTTCAAAAAATAAACCCATGATTTTCTACTAAAGTCATCAATAAAAGTAAGAAAATAGACTGCATGAGATATAGAAGGAAATTCAAGAGGACCACAAATGTCACTATGAATTAATTGCAAAGATTCTTTAGCACGCCTGTAATGCCCCATATTTTGACTAGGCGTGTTTATGAGTTAGACACCTTTCACTTTATTTGCTTGTTATCTGTTCGACTCAGCTAGACAGAGTGAACTATATTTTCGGCATGTTAGACATGATGATATGTTGCTACTATGTTTAGAATGTTACTATGCCCATGCTGATACTACGGTTATGATGTTATGATGTTACCATCCTCATGATGTATTAGGTTTACGTGGTTACTATGTTGTAGTTATCATGAGATTCTTTTATTTCATAATGACAGTGTATGTTTAATAATCGTCCTAGATGAAATGTGATATATATGATGTGGTATTTATGTTGCGATCGATTTAATGATTTTATGTGATGAAATAAATGATGTTGACAATATGGATCAGACGATGATAGAATGGAAATATTGTTATAAATGTATGGCTGCAAAGTACTAATCTGCAGGACATCGGGGCTATGCAATAGCGGGATACTTGATATGAAGTATGGTATAGTACCTATTTTGCAGAGAGCCTTGTTTACCAAAGTTGATGATACGATGACACAAACCAATAATCTCGAGAGCAAAAAAGTATGAGTTGATAAGGGCAGAGACCCAATATGTTGAGAGGGATGGATGTATTGCCCACCCTATGTTTCTATGATACCCGAGGTCGTGGGAGGGCCGTGCTGAGACACTCTCCCCAAGTTGTTGTGATGACGATGGTCGGATGCCTGCTAGGAGAGGTTAGGTCCGCTGGTTAGCCGACGCTACCGCTCTCACGTTCTACGTGTCTAGGTTAGTATAGCTGACATCCACTTTTGTACTAGCAGAGGAAGGATAGGGAGGATGCGGACGCAGGTTAGGATGGGAGGATATTTTAGTTGGTACTATTGAGGGTTGGGTATTCCTTGATCTTGAGTTGGTGGTAGTAGGTACATTTCCTTGTACATGATTGATTAAAATAATGTAAACATAGAGATAATGATGTGAAATCGTAAAGAATTAACTGTTAAATAACTGAGAAAGTTGAAGTAATTGTACTATATATATATATATATATATATTATGCTTGTTCTTCTACATGGGGGTAAACACTACTATTAGTTAGCAAGTATGCATAGGCAGGATGGGGTTTGTCTATAGTACATTTATGATCTGTGCATACGCTGGCCACGCATGCACACCTTGCACATGTACACTAGTATCGATATACAAACACTTAACATATTGAATAAATGTATAAGTCGTCATAAGTAATTATGTTAATCATGCATTGATCGAATTCAGATAATGAATATAAAGTTATTTAAGATGGGTAAAACAAGTCAATTAAGCTATGTATTCCTTGTGGGTAAACATTGTGATAAACAATTGAGACAAGTGTCGTCAGTTCACATTGTCATCTGAGAATTGTTGTAAATAAGGTAATGGTACTGTCTAATTAATTAGTAAGATTGTTTAAACACTTAAGGGTGCTTTGTTTAGGAGAACGACGATACTATGTAGATGTTAGGGTACTCATGTGATAAACAAATGATTTAAAAGACATTTTTATTAGATTCACCATTTATTATTACTTTGTGGAGATTGAATTAATATTATTACTTAATTAATGTTATTTGAATAAATACCCATGTCATAACAATTGCAATATAGGTAAAAATGTAAATGTTGATTATTTCCATTACTAAGTTAAACATAATACGATAACAATTTTTGAATGGATGTGACGTGGTGGAAAATGGTTAAAACTATTTATTTATTCAATACGAATCTTAGAAATTAAAATTCAAGGTAAGTTATCTTGACGGATGAGGTAAACCATTAGGGCACACCTTGTCCAAGTTAAAAAAAGTCAACTATTTATATAATATTTTATTAATTACACTAATAACATTAAATACCAAGGGTGGTGAATAGACTTGTAATTAATAAACCTTGTCCCGAATGGATAACCTTTGGGTAATGATTCCCACCGTAGTAAATACTTACGATCGTCATTCAAAATCAAATAAATTTACCATGAGTGCAATTAATTATTCAATACATTGAGTGTGAAATATACATTTTTATAATGAAACGTGTATGAATGAACTAGGGAAAGGAGTAAATGTTTGAGGGGCTCGAGAGGGGGAGATTGGGGCGGTGGAGTAAGCCCAAGGTCTTCTCGAGGAAGGAAAGGTATATAGAGGGGGGTCGATTTTTGGGAGAAGACACTTAGTATTTTGATGAAAAGGAGGAATGCCGAGGAGGGGGGAAACTCGAAGCTTTGAGGAGGTGGGAAACTCAAAGACTGAAGTGGGGTTAACTAGGAGAAAAATTACTATTGAGCGATGGAAAGGTACTAAGGAAAGTGGCTGTCGGGATTATTGGTTTGTGGGCTCGGGGGCTAGGAAACCTATCGGTTTCCTAGGGCTAGCACGATAAGAGCTGGTTGGCAGGGTGGTTCATCCATTTTTGGTATAAAAGCTTGGACGGGAAAGGCTACAGGGGAAGGGAACAATATACAATCTACACCGGTCCAGGTATTCTATTGGTAGTTAGAAAAATGATTTATATTTCAATATACTGAGTATTATGCAAGAAATCACAATTATATGTATGTTCTTAAAATTACTATATGTAGGTGCACTGTATGCTGTTAGACATTTTCTAATCACTAAAATTGTGCAGAAAATTAGCATAATGATACTTAGTTATTATTGGAATAAGTAAGAAAGTAAAAACAACCCTGCTAGGAGCTGGTTACAAAACTTGATTTCAAAATCTAGAACTTCGGTGCCCTTCTGGATAGAGAGGCATCACAACGCCAAGATTTACCTTTATCAAACATTTCTCTATGATGTTTTCCAAGTACACAACCTTCACAAACACTATTAGTAGAGGAAATATTAGGCAAGACATGTACCATTTTAGTTAACATTTGCATTTTACCATAATTCAAATGACCTAATCTTTCATGCCATAATTTACTTAGTTCATCAGCATGAGCAACATAGGAATAAAAGGGTTGTCTTTTAGTTGTATTAAAACCAACAAATTTATATAAACCATCAGTATGATCAACATGACCAGAAGAAACTACTTTAGAATTATGATTGATATCTTTAAGAACATATTTATTAGGCCAAGCTTCAAATTTATATCCTTTTTGACATGCACGATAAATAGAAAGCAAGTTGATGGGCATGTGTTCAACATGAAAAAAATATTCCAATTGACCATTAGCAACATTAACATTACCATAACCAATTACGGAAAGTTGTTTACCATCACCTATAGATACTTTCTGAGATGTGTGTTTATTATTGTCATAAGATGTAAATAAAGAAGCATTACCAGTCATATGTTTAGAAGCACCAAAATCCATTATCCAATTCACATTAGAAGAAGAACTACTGGACGAAACAACAGATGCACATAAAGCTACTTGTGATTCATCAGAACCTTTCTTTTTAGCCTTAGACATTAAATTTTTCGCTTTAAAGCAATTCTTTTCAGGATGGTTAGTTTTACCACAATGTTTACAAGGATCATACGCATTCTTCTTCTTACTAGTTTTGTTATGTGCATTAGAAGCATGACCAAATTTATTAGTATGATTTGAAGTGTGTGAACTAGAACCTTTGGCATTATCAAAAAAATTCTTATGATTCTTATTATGTGCCATAAGAGCCTTATTATGTGAGACTTGTCCTGAAACAATCAACCTTTCTTTCTTATTTATCAATCCTTTACAAAATTCATCAAAAGTAGGTTTCATGGTATTTTGAGACAATTCAAGAGCCCTATTCCTAGTTTGGATGAACATGTCAAAACAAGATGGCAATTTTTGTTCTACGATAATTATAAGAGCAGTGTCTGTCTTCTTGTAATCTTTACCACAATTATTTAATTTTTCATTTAAAATTTTCACTTCAGCAAGACATAATTTTACTCTTTCAAAGTTAGTAGGATCTAGCTCAAAAATCTTCTTTTCAAGGTAATAAGCAGAAACATCATCATATTTATCAAATAAAGAAGCAATAATTTTCCATACCTCAACTAGGTTGTCTTCTACCTCAATACTTACCTGAATACTATTTGAAACCGTTTGACCAATGAGCCCTCTTGCTTGATCACATTTATCTTCCCATATAGCCACATCTTTAGCATCGGCAAGTTTTTGGTGTTCACCATTAACAATCCTCCATAGATGCTTACTCCTGAGAGCATCAATCATTTTTCTTTTCCATGCAAGATAGTTAGGACTAACAAGTTCGGGAACATAAGCTACTTCTGAAGTCATAATGATAGAAATATTGACCAGAAAATTAAACCCAAATGCTAGAAAGGACAAGAGAAAAAAGTGAATGACAGAAAACTGATACACTTTATCATTTGACTCTACCATTCGAATCTGAAGAAACACAGTAAAAAAAACAGAGAAACTTTACTTATGGCCCCTTAAAAAAAGGCCAAGAAAATTCACTCGTGGATCTGCCATAGTAAACTCATGAATACTCGCGGGTCTCTGCACGACAAGTTCGCGGTTAGATCTGAAACTCGCGGGTTTCTGTACAGTGAAGTTGCAATTATCCCGAAGCAATCACGGGTCTCTGCACGGGAGGGTTGCGGGTATACTGAAGTAAGTGCAGGTTTGCAGTAGAGCAGGAACGAGTATGTCATAGCACATGCGGGTCTGTACAATGAAATTCATGTTTTTGCAATATACCCACGGGTTCGTAGTAAGGAAAGTCACGGTTACACATGCTGTCTACGAAGCAAAAGTCGTGAATGTCCAGTTTTAGGCCGAAAATAGTGTCGATTAAGCTACTGATGGAAATATGCACAAAGTCTACCAAAATTGGATGAAAATAAGAGATATGACAACTGAAATATAGATCTCCTTGAGGAGAATCCAAAAATCATATACATCTACAGAAAAAAAAAAAAAAAAACATTAAGAAACCCTTGAAAAAAATTATGCAAAAATATGCACAATAAAGTTAGGGTTATATAAAAAAACTGTAGAATCATGCCCAGATCTAAAGAGAATCCTAATGACTACCAGATAGAAAGCAAATCTACAAGAATAAACAATGCCTAGATGATAATAGTTATTGATTGAAAGCTATAGAAGGTGCTAGATCATAGCAACCAGCTCTGATACCATGTCATAACTATAGATCTAGCCAAAATAGCTTACATATCTATGCTATCAATAACATATCAACATAAATAAGAAAAAAAAGAGAACAAGGAAAAGAATACACCAGATATACGTGGTTCACCCAATTGGGCTATGTCCACGAGAAGGTTGTCTTCTATTATCTCCAGAAATATCCTTCAATCTTACAAGAGGGAAACTACAAATAACCCCAATACAATATAGCAGAGAGCTTGTGAGCACAATACAATGTGTTGTAATAGTATCACGTGATGTTTTGATGTGACTCCCTTGACCCTATTATATACTAAGAGATGTGGAGGAATTACTCTCACATATTGCATGTAGGATAATATAATTCTCCATAATAACATCTCTTTATATAATAATGGATATTAAGAGTATACTTTACCATAATGAATATGGGATATAATGCATTACTCTTTTACATAAGATTGTGGATAAATTCCGACATAATACAAAGACATTACACTAGGTTTTTTGAACACAAAATCTGATGGCCCAAAAGTCAGATTTTCTACATCTTATGGTCGACCATCCGACAACCTCCATATTTTTTAAACGTCGGTCCAAATTCTTCTTAAATTCGACGGCTGGAACATTGTCAGTTATTCGACTCCCAGAGGCAATCGGATAACCAACTTTGGTCACTTCATAGGTAGTCGGATATCTTCGGTGTGGGAGTCGTATATCTGACGACTATCACACATGTAAATGGCTGAAATCCGACGTTGAATGCCATCGGAGGTATGGCACAAACGTCGGATTTCTTCGGTGTGGGATTCAGATATCCGATGACTATCACACATGGAAATGGCTGAAATCCGACGTTGGATGTTGTCGGAGGTATGGCACAAACATCGGATTTCTTCGGTGTGGGAGTTGGATATCCGAGGACTATGACACATGCAAATGGCTGAAATCCAATGTTGAATGTTGTCGGAGGTATGGCACAAATGTCGGATTTCTTCCTTGTGGGAGTCGTATATTTGACGACATGTACATGAGAAAATACCTGGAATCTGATGTCCCTTGCCATTGGAGGTATGTCCAGAACATCAGTTTAGGGTTGTGTTGTTGTCAGATATCCGACTACCATATGATATTTAAAAAAAAATACACACTATTATTTGGATCTCACGAAAAGAGCCATGTTGGATTTCCATTCAACATAGTTGATTCAAAGTTGACTCTTCATCCTCATCATTTGACATCTATACGAGTCTATCTGCGGTCACCTCTAATTCAGTCTCCGAACTGTGGCAGCTCTTTGGCCATTTTCACCCTTTAAATTGAAGGATTCCTACAAACACAAACCACTTTGTTACGCGAACTTCTTTCAGGGCTTTGTTACATTTGCTTCTAAGATATTTCATCGCTTTGTTACAAGAAAATTACTGACCTAAAAGTACACTTGATAGGTTTGGATGGAACAGATTACTGTAGAAATCCTCTTTATGTTCATTCTCGAGTGACTCGATATTAACAATTCCCATTATCACAAGGGGATACATAAAGTTAGAAAAGGAAAATAAAGAAAACATATAAAGGGATACGTAAAGTTGACAAAGGAAAATAAATATAATCTATAATTTGCATCGAAACAATAACAGGGTACGAAGTGAACTGAGGAGATTCGAACCTGTGACCTATGTCTAGTCCTAAGGCTACCACCTTCAAGCCTGACCTTATCAATAGATTCCCATCGCCATTTCCTCTCATACGACATCCCACAACCATTTCTCTCGACACCCAGTACTCTTCATTCATTCTACATGCATTTCACTATGCAACTGTCTCAGATTCTCACTGCGTTTTCCCTCAATTAGTTTCTCAATTCAATATGACCCACGCCCACCATCCAAGGAGTGTTTCCAGTGGTCTTGAGTTCACCCTGGCAATGGTGACGATTTAGGGTTGTATATTTCCCTTCAGCTACAATATGGAAAACTCATAGTTCACTGCGAAGGTTTGTCTGACAAATGTGACGGTTTGGGTTCTGTTACCCCAAAGAAATTCCTCAAAGTGTCCCTGAACGACACCGGGTTTATGGAACCCAAACCATCACATTTCTCAAACAAATCTTCGTACTCAAATTTGAGTTTGTCATATTGCAGCTGAAGGGAAACATAATACCATGCATCGTCACCGTTTCCAGGATGAAACTCAAGACCGCTGGCAACACTCCTCGAACGGCGGGCGTGGGTCATGCTAAATTGAGAAACTAATTGAGGGAAAACACAGTGAGAATATGAGACAGTTGCATAGTGAAATGCATGCATAATGAATCAAGCTTGAAGGTGGTAGCCCGTTGTCTCCCACTATGAAATGCATGCAGAATGAATCAAGCTGCTTGAAGGTGGCCTCCCATTGTCAGCTGAACTTCAAGCTTGAAGGTGGTAGCCTTGGGACTAGACATAGGTCGCAGGTTCAAATCTCCTCAGTTCAGTTCATACCCTGTTATTTTTTCGATGAAAATTATATGTTTTCTTTAATTTCTTGTTTTCTTTAATTCCCTAGTGTAAGAGGAGCCATTATGGGCAAGTTGCAGCCCTAAAAAATGATGAACATTAAATATACCATTTTGGAAGGGTTTAATGTGAGGTTAAGGATATTGATTCCAAGGAAATTAAAGAGAAGGTTAAGGATATTGAATCCAGTGCATCATTTACTCATCCTTTGAAGTTGTGGAAACTCAAAATTGGTTATGATGAGCAACCAAACATCACAACAAGCTCCAAGAAATTGTCAAAATTCAGATGACACGCGAGTGGGTTGTAGAAAGCCAGCATCGTATCCATTCATTGAGCTCCTCTTTGTTTTAAGAATAATTTAATATTCTCTACTGAATAGGGCCAACCACGTGAAGGTGGAAGCTCTTATGGCCCCTCCCCCCCATCACATCACTCTCAATTCCCCATACCCAATGCATGTACTTGAAGAAAACAAATACGTGCAAATGCATCCATATTTCATCATGAACTTTCATCTACCATTCATTCAATAAAGGCTAACATTCATTAAACCATTGTTTCATTCAGTCAACACATTCATACAATAAAAGATAACATTCAATAAACCATTCATTCATTCAATAAAAGCTGACATTCAATAAAGGTAACAGTTTACTACAATAAATCATTAAACATTAAACCATTCATTCATTCATTAGGCCAAAAATCATGGATGATATATTATTATAAAAAATAATTAGACGAAATTTTTCCAGTCACTTCTTTTTAATTTTTCTTCTCTTTAGTGGTAAATAATCTCTAAGAGGAGCATCTACATCTGGACTTTCTCTTCTAGTTATTGGTTCTTCATCAGGCGCTTGTGGTGATGTCTGCATCCTAGAGTGTTGATCTAGACGTGGATTGTGCGGCAAGGGGTTCGGATTTGCTGCAACAATGTGAAAATGTTACATCGTTGTATTTTGCTATTGTAATGACAAGTATTTCATTTAAAAAAAAACATTACAAAGGTGTTTTTTTACCTGGTGTGGCCACATCATGTTGTTCATGTTCTTGTCCAGGCTCAACCTATACACTTTCACCCTCTACATGCTCTGCAGTTGAAATATGGTGAACTACAATTAATGTTCACCATTTGCAATGCTATACATAAAATTGTAGCATATGAATAAATTCATTACCAAGATTCGAAGCATGATCCTCAATTTGTTGTTGTCCCTCCTTGACATTAGGGGGATCATTGCTTTCCTGCTCAAAACAGAGTCAATTTTTTTTGTCAATTATTTATAACAAATAGATTGCACAAGCAATAAATCTTCATTAAAGTATATATATTCTATTTACATGTGCACAGGATGGATTGGTACCAGAAGACTGTGTTTTCCCAGACAAGCTTTTTCAGTGTTCAACAATAGCTTCAAAGCCTTGCTTGAATCCAAGCTTCATGTCTTCCTCAGTGGCCTGTTCATTGAATTGTTCGACCTGCATATTTGCATAACGTCGTTAATTAACATTTTGCAGTGCAATAAAACAAAAAATAATTTGCAATTTATTATTTGTATGCATTATTGGTTTTTCGAAACTTACAATTCGTGCCGCCAAATTGGAATAACCACCAGGGCCAAGCTTGTGCTGACCTATTTTTTCCACTCTTTCCTTTGTGGCCTTTGATGTGTCTTGCGGCCTATGCAAGTGTTGAAATATGTTAGATGTTCCAAGTTCAATATAAAAATCAATAATAATAAGGTTTAGAATTACATTGCAAAAAGTATTGCATACCTCCTTGTGCCTGGTGCTATCTTTGCTTCTTTTCTCTGAGCCCTCTCCTTTCCATCCTCCACTAGAGCTTTCCACTCCTTTGGTGGAATCATTGGAGAGTGCTCATACCTATGGTTTTTTTCCAGGTGGGTCCTATATTTGTCTCGGACAACCTTGATATGTTGTCCAACATTTTTCAGGAACTCGTCTTGATCGAAGGTCTTGTCTCCGAATAGGCCAACCAACCAATTAGTGAGTTCATCTTTTAAATATTTCGGTTGTCTATCCCGCCTTGTTCGGATGGTGGGCCCAAATATCTCCAAGGACGCGTCATTCATTTGTTTATAGAAAACATCATTTCCTGCAAAACGATCATGCCATGATCATAATTAGTTGAAAGAAAACGTTTTATTGGTATATTACAATGAAATCATAAACACGAACTTGATCAACGTATATTAATTACCTAGGATCTTCTCAATCTTTATTGGGAGGAGATATTTTTTGACCAAAAATTTTTCCTCCATTGTTCTCATGCTAGTGATACGGGTAGATCCTGGAAATGCAGTTAAGTCGATATCAATATCACCAGGATTCTCAATGTCGACCACTTCTTCTGGACGATTTGATGTGCGTCGGTCACTAGCGGCCGGTGCGCTCGCAGTTGGGGTCCGTGGTGTGTCATAACGTGTTTCCGAATGTTCTGTCGACAACAATGGCGAAGGAGTCGATGCACGTGGAGTCATTTGCTCATGATCCACGTCTCTCCACGAGCCTCGCTGGGGACAACACCGCCTTGACCACTATTGTGTTATCTCCGATAATTCTGTAAATTCAAACCACATCTTATACATTCAGTACAATCATATAAAAGAGAAAATTAGAAAGTTATAATGAATTATTTTATGATTCAAGATTCCTCAACTTACTCGCAAGGATTCAGATTTGCATTCCAACAATTCAATCCTTGCCATAATCTGTCTTGTCTGCAGAACCTTGAGTAGCAGAGAAACGATTTCTGCACTATATTTTTCCAACAATTTGTCCATCATCTTAAATGGGTTTGTGGCTTCACCAATTATGTCAGAATCTTTAAGCATCTCAGCCACTTCAGGATCTACTGAATTTTCTTGCGATGCTATTTCAAACAGCGATTCACTGGGCTGCAACAAAAATATATAAAACACGACTGAGTTCTATCATGATAGATTCCTAAAATTATATTAACAAAACATATCTATCATGATAGATTCCTAAAATTACAACTAGGTTTACTTGGTGCCTGGATGATGGTGTCGTTTGATCCATAGTTGTGGACTTGCCCCGATCATCGGGCCCTTGCAAAAAAAAGTAGAAAACATTATCACAACGAAACCAGTATACAACGAAAAATACATAACAAAATAAACATTATGCTACGTATTATATTGGTACAATTCCAATATTGGATTATACCTACAACCTAGAGGATCGTGATCCACTCAACGGATCGATGCTCATAGGTGACTTGCCCTGATCTACTAATATCTGGGTGCTTCCCCTTACAGATACCTAAATCAAAAACATAGTGAAAGTAACCTAAACGAATCCAAAACTAATCATGAAAAAACACATTGATTAAAAACTATTATTAAGTATTATATTTTTACTATTGCAAAGATGTATACCTGTTGCGTCGAGGGTACTGTGACCCTTGTAGAATCGGACTGCATTAAAAACATAGAGAAAATTACGTAAACGAAATAATTAGATAACATTATATAAACGAAACCAATATACTAATAATGAAAAAACAAAGCAAAAAAAACTATTTTTTCTTATTATATTTGTACTATTACAAAGATGTATACCTGCTCCCTTGAGCAATATGTACTCCTCCAACCATCTGCTGGTGGGGATTTATCCCGACCACTAGCCTGTGAAGTAAATATGGAAAATTTAAATGAAATAAACTAACGAAAAAATCCTTAATATGTTAAATTCATTAATAAAAGGTTGGTAAAAATGTTATATGTACCACTCCCATAGTAACTTTGTTTGTATCTACTGGGTTCAAACTGTAATTAATAAGCAACTCTTCCCCTATAGATATTGATTTAATGGCAACTACAAAAACATGGTTTCCTTCACGCCCCTCAAATTCACAGTTTGGTTGCTTAATTGTAGACCCTGGTTGTGTACTGTTTATAAACCCCGCAATATTCCATCTGGCCTTTGGCCTTCCGTCCATGTACAACGTTGCTCCTTTATTTAGATTTGTGTCTTTCAACTGTAAATAGTTTGCTGACAATCCATATCTACGCATACTTTTTGTGTATTGGACCAGGCTCATCCAATCTTTGTAGTTGTAATAGAGTCCAACATACTCCATCAATTTTGTACATGTGCCATGAGGGACCTTTATGCCATCCATGCAAAACAACTCGAAACCATGTATTGACGACGGTGCAATTCAATATATCCTCTCGTTCACACAAAAATCTATGTTTGGTTGAGGAAGATCCTTGGGTACCCATTGTTTCACTAAATGTCTGTACCTCAAGGGCACCTTGATGTTGTCTATTGTCTCGTCATCATAGGAACATGAGCCCACTCCACCCTGAAAAAATTCATTGTGTTTATGGAATTTTCTTCTGGTCTTTTGACCTCTAGTTGATACAACTCTTCTACACCTACTAGATGTCTCACTTTCCTCTAGCCTTCCTAAACTCCCCTCTCTCGAGGAAGACATATCTAACAAATACCTGTTTGGTTCTACCTCCACCATGGGAAAAAAATTTAGATATGACCACAAGGCATAGCGCCTGTTAAAAGGTGACGTGTAGTGCCTTTTATAATGTTACTTGATCCTCATTCCCTTTCTCAACATGTAGGCATTCGAGCGATGAGGAAGACGATCACTTTATCTTTCTTATGAGTAGAAATTCATGCAATTATGAGCTGTCTTTTATTGCTACTTTGGTATTAGGAACCCATGTCTTTACTTTGTTAGTATGTTGTTGTTGGACGCATATGCTTTGTAAGTCGTCCCGTAGTATTTGTTGATCAATAGTTTGTGTTATTGTTGTTGGCACATATGCTTTGTAAGTCGCCTGTAGTATTGTTGATCCATAGTTTGTAGTGGCCCATGGTTTTGACCCATAGTATTGGCGCCTAGACTTAGTATATAAGTGTGTGTTGAGACCTATGAAGGCACCGTGAAGTTAATTGTATTGAGCTTGCTCAAAGGAGGTTGCCCCCTCGAAGTGGCCCGTGATCAATATAAAAGTGATTCTGAGTTCTGTCATTTCTGCTATTTCGCATATTCTTGTTAATTAATTGTTGCAGGTGCACCACATCTGGTATCATAGCACTTTCTTGGGATCGCTGGGTGAAATTTCTGCCAATTTTTTTTCGCATCTGTTGCAGGTTCGGATTTGGGAATAATCTCTATCCGCTTAACTGTGGGAAGTACTTGGGCATAAGCCTTAAAACTCATTGTGAGGAGTACCACAGGAACCCCGAAGTAGCTGGCCCATTGAGAGGACCTGCCAGCGAAAAGGGCAACGACCCCTACCTGATTGACTAGTTCCCACCCGTGAGGTAAACCAAGAGCTGTCATTTGTGGCAAAGCGGTTATTAGTTTTACCTGAGCCATGGAGTGAGGGGTACTGCCCCAATACGCAAGCCGTCAGACAGCATTGGTGGCCGAGTGAAACCCCTGAATTGTTAGGAAGCCACACATACCTGGGGTCCATATCTACTTTCAGTTGAACTGTTGTCGATCACTGCTGCACCGTTTCAGATCCATTTTGCAAGCCGTTCCAGATCCTACCGTTTTCAATCCATTCGGCGTTGTTCCAGATCCCTTCCAAGCCGTACCCGCTCCAGTCTATAAAATAAAAAAAATAAAAAAAATTCGAGCCGTAGCTGCTCCAGTCTGAAAAAATAAAAAAAAAGGTATAAAATTCAGTTTTTTCTCCATATCTCCCTTGTTTTCACTTTGTTTCCCTTGAAATTTTCGGGGAACCCCTGTCATCCCATTCTGCATATTTCATTCCTGAGGACCCTATCCCCAATTCCCCTTCCCAAAGCCCAAAATTCCACATTTGTCTATTTTTAGGGTTTGCCATAACTTCCTCAGATTTCACCCAATCACCTTCAAATTTTACCACAGAGTTCCTTTCTGAATTCTGCTTCTTGTCCCCCTCTGCAAAATTTTCCCATTCTTTCACCCTGCTTTTGAAATCCTCATCTTTGCTTCCCTGTCTAGTCGATAGTGTCCAACACCTAGTCAAACCCCAATTACCCTTCAGATTTTTTTCCCGAGTCTAGATTTTCCCTTACTGAAGCAGTTTTTGTTTTTGTTTTCCTACCTAGTCAAAAAAAAAAAAAAAAAACTCCTGGTTATGGTTGTCACCCGTGCAGGAGCAAAAACCATGGAAGACACACTTGCAACCATCCAAGCCAAACTCCAGGATCTAGATGAAAAATTTCTCGGCCTCCATCTGGAACATTCAGCTATGAACAACAAACGCCAGTCCGAGTCTTCAGCAGACAATGGGTTCTCTTCTTCCAGCAATTTCCGTGGACCGAAGCTTGATTTTCCTCGCTTCAATGGTACTGATCGAACTGGATGGATCTATCGTGCAGAACAGTATTTCAGTTTGCATAATACTTTTGATGTCAACAAAGTTCCGCTGGCATCCTTTCATTTGGAACAGGAAGCTCTTCAATGGTACCGTTGGTACATCAAGGCTCATCCAGAGCCCAAGTGGTCAGACTTTTTCCAACTTCTTTTGCAAAGATTTGGTCCTAGTGCTTTTGATGACTTCACAGGAGCCCTCACTAAACTTCGCCAAATTGGCACTGTGAGAGAGTATCAAACCGAATTTGAGAACTTAGCCAACCACACCGAAGGATTGTCTGATGACTTTTACCGGAGTTGTTTTATCAGTGGTTTAAAGGATGCCATATACTCTGAGGCCAAAATGTTATGTCCCACCACAATGATGGAAGCCCTCGGGTTGGCTAAGTTGGCAGAAGACAAGATTGTAGACCAACAACGCTCCAAGCCCACTTTTGTTCCCTTCCGAAATATGGGTTCTCAACGACCACCTATACTACAGGCTCCTCGATCGACTCCTATCAAGCGTTTGTCGGAAACAGAGATGCAAGCACACAGAGAAAAGGGGCTTTGCTATAATTGAGATGAGAAATTCACTCGGAGACATAGATGTGTTCAGCAAAAGCTCTATCTCTTGGATGTGGATTCTCTGCCTGCCTTTGAAATTGGTGACGAAGATCCAGAAACATTGGATGCTCCGGTAGACATTCAGGAACCGCCTATTGACCCTCCATCTCAAGATGACCAGCCAGATATATCTCTCCATGCTTTAGCCGGAATCACCACCCCCCAAATAATGCGGGTTAGGGGTTACTTTAAGAAGCTTCCTCTTACAATACTCATTGATTCTGGTAGCACTCATAAATTCATTGACCCTCGGATCACCAAACAAGCTGATTGTTTTATCCATCCTTGCTCCAACTTTGAAGTCATGGTTGCCAATGGGGGCACCTTACCTTGCAAAGGGAAGTGTCAAAATGTGTGTATCTCTATGGGAGATTATACCTTGCACTCTGACATGTTTTCCTTGACCTTAGGTGGATGTGATGTGGTTTTGGGCGCTCAATGGCTATGCACACTTGGCCCTATCTTATAGGATTTTGCTGAACTTTGGATGCAGTTTTCCCTCAATGGAAAAAAACACAAATTGACAGGATTACAACTAGGTTCTCTCAGCATCATCAGTTCACATCGCATGGAAAAAATCCTCAAGAAGAATTCACATGGTGTCATCGTTCAAATCCATTCCATTCAGATGCAACCATCGGCGGTCTCCACTACTCCTTTGGATCTACAACAAATTCTGGATCGATATACAGGTGTCTTTGCTGAACTAGTGGGATTGCCATCTTCCAGGCTAGAAGACCATCGTATTCAGCTCCTTCCTGGCAGCGTTCCTCCCAACATCAGGCCCTATCGCTACCCATTTCACCAAAAAACGGAGATTGAAATGCTCGTTCGGGACTTATTGAAGCAAGGTATTATTCGCCCAAGCACGAGTTCCTTTTCTTCTCCAGTTATTCTTATCCGCAAAAAAGATGGGTCATGGCGCCTCTGCACTGACTTCCGAGCACTTAATCACCTCATCATCAAGGATAAGTTTCCAATTCCTATTGTTGTTGAGCTTCTTGATGAGCTTCATGGGGCTCACTTTTTCTCCAAGTTGGATCTTTGTTCTGGGTATCATCAAATTCGGGTTCATGAGGATGATATCCCTAAAACAGCTTTCCGCACACATGACGGCCATTATGAGTTTTTGGTCATGCCCTTTGGCCTCACTAATGCCCCTTCCACATTCCAGGCCTTAATGAATAAAATATTTCGACCCTACTTGCATAAATTCATTCTGGTATTCTTCGATGATATCCTCATCTATAATAAAACATGGGATGCACATCTCCAGCATCTGGATCTTGTCATGCAACTTTTCTCTGACCGTCATCTCCATTCCAAGCAGTCTAAATGTGTTTTTGGACAGAAGGAAGTTGAGTATCTCGGGCACATTATCTCAGCACAAGGGGTTTGTGTGGATCCTGCCAAAATCGATGCCATGAATAATTGGCCGCATCCTCAAACACTCAAGAGCCTTCGTGGTTTTTTGGGGTTGACTGGATACTACCGCAAGTTTATCAAGGATTATGGGAAGATTGCAACTCCATTAACTGCTCTATTGAAAAAGGATGCTTTTACATGGACACCTGCTACTCAGTCTGCATTTGACAAACTAAAACAAGCTATGTGTACTACACATGTTCTAGCTATGCTCGATTTTTCCAAGCCCTTCACTATTGAGAGTGATGCTTGCGGCAATGGACTTGGTGTTGTTCTCCTTCAAGATGAACACCCCATTGCGTTCACCAGCAAAGCCCTTTCAGGTAATAATTTAACTGCCTCTACCTATGAGAAGGAAATGATGGCTATTTTGCTTGCAGTACAGAAGTGGTGCCTATGCCTATTAGGGAATCATTTCTGCATCAAGACTGATCACCAAAGTCTGAAATATTTCTTGGAACAGCGTGTCTCCTCCCCGGCACAACAGAAATGGGTTAGCAAACTCATGGGTTATGACTATGAGATCACTTACAAGAAGGGTAAAGACAATATTGTGGCAGATGCTCTTTCTCGCACATTTTATGCCCAAGGTTCTCTTTCAGCTATTTCTATGCCTGTTCCAAATTGGTTGCAATCTGTTCAACAGGGTTATGTCAATGACTCTTCCTTATCTCAAATCATCCAACGCTTGACCAACAACCCTTCTGCTATACCACATTACTCTTGGGATGGTGCTTATCTGCGATACAAGGGTCGTCTGGTGCTTCCCCAGAGCCCAGATCTTCAACAGGTTGTCTTCTATGAACTCCATGCTTCTCCATCGGCAGGGCACTCTGGGTTCCTCAAAACGCCTGAACGAGCACCGCGTAAATTCTTTTGGCAGGGCATGAAAAGGACAATTCAACAGATGGTGGCCGAATGTGATACCTGCCAGCGCAATAAGGGTGAAACAACACTCCTTCCAGGATTGCTTGAACCCTTGCCCATACCTACATGGATTTGGACAGATATTTCTATGGATTTCATTGAAGGGCTCCCTAAATCTGGCGGGAAGATAGTGATTCTCGTTGTGGTTGATCGCCTCTCCAAATATAGTCATTTTTGTGCTCTCAGCCATCCCTATACAGCCTCCTTTGTCGCTCAAATTTTCCTGGACCAGATCTTTTGTCTTCATGGCATCCCTTCTTCCATTGTCTCGGATCGTGATGCGACTTTCACCAGTCATTTTTGGACAGAACTATTTCGCCACACTGACACCAAACTAAAGATGAGTTCAAGGTATCACCCACAAAAAGATGGTCAGACTGAAATTATCAATAAATGCTTGGAAACTTATCTTCGTTGCTTCACCTCGGAACAACAACATCAGTGGGAAAAGTGGCTCCCTCTCGTTGAATGGTGGTACAATACCTCTTACCACATTGCCTCTAAAATGACCCCATATGAAGTAGTGTATGGTCAGTCACCTCCAGTTCTTCTTCCATACACACCCACCAGTTCACTAGTTCAGGAAGTTGACATGGTCCTTCAAAACTGCGATCAGATTCTTCGCATTTTGCAGGACAATCTTCACATGGCAAGAAATCACATGAAGCAACAAGCTAATTAGCACCGTTCTGAGCGCACTATTCAAGTCGGCGATATGGTTTTTCTTCGTCTCCAGCCATACAAGTAATCCTCCTTGAAATTCAAAGGGCGTCATAAGCTCGCTCCAAAGTTCTATGGGCCATATCGGATTCTTCAGAAGATTGGGTCCGTTGCTTATAAATTGGAACTTCCTCCTTCCCGCATTCATCCAGTCTTTCATGTCTCTTGTCTGAAGAAAGTTCTTGGCACCAACATCAGTGGAAAAATGATTTTACCTGAACTGGATAATGAAGGATCCATCCTTTTGGAGCCGGAGGCCATCCTCAATCGGTGCACGCGTCAGCTTCGCTCTCGCTCTACCACAGAGGTCTTAATTCAGTGGCACGGCATGCACCCAGAGGATGCTACATGGGAACCACTCCTTCAGATTCAACAACAATTTCCACATCTAAAGCTTTGAGGACAAAGCTTTTTTTTAAGGGGGAGGGGATGTTAGGAACCCATGTCTTTACTTTGTTAGTATGTTGTTGTTGGACGCATATGCTTTGTAAGTCGTCCCGTAGTATTTGTTGATCAATAGTTTGTGTTATTGTTGTTGGCGCATATGCTTTGTAAGTCGCCCGTAGTATTATTGATCCATAGTTTGTAGTGGCCCATGGTTTTGACCCATAGTATTGGTGTCTAGACTTAGTATATAAGTGTGTGTTGAGACCTATGAAGGCACCGTGAAGTTAATTGTATTGAGCTTGCTCAAAGGAGGTTGCCCCCTCGAAGTGGCATGTGATCAATATAAAAGTGATTCTGAGTTCTGTCATTTCTGCTATTTTGCATATTCTTGTTAATTAATTGTTGCAGGTGCACCACATTTGGGTCTTGAGTCCCATATTAAACCATCCAACTATCAGCTTTGTCGTCATGGCCCTAAAGTGTCTCTCATACCATCAGTTTGGGTTCATCACCTCGGTAATTGAAGTTCAGTCACATTTAGTAAGATATTTATATTCAGCAATAATAATATAAAATAAAAATAACTAACCATTATGGAAAACTTCTAAAAAATTTTATGACTCTTAAAAGTAAGATCTTCTAGGTGGTTAATAAGTGTTCACAAATCCTCAAAAACAATATTTTATATAATGTTGTGGAACTTGTATAATCTTATTCAAGCATGGTCTTCTTAGATGACTGAAAGTAATTGAATCAAACAAAAACGGAACCGTAAACATGTAAGTTGTTTTGAAAAATGGTAGCTTTCAGTCATACTCCCAACTAATGCTGCCTTTGGACAATTACTTGTAATCTTGACTTAGGGTATTTATTGCATAACATAGATTTTCAATCATATTGACACAGAGAAAAGTAGGGCTTTCTTTATATTATCATGACATAGTTACAAAGACTTTCTTTTCAATCTTTATGACAATTTGAATGGACGGGCCCCACTCATAGCCAAATACTTTTGAGATATTTACAAATCATCGGAGTATGGGGGACCATATATTTCTCGAAAGGTGTTGGATTTAGTCCTCCATGACTTTGAATAAATAGACCTCAAGACCACATGTCTATTATGATGCATGTGGATGTCTAAGCGGGTTTTGACAAGCCATTGTTCTTTGTGTTTAATGTAGTACCCAAGGATTTGATCCTCAGTAATCTTTGTCTACAAAATATCTTCGACCTATTCGAGAGATTCTCTAACTTCCCATTTTTATTATAAATAATAGCTGGTTCTAATGCTGTCAGGTTGATGCCAAATGACCGCCACCAATCTCTCATCCAGTCAGGGACGTAGAATGTAGGATCCTCATGGATATGTGTAATTTGAAGTCCAAACTTTAGTATGGTATAATATGTTCTATCTGTATTTTCTTTTCTCAAGAATTTCCACCATAATTTTTTATATTTTTCATAAGTGTGTGTAGTACTTGGAAACCGGAGACTAGCATCTTGATGTGGTCATGCTTCCAAAGAACGTATCCGGTTAATACAGTAGTTGTAACCTGGGGTGATGTGTAGAGACCTCTATCGAGATTAAGTTAAGATCATGGTAGAGGTGTGTTAACCAATTGCTTGCATTAGCTGCTTTTCTCAGGGAGTTGTTGTAAATCATCTATGGTACAATACTGGATCCCATAGGAATTCTTCTGAGTTCTTGCACTAGTCTAATAAAAGCATCAGATCCCTGTAAGTTAGCATCTAATACTTTAGCATGTCTCAACTCCCACCTAGGTTTCTAGTCTTGCATATAATCCAACCAACTCTTATTATCATTAATAGTATAGATATGATGTTTTCCTCTGGTCCAAGCAGAGATTTCCATGTTTACTTGTGGGTTATGGGCCCACTAGATTTTGCTTCGAACTTCTACGCTCACTTTCCTTGGGCTCGCTTACACCAGGCTTGCTTGTTTCAGGCTCGCTTGCTTCAAGCTCGCTTGTTAAAAATTAACAGCATACTTCTGTGCCAAATATTCTCTTGTTAAAAATTCTGGAATGCTTTTTTCTTTCCCAGAAATGTGCTCATGAACAGTACAGTTATAACATCAAAACAATGCTTTCCATCTTGCTAACTTTCCTTTTGTTGTTGCAAATTTTATTGTGTTGTTTAGCACAGATGGAAGACTGGAGCAATCTGTTCTTATGATAAAGTCATGGTTCAACAAATGAATCTGGAACTTCTCTATGAATCTCAGTGCTATAAGGATTTCCTTATCAACAATGGCATAATTTTGCTCAGTTTTCTGTCAGGACACTTATTCTCCAAGATAATTTTCCTCACAAGTTCAATCGAGGAGTTCCACCACTCTTAAAATTCTTTACCAACAAATATAATTTGATTACCAACAATTTTGTTTGACAAGAGAAGTCTTAACTACTTAATTCAAATTATTTACCATATATTTGATTACCAACAGTTTGATTACTTAAGTCTTATAACCAACACATATTTGATTACCTGGGTGTAGATGTTTCCTGTAATATACTCAAAAGAGTTACTTTCAAAAATGATTGTGCCTCTTAGAGGCCAATCAAATCTAGGAACCAAGTGACTCTATTATAGGGTTAGTACAAACCAGAGAGAGAGAGAGATGACTGGGCTATGGTATGGTCAATCAAAGAAAGTCAATGACCGTCAAAAGGCTCAGTACAATCACAATAAAGATGAGCTAACAGCTAGCAGACTAAGGCCAAATAGACTCACGGCCCCTAGTAAGGTACAAGGACCAACCAAAGGGTAAAGAACCCAACCAGTAAGGTACAAGTAAAAAAGAAAAGAGTGGGTATAAATTAGACTCATAACCCTTGGGACTAAGGGGGTGTACTACCTCAAATGTGGACAAACTACCATATTTATACCCACAAAACCAAAAACATCAAAGGTGGTACAAATCAAAAGATAACTCAAGATCAGTAAAAGACCCAAAAGGTGAGAGGAAAGGTACCACAAAAAAATTAAAGGACCAAAATTAAAGGACAAGCTACCACAAGACCAATAAACAACAAGGTGTAAGGACCAAAAGTAAATCAACCATCATGGGGAAGGTATAAATAAGGTCAAATATATATTGCAATAGCTCCTTGTAACTACCTGTTATTTGACATGCCAAAGAGATGGAAGGTCAAATAATGTCAAATATATGCAATGGCTCCTTGTAACTACCTCTTATATGCAATAGCTCCTTATAACTACCTCTTGTAACTCAAATAGGACCACCAAAAGGTATTATAGCAGGCAACCTTCCTAACTAAGGTCTGGAGGGTGGTACGAAGTGGGTATAAAGACTCATAACAACTTAGACAAAGGGGATGTACCTCAAATGTGGACAAACTACCGTAGTACCCACAAGACCAAAAACTTAAAAGGTGGTACAAATCAAAAGATCTACCAAGATGATTAAAAGACCCAAAAGGTAAAAGGCAAGGTACCACACAAATATTATCGACAAAATGGAAGGACCATAAGACAATCAACCAAGGTGGGGTACAACCAATCATCTCTCTCTCAAATGTACCATTGTTCCATATAAACTAAAAGACCATCATCACAGTAAATGGAAAAGTCCACACAGATGATGCGATCACGTGGTCCTCTAGACTACTCCTAAGGTCAAGCATTAGTGGCTCCATCAAGAGGTGTTCAGTCCCTTGAGAAGAACATCTAACTCAACCATCTCAAAGACCTAGGAGAAGAGGACATCACACATCATAAGATAATTGGTAACTGACCGTGTAAGAACTCAAAAACCTTAAAGCAATCGAGCGTGCAAAAGGGGAGCTAGGAAAAGACAAGGCTCACAGGCCAAAAAGCAAGCTCAAAAAACTGTACTGGGACCGATGTCACAGTAAGCGAGCTGAAACAAAAGTGGCCAGAATGCCAACAAGTAGCACTAAAAAAAAAAGACCCTCTAAAAAGGTGAAATAGCAAGCAAACTTCCTAACTAGGAGCTGGAGACCTCGACAAATCGTATCCTTCGCAAGGTGATGAAATCCAAGTCGAACAATACGAAGTGAGAGACTGAATTTGAAGGATATCCCTCTACCGAAAGGGATCTTTGGTAAAAGATCCCTAGAAGAAAAGTCACTAAGCTACGTCGTTCATGACATGTTGGAAAAGGTTTTTGGCACTTCTGTCTTATCGCCCCTGTATCACCATCACGGTAGAGTACAAGGAAGACAATGGATCTATATGCCTTAGGTGCTAAGTGGAGTGCGGCATTCCACAAAGTCCATCCGAAATCAATCCTCGCGGCTTAACCCCCGAAAAAATGGGAGGCCCCTCTACAAACGGGTCAATAACCATGTCAATAAATACTAGAGGATTTTAGTTCCCTAGAGGACAACATCTATGTCTCAGATGAAAATGACAAGGGGGAATTATTTGGATTCCTATCCCCGGTGTCCTACCTAACTACCAAATTCTTTTTATCCTCAAGCGAGGTTAAAGTGTGTTGAGTTAACGAGTTAAATTTTAATGGTTGCATTACTCAGTCGGGTGATGGAAGTGCAACTCATGGTGTGATGACTGACTCAAACCATGAAAATGCATATGAATAAAATAAGCCTTTCCTTTCAATGAATGCTAGCTAAGGTAAGGAGGGAGTTCTTTCAAACTATAACTACTCTTTCAAATTAATTGAATGCAGCAAGTGTTCAAGTTCATTCATGGGACCTCAAGGAGAGCTTCAGATATACTCAAGTCATGCAAATGAATTCATCACATAAAAGAAAGTGATAATAAATATAAGGAATTGTATATATCCATGTTCATAATTATTTAGGCACACTTATAACATTCTTCAATCATTCATCACAAAAACACAATGATAGTAGAAACAATAAACTGCATATAAATGTTCACGAGATTAATAAAAAAATAGTAACCACAACTGGGGAAGCTATACCACAACTTGTTTTTTTATGACTATAAATACAAGAGTATCCTAATCATGAGCAATACATCCTTTACTTTTACATCGTGAGCAATACTAATCATTTCCCCTTTAGCTTGCATTGAGTACCTTGACATCAATGCCCCCAAGCTCTTGCCTATGGGAATTGAAACTTCCCTCCTACAACCATACAGATGATAATGATTGGTTGTTGTTATTTCTTTCTTAGTACCCAAGTTTGTCATTCCTAGTGTTTGGTCAAAGATATAATTCCTTGACATGTTAAAACTTTCATCTATGGCACATATATCCCACACATTAGTTGAATTGGAATTAATTTCAAATATCAAATAATTAAATTGGCAAAAAATTACCTTATACTAGAACTCCCATCAATCAGCTTATGGTCATGTTCATTTTCCTCAGTTCCTCTAAATTTTATAGGAGACAGAGTACTATCAACTAAGCTCAAAGACAGACTACTATCAACTAAGCTCAGATCCTCTTCTGTGATATCCCACACTTCGAAGAAACTCTAGACTCTGTGTACCCACGCTCGCCGTCTGAGGCTTGTTGCCAAGATGAAACTCAATACCGCTGGAAACACTCCTCGGACGGAAGGTGTGGGTACACAGAGTTAAATCACTTCTGGTTTTGGGATAAACACAATATAGGTCCAAGTTGAACAAAGAAAATATAATTATAAATACAAATATATTTATTTTTATCATGATACAATAGGGGAATATCATGATTCTAATGGTGTTATAGGATCTATTTCACATGGTTCTACTTCATAATGGGATGGGGCCAATTAATCTTACTGTCAAAACTCATATGGTGGCACCATGAAAGAAAAACATTATGGGGGCTCTAACCTACAAGGTTATTTGAATCTACCTAGGTCCATGCATTTCGAGCAAAGGGGCAGAGCTATAAAATGTGCTCCAAAGTTTATGCATGCCCACATTGCGGACAACGCAGGTTTTGCACTCCCAAGTATGTGATCATTTTATCCAAGAGGAGAACTCCCACCACTAAAATCTAGATAGTGAGTTAAGATATAAAAAGTGTGGAATGCGTAATCTTCCAACTTTATCATGCATTCTTTCCTCTTTCCACATATAGTTTGAGATTCTACATATACATATTTGAGAAGAGTTGGGAGTTTTATACTGTATTTTGTGAGCAGATTGTAGCAATGGAAATCAAATCATTTGTTCACCCACCAGTTTTGACAAATGGCCTCCATAATTGCATGCTATTGGACCTATGGCATCCTATCATGTGTCGTCACTATGATGTAATCCAAGTTCCTTTTTTTTGCAAGTGAAAAACAGTCTAAATTTGTAGACTGTGGAAATTCTGTGGGTTTTTGAAGGTGCCCTAATTTGCTGACTGAGCAATGATTTTCGGTGGGAGCAGGCATCCTTTTTGAAGATTTTATTTTTTATCTTTCTTGGGGAATAAAACAGCAACAGAGGAGAGGATCTGAACCTATCACAGAGACATCTGAATTTTTTTTTTTGCAGCAGACTTCACTATGGAAACTTCGGTGGAAGCAGTGAAGAGTGTGCCCTAATCTACACAGTCTCGGTGGTGACTGTTGTAGTAGCAGCTACAATATAGTGGCATGATTTTAAAAGAAAATCAATGATGCACTCCTATAGAGTAAAATGATGAAGACACTAATGATGAATCACTCCTATGCTTGATGATGACGATGACACTATGATTACAAGAATATTTGACACAATCTAATATTTATTCACCAAATTCAAATCACTTCTACTATAGCTCACGTTATGTTTTGTATACAAGAAGTAAGAGCAATCTATTCTCTCTATTCTATCCAAACTAGGTCTTGACTCAGTTTTTGTTTCTATCTTCGATGTAACAAAATCCACATTCAGAGATTATTGGAAGAATCCTTCATTGGATGAATTTTTTACCAATCTCACCCATGCGAAAGATAAACCTATTATGGGTTCCCAAAGGACAAAATAAGTGCATGAACTTGTTGCAAATTAGGGAAATAAGAACAACAACGAACATAAACAACAAATGGGATATGATGCATTAATTCAAATAACCCATTTAGCTAAGGCACTATTTGAGGAAGCAAGGCCAAGGTGCCGAAGCCTTCTTCTTGCAACATGAATATGATGCATTAATGACCAGGTTAACATAGCCTTTCTCAGCTCCAAAGGCAATTGCCAAATGACCTCAAGTATTCATATGATAAGAAATGACCTCAAGGTAAGGAGTGAAATAGTTTTGTGCAAGAAATGATAACTAGTAATATTTATGAAAAGAGGAAGACGACACTCTACTATGGGAAACAAATCCTCAACAGGATTATATACTACAAAGCTCATATATGAAGCTATGTTTTCATGTGTTCAAGTACAACACAATCAATATTTTGGTAATTAAATGTTTGGAAGCTATGTTTTCATATGTTGGTTGGTTTCCCTTTTTCTAAGGAAGTTTGGCTTGTGGCTAGAACACTTACTAGGGGAGTATGTTGATTGGAGTAGAGTTTCATTGGAGGAGGCAACCAAATCTTGGTGGGATGAAGGTATTTTAGCTCAATTTCAAGCTCTTCCTTTGGTTTATTTTTATGCTGAGGACAAAGCATCTTGAAGGAAGAGGCAATGCAATGAACATATAAAGTAATAATAATAATAATGATATTAATAGAAGTTAAAACTAAATGACAACCTAATTTAGGGACACAACTGTTCACAAGCAACCAACTGTATGGATGTTGATTCAATTGGTACACAACAATTATGGTGTCTTCAAACTCTGCATTGGACACAATGGATAATCAGACCAATACTTTCAAGCTACAACATACAATTAGCATTGGTGCAACAACCCATATGATATATTAAATAATATACCAACACTACATCAAATGAATTAGTAGTTGTTTAATGTAGCCCATTAGTCTCAAACGGTCCTGACACTTATGATTTTATGAATCTGATGAAAGAACAACTATGTTAATGTTCTATGAAATGACAAACATAAAAAAGAGCCTTCTCATCAGCCCATTGGCACAGAACACAGAACTCAACTACCGAATGTTTTGAGGAAGGAGATATTATTCCATCTATTGTTTAATTCAACAATTCAATTGCTGGATACAAACACCCACTTAATGAATAGAATGGGAGAGTATAGACATGTCCTACCAATACAATATATGGCCTTTACGATGGTGTATATGGTCTGTCCAGGGTGTGTATGACCTCCAAACTCTATGAATTGCTTCATATAGTCTCCAAAT